>CM033459.1:4400261-5000261 GCA_019425755.1 Amaranthus cruentus | reverse complement strand
TTAAATTCAAATTAGTACGAATTAGGAGCATCTGAAATTCTTATTTGGATCCGCCTCAACGAGAAACGGTTCCTTACAAAAATAATTAATTGAAAAAAACTAGATTTAGAGAAACAAATTGGAGTAATAGTTTTGAGAGTTTAGTACAAAAATAATTACGAAAATACCCTTGCTTTTGTGTGTTCTCTGGCTAACAATGGTCAGTATGCCACCATCTTTTTATTATGTTATTATGGAATTACGAAAATACCCTTGAACTCATTTCTAATTATAAAATAAAAGATTATTACTAAACTAAAATTATTATTAATAATTAAATTAAAAAGTATCAATCAAAATAAGTCGATGAACTCAATCATTCTAATCAGCTATATCGACTGTCAACTGTTTACCAAAATCCCCCACATTTATTCATCCACAAATTCTCATGCGAGACAGTTTCACCATGAGATGCTACTCATACATAGGTAGATGAGACAAACAAATACAATTATTAGCATATGTGCTTCTTATTTTACGGTCGTCTCACCGAGAAACAGTACTCACAAGAGTAGCTCTTATATTCATCTATTCCCAAAGAAGATGAAACACAAGCCCATAAAAAAGTCCAAGTCTTTTTCTAGAGATATCAACTTCCATTGAGTGAGAGAAGAATATTTACTTTCCCTCATCAAAACAACAAACACAAATTCTTACTTGAGACCGTCTATACAATAAACGTCTCAAGTTTTGGGGCTAACCCAATTTATAAATTAAAAAAAAACTAATTGGTGATTTTGTAAGTTAAAAGGGAGATATGAACTGAGCTCTTAAAAAACGTCTATACTATAGACGGTCTCTCAAAAGAGTACTACCTGAACAACAAAACATAACAAAGTTCTTGGAATATGCAAGCTCATAATACTTATTTTAGACCAAGAATCTCATCTTCTGCTTTGCCTACACTTTAAGGCAACCCTACAAAGAAGCCTCCCTGCAAGAAAAGAACCAAAATCTTGCAACTCTAAACCCATATATAAAAGGATAACATCTCTGACATTCATTCATCCAAAATCCTACCTTGTTTTTTGTTAATCTTAACAGCTTTCTTTGTGTATAAACAATACATATGGCTAACGAATCGATGAAACCCGCAGCCACTTTTCTTCTTTTACTCAACTTCTGTATGTATGTCGTGCTCTTAGGCATTGGCGGTTGGGCTATGAATCGCGCTATTGAACATGGTTTTATCATCGGTAAACTCTTGATCATATTTGCACATTTTCTGTTCGTGCATGCCAATTAACAACTTGGCTTTTGGCTTGTTGGTTGGTCAAACAACTAAAAAAAGTGTTTGGTAATTGACTTTTAAGCCAGTTGAAAAGTTGGCTTTTAAGCTAAAATAAAAAAACTATTCTAGTTGGCTTTTTTGGCTTATTCACTGACTTTTTCTGTAATAAACAACCAACATTCAATACCTAAATTTACCAAACATCTTTATAAACGGCTAGGAAGCTTAAAAACCAACAAAAATAGCAAGCATTTCCATCCAATCATACAAGTCAACAAAAAAAGTCAACTGCTAACGGCCAACGACCAATTGCAAAACACCCCTTAAACTACTACGTTGAACACACCTATAAAATAGGAAAATTATGTTATGTTTGTGTGTGTTGAACACACCTATAAAATAGGAAAATTATGTTATGTTTGTGTGTGTTGACTATGGAGTGATTTTTGAAATACAGGTCCGGGATTAGAGTTACCAGCACATTTTTCACCCATTTACTTCCCAATGGGAAACGCCGCGACTGGATTCTTCGTGATGTTTGCTTTAATAGCCGGAGTAGTGGGTGCCGCCTCATGCATCTCAGGCTTTGTCCATCTCCGATCATGGAGTCGTGAGAGCATGCCTGCTACTGCAACCGTTGCTACGATTGCTTGGACTCTTACTCTCTTGGCAATGGGGTATATATAACCAATGATCAAAATCTAAGAAACAATGTCATATTAAAAGGTCTTAAAGTACTGATTTTCGAAAATTTTGCAGGTTCGGGTGCAAGGAGATCGAGCTACAGTACAGGAACGCGAAATTGGTGGCCATGGAAGCGTTCAGCATAATCCTCTCCGTCACGCAGCTCTTATACGTTGCTGCACTTCATGGACCATCAATAATCTGAAGAGTTTCAAGACCTATCCTTGACATTCTTTCATTACTATTTGGATAGGGGAAAGGAGACAATCTGAAATTGGTTGGTTTTGTTGCTTGTAAAGTTAAAGCATTTTATGGTTTGTAAATTGTTTCAATTGAGTTTAAAAGCTGAATAAAAGACATTTGTTTGTTCGATATGCGTAATATAATCATGGACAAGCATGGGTGAATACATGATACTTGTATAAGGTGGGCAGAACGTTTACCTCTAAATATGTGCTGAACCAACCTGATTGTCGGTTATTTGTGTCGTGTTAGTATGTTACACAATTCCATGGCCTAGGCATGCTCAGGGTTAGATTCTCCCCCAAGGACAGAAATCAATAGTTTTCAACTTCAATCAAGAAGAGTACCATAGGATTTTGGAATGATTAGCTTAAACAAAGAAAGTAATAATAGAAAGTTGAGACTAGTACTCCTTAGGAAGCTTCCCATAACACAGAAAAGCCCTTTAATAAAAACAGAGCATTATGAATTGTGGCCCCCTAAATATTAGTTCAATGGTGAGATTTTTAAAATAGACTCAACGATTTGATATTTACCCGACCTTATAACTGAATCCAACTTCAAAATGAATTTAAAATTATATTAAAATCAATGTGGACAAAAGATCCGATTTTGAACCGATCCAAAAACATATGACCCATATTTGACCCGATGACCCGAATGGATAACTCTGGTCCATTATGGTTCCACTTTGCCAAAAAAGAAAGATGAATTGATGCCCAATGCAAAACAAGAAGTTTCCATTAGATAGATTAAAAATAGAGCTAAACAAACCAAGAAAGCTTGGTCATAGAAGAGGAAGCAGGTAGACGTGCTACGGAAACGACCATTTCGTATCACGTCAACCAAGAGTCTTGTATATGACTCGAGAAACAAAAAAACCGCAAACATCCCCAGCGTTCCAATTTGCAGTAACAGGATGAGAACTTACAGGTCGAAGAAGGTAGGGGAATACCATCATCGGTTGATGGAACCGAAAAGATGATAGCACATTTAACCCACCGAGCAATAACTTCCTGTGGACTGGTGCGGATGCAGCAAAAGCCGAAGTTTATAAGAAAAGAATGATTAACGAACAGAAAAACAGTGAATTTCAACATCATAATGAAATAATATTTCAAGTGTTGGCCGATCTAGGGAAAAAATGTTGCACATCATAACAGACTCTTAATTAAAACCATACAGTTTGTACTCAAATATAGAACATACAAAATGCACTTCCTAGGAAAATTCCGAAAAATTAGACAGCTATTGACACAAGCACTATAATAGTCCGAGAAAAAAGATATCTATGTCGTAATCGTACAGGTACATTCAATAGGTGATTATTCTATGAGGGGAGCTTGGAGATCTTTACCATGTCTATGTATGAATAGTTTCCTATATAACCATGCTTCTCTACTTCTCGTAGGCCTCAAAAAGCCGAACTTCTACTCTGACACTGCTTGCAAGTCGAAAGGTATGACTCTGCGTTGATAGAAAACCAAAAGAGATGTCATTCAGCATTGTCTCACAACGATAATGTCTATAAAACCAAACAATTCATTTGCCCATCATATGGTATGTTCGCAATTCAGACAAATGCGTATAAAAGCAATACAAAACAAAACTTTGGTCGTAGGGAAGACAGTTGAAGACAAGCGAATGGCTTTCAAAGTTCTATCCTCATGAAAAGATAATTCAGAATCACAAACAAGACATTCTAGAAGAAATAGATTCACTTTCAAGTTTGAACATTACATAACTGAATCTAGATGTCCCATACCCAACCGCATCTCTCTGGCCTTTCTTGCTATGCGGTAATAATACCCTAAACTATGGCAGCTCAAGTTAAATGAACAATCAATACATCGAAAAAACGAGAAATGTAAGCAAAATTTCCATATCATTCAAAGTATAAATAAAGTACTACCAGCATGTCAGCAATCACCAAGGCAATCATAGCCATCTTAATGAAATAGTAATCATTCAATATAAAAATAAGAATAATTTGCGGCTTACAGCTCTAAAATTTAGTACTTTTGCGCATTACAACCGCAATGTTTATTTGTTGCGAAAATCTACAGTGTTCAGGCAAAATCACAGAATTTCAACCATTTTACTTTGGTGGCAGTATTTCACAAAATATAAACATTGAGGCAGTAATTAGCAAAAGTACTAAACTTTAAGACTGTAATTTGCAAATTAATCTTAACAATCGAACAATAATTTAGAGTCAATCACGGTAATGAAAAGATGTCCTCACCTAATCTTATCTATTAGCTCCACCTGAGAAAACCTCAAAAAGCCCACAGCAATTCGTCCATGAAGTTCGTCGCACTGGTAAAGGATCAGTAGAAACCAAAGGCTGCCAAATACAAGTTTTAAATAGTGTAGACATATTAGAAAAGATCCAAAGATCTTAATTTACTTCAATACAAAACAGATAAAGAAGAGAACCATCTATAGTTCTATACCTGCTCCTCAACATACTTATGTGTCTCTGAATCCTTAACATGGCTATCCCCGCACTGAGCAGCCGCAGAAATTACACCCGAAGATTCAGGCAACAAACTTTCATCCTCGTCCACTACCTGAATCACCTTCGTCTCAACCTTCTCCTGCGTTTGCTTAACCGACTCTTCAATGGGAATACGCTCATCGACTGAGACAGGATTCTCTCCTGACGTCTCATCTACCTTAGGCTTGTCTTTTTTAACAGCAACCTCATCATCATCCGAACTGCTAGAACTCGAACTTGACTCTTTATGCGCTCGATTGTTAGTCGCTCTATCATCAGCTTTAACCTTGACATCATTATAATTGTCCTCAGACTTCACTTCCTCGGAAACATTTCGCTCACCCAAGCTTACTTCCACTGCCACACGTTCCTCCGAAGACTCTCTTTCACCTTCACCAGTATCACTCTCTCTTTCATCTTGGGATTTGTTAGCATTTTCATTCCCTAACACAATTTCATCCATTACACAATCACTTACTTAATGAAAATCAAGAGGTATGGGGGAAACCCACAAAACTAATTTGCAATACTAAGAAGCAGTGTAAGTTAGTTCGTCTTTTGAATTCACAATTCGCTCAAAATGGTTCAAAAACAGCCTAAAATCAATCATAATTCGCTTTTTTAGATTTGCAATTTGGGAGGCGATCAACGAATCACGTGACACTACTACTAAGTATATAACAATCAATCACCCAAATCAAAATGACAAAATCTAAGCAACCTTAACACTAACACCATCATCCCATTAAACCCCATAAAAAATCATCAATCAGACACACCCAGATAGGCAAATTCAATCCCCATAAGATTAAATTTAAATATCAGAAAAAAGAAGATACGTTACCACCATTATCACATTAAACCCAAAAGCTAATAAATGAGAAAATCAAACAATAAACAAATTAAAGAGCAAATCAACAAACAAATGCATGCGCAGATTGGCAAAATCCCATAAAATCAACAATTAAATAACAGAAAAAGAAGAAAATTTGATGATTGATTGAAAAAAGATAAGCCATTTGATGAAAAATATACCTAAAGAATGAGACCCATCGTCATTTGTGGTGTTCTTGGTTTCTTTTTGCAACTTTTTCTTGGCAGCTTTTCTCTTCTTAGCACCAGAAGGCATGATTTGTTGATGTTAATTCCAGCAACCAAGATTTTACAGCCAAAATTGGGGCTACCCAGATGTAAATTATCCCTAAAAAAGCTATCTCTGTTCAAGAAAACTAAGGAAAGTACACACAAATACAGTACAATGGATTAATTAATATACACTGAATCTACAATTTATGTGATAAAAAACCAATCTTTTTTTCTCTGAATTAATGAATTCACAATGGATTAATTAATATATATGCTCTGAACATGCTTCCAAATTTACACACCTCACTTTACAGTTATGGATTCTCTCTCTTACACTTCTCTCTCTAGAATTGATGAAATTTTTGGGGATTATTTGGCATTTATGGGATGGGTGGTAGGTTGCAATTTGTGTTCTTGGAAATTTCAAGAAGATAGTGTAGCCTTATGATTGGTAGGATTTGCCATCTATGAAACTAAGATTGAGTTTTTATATTTTTTATATGAAAATTTAATTTTAAAAATCATTGTCTTTTAAAATTTCATATTTTGATTAATTTTTTTTTTTAAATCTCACCTTTATATTGTGTTTTCTTTTAAAAATTCGACCTTTTGTTTTTAATTTGTTTACTGCCGAATTTTGCAAGTAACGTAATGAAATCAGTACTTTAAAAGAAAACGCAGTATAAAAGTTAGATTTATAAAACAAATCAAAAGATGAGATTTTTTAAAGACAACGAACAAAAATTGAGATTTTTAAAATTAAATTTTTCTTTTTTATAAAATAAAATACTTTTGTTTATTGTTTATGATGGAAAAAATAAATTGATGATTTGATTTTTGATTTGAATGGGGCGGGATAATTTGGGAAAGTTAAGGATTTAGGAAGAATATAGAGGAAAGGTGAGGATAGAAATAGTAGTATTAGACTATTAGTAGTACTTGTGGGGTTATGTGGAGTTAAGTGAGTGGTTCTTGCATGCTGGTGTTCCTACTCCTTTGCTGTCTTTTTGTTTTTATTTTTGTCATTTTCCGGTTATTTGTGAGGTTAATAAATCAGTAATCACCATTGTGTGGAATGTGATAGGATGAAAGTTTTGTTGTTTTAATTTATCTTTTTTTATTTTGATTAATTTAATATTATTCTTTTTGTTTTTTTGTGGTGATTCACAATCACGGTTATTGATTAGGAATTTTTGATAATAATAATAACGTTTATCAAAAAAAATAATTTTCCAAAGGAAATCAATTTTTTGACATATGTTCCTTTCGATTTATATTTTCCTTTTCTGGAAACAGGTTTCCGGATAGTTGTAAGAACCGCTCTCATTGAAGACCCTTTAAAGCCGAGGGACTCTATGACCGCACTCTTCTATGTGGGTATGAGATTTAGTCCATCTTTCCTCTACAGACCCTGACCATAGTTTTTCTATGAGCGGGATACATTGAGTATGAGGATGATAATGATTTTAAAAAATAAAAAAATTGACTTATGTGTATAGTGGTATTTAGCAAACTAATGATGTGAAGTAATATTTTATATTTTTATCTTAAAAAAAAAATTAATTGTGAATTACAGCCTTTAATTGTGAATTACAGCCTTTATGTTTATGCCTTTTGCGAATTACAGCCATGATGTTTTTTTTTTGCGAATTACAGCCACCATGTTTTGAAAGTGACCACCATTACGGCCAAATGACCGGTTATGACCGTTGACCAGCACAATTACCTTTGACTTTTCTTTTTTTATTTTAATTTTTTTTGAGTTTTTTTTTCTTTTTCCTTTTTTTAATTTAATTCCTTCATCTCCAATCATCTTTCTCTCTCCTCCTTCAGCATCTTCATCATCTTCATCCTCTTCATCCCTAATGAACTTCAAATACTTCATTAATCTTCAAAATCACCATTAATCTTCAAAAACCCAAATTCTCTCCAAAGTCCAAACCTTATATTTCTTTCCACCACTATCAACTGGGGAAAAATCACTTCCTTACTTTGTTCTTCCACCGTCATCAACTGGTGAAAAATCATTTGATTAACAAAAATCATTCTTTTGCTGGACCCCACCTACATTTCCAAGATTCTTAAGTTAGGGATTTCTATTCTTTCTCAAAATACAAAAATCAAACTACCTAGATCCATTTTCGGGAAGATGATTAACATCAATGAATTGTGTAAACCCTAAAATCTAGTTTTTGTTCAGAATAATTCATATTTTTGCAGATTTATCCAAAGAAAACAGTCAAAAAAGATAAAGAAATGAGAGAATGAAATACCTCTAACTTGATTCTGATGAAGAGATCTTGTAGTCATTTCATTAATGATTTGTTAACCAGAATTAAAATTGGTGATACCCAGATGAAAAAAAGCATTAATTTCATTAAATGAAGTGATTTTTGAAGAAGAATGGTTGTGGAGATTGTTATTGAAGTTAATGATTTTGTGCTAAATTTGGTGAATTGTTTGGGTTCGATTGAGATTGAAATTAACCATTGAGCTAGTTGGGTTTTTGAGATTGAAATTTTGTGCTAGTTGGGTTCGATTTCATTAAATTAACCATTGAAATTAACTCAAGTGCATCGCAAGGGAGCTCATTCTGGGTAAAAGCAGCAATGACTGAATTCCAGGTAATGGAAATTTTAAGTGGGGTTTCCTCAAATATTTGGCAGGCAAAATTAGGAAGTTGGGTTTTTGAGTAGAAGTTGATCAAATGATGGGCAACAAGAGGGATGGATTGAAACCCTAATTTGAGGATATGGGCATGGATTTGGAGGCCTTTAGAGAGTGCCCCAATACGAGATTGAGCGAGAAGAAGGTTGCGGAGATGGCGGTAGTGTTGCTCAAAGCTGAATTAACTGGAGGAAATTGATGGGTTTTTTACTAGAATTGCTTGAAGAATCATTGATTAAAAAAATTTTAGAGTTAAATCCTAGTCTATTATTCAAGGTTCTTAAGGTCTTACCTTCACTTGATTTGAATCCAATCAATGTCGGATATTAGGTTTTTACCAGTTCAGGTTTTTAGGAGGAAGAGGATGAAGAGGATGGAGAAAAAGGAGGAAGAGGATGGAGATCATAAAGAGAATGAAGGAATTAAATTAAAAAAAGGAAAAAGAAAAAAAACTCAAAAAAATAATTAAAATAAAAAATAAGAAAAGTCAAAGGTAATTGTGCTGGTCAACGATCATAATCGGTCATTTGGCCGTGATGGTGGTCACTTTCAAAACTTGGTGGCTGTAATTCGCAAAAAGAAAAAAACATCATGACTGTAATTCGCAAAAGGCATAAACATCAAGGCTATAATTCACAATTAATTCTAAAAAAAAATAAAATTTTGATTTGATATAATTTTAAAAATTACTTTAATTTATATTTTGCAAAACAACAATTACAAAGTAGAAAGTAGCAAACTTTAATTTAAATTTTGCAAAACATCAATTACTTTCGATATGTACGTAATTAGTTAGAACCACAACCAACTAGGTCCTGACTTAAGGACATATTGTATTTTTTTATTATAGAAAATTTATATGAATGAAAATTTTATGTAATAATTGAATTTATGATTTTATATAGGAAAGTAATACTAGTTTTGATTAAGATAGTGTTCGATTTTCAATTTAGGAATAGTCTAATTTCTGAGATCAAATGGGTTGAGTCTCATAATTGATCCATGCAACGGGAGCGAGGAATGCGGTCTGTTTGGTAGGTGGTAATAAGAATGAAAAATTAGTGTAACTTTAGTTGAAAAATTTCTTGGTTACCTTAATGTCTATGTTTGTCCAACTTCATTCATCTCATTTTCTTCATAAAATTCATTCCAATGCATTATCATTGGGAGATGTGGTATTAGCCTATTAGGTGGTAATGAAAATTTGTAAATGAATAAACTTTTTTCTAATCAAATTAAGTTTCATTACCATGGGAATGATATGGAACTTTTGATGAAATTTTACACTATAAATCATTCCTATTATCGCCATTTAGTACCACTAACTAAACGGGCTGTTAGGGTTTTTACTTTTCTAAATTTTTTAGGGTTATTGTACAAAAGTAAAATGTCGTATGAATATGTTTAAGAGTATAATAAAAAAAATGTCTTATCAATATATAGATTTATGTTTGACCTATACACCCAAACCCTAATACAAACTCAACATATACAATGATTTATTTTTGGACTAATTTTATAATTTTGACCATAGTTTGAGTACATGTCTCATTGTTTAAAACCCAACAAGTACAAATTGTAATCCAACAAAATAATAGGGTTTAAGTCTTTTGTTTTTACACGAAACTTGACAAATAAGCTAACGATTGACCTAGACCTATTTTAAACTCAAACTCTAGTCTTATTAGGGGTTTACACATTTTTAATCTCAATGGGTCACGGTCAGTCTAATATTCTAACGATTTCATATCAGATCTAATGCATTGACTTGGACTTAATCCACACTTATCCAATTACAATACTAATACACTACAAAAATTCTTATGTGAGACGGTCTCATCGTGAGACGTTCTTCATACATATGCTGTATAGCCCAAGTAATACAATTATTAGCATATGGGCTCGTTATTTTGAAATCATTTCCTCGATTGACGGTTTCTCACAAAAACAGCTTATAATGCTAACAACAAAACAAACAAGATAGTTTTTGTTAAGAGAAATAAACAAGATAGTAATGACAAACCATGTGATTATTAACCAAATGGATCTCAAATTTAAGCTTCTCATGACTTAATTTTCATTGAATAAGGACACAAACCCTGCAACGCAGAGTTTGTTTATCAACAATCAACATCTCTTATAGCCTTCAACTACGTCCTCTCCATTAGGTTAAAAGTAAATAATAAACTGATTATCTTAATGAAAATAGTAATGTTTAAATTTTTTTAAAAAAACTCTATATATTACGTTCGGGCCATGGCCAAACACAATCTAATTTTGTGTGTCCATGACGCAAAACACATGGAGATTACTTTTAAATCATATCTTAAATATGTCCTTGCTGTTTTTTTTTGACATGATACAAATACATTATATAATTTAAGATACAAATACATTATATAATGTATTTGTATCATGTCAAAAAAAACAGCAAGGACATATTTAAGATATGATTTAAAAGTAATCTCTATGTGTTTTGCGTCATGGACACACAAAATTAGATTGTGTTGGCCATGGCCCGAACGTAATATAGAGTTTTATCATTACCAAAATGATTATACAAATTTTCAAATAAAACGGTTTTACACTGACGCCATCTTTATTAAAATGGTCTATATGCATTTATTATCTTAAGAATACAACACTTAATTTAACCATTACCACCTCAAAGGGCTGTTTGTTTGGTGGAAAAATTGAAGGGGAAATAAGTGTTAAGATGAGATTGTTAACATGCTTGTTGGGTTGTGGGAAATAGGACTAAGACTTCAAATCTCTTTACCTCTCGTTAGAGAGTAGGTTGAGCCGTCGAAGAGAAGAGAAACGATAATGAGAATTAAACTCATAATTTTATCTAGAGAATTAAAGCATATTAAGTTGAGTCACGAATTTTATATCAAAATACATATGTTTTTTATTAATAAAACTTAAAACCGTAACCATATTATAATTTTTCAACGCATATTTAATTCATTGATTATTCCCATCATTTATTTCACCAAATAAAGACTTATACAAACAAATTTGTTTAAAGCACTAAAAATCTTGTGACTCTCATCTTAAGTCTTACCTTCTACCGTTATATTCTCGTTTTCATTTATCAAACATCCTCTTATATTTCTTCTTATGAAGTATTTTTTTTCTCTATTTAAATTTGCTTTATAATGCAAATTAAAATTAAAGTCAAATTAAAACTAATGTACTTTCCTTTTCGGGCTAGGAAAGGTCTTAGACAAGGAGATCCTATGTCTCCTTTCCTTTTTGCCATCTGTATGGAGTATCTTTCTAGCGTCTTGAATGGTGTTAAGGGTACGGGGATTACTTTCCATCCTAAATGCAAGAAATCTGGTATTATGAAATTAATGTTTGCTGACGATTTGTTAGTGTTTACTAAACCTGAAACTCCATCCTTGATCAAGCTCAGGCAGGTGATTGATGATTTTGCTAGGGTGTCAGGGCTTCACATTAATAACAGTAAGAGTGCCATTTATATTGCTAGGGTGTCTTCAGATGATGAGGCTTCTATACTTACTAGTATTGGTGTGCCTAAAGGGGATCTTCCCTTCAGGTATCTGGGTTTTCCTTTATCAGCTAAAAGACTTAGCATCCACGATTGTCTTCCCATTGTATATAAGATAACTGCTAGGATCAAACATTGGGCCTACAGGAATCTCTCCATGGCGGGTAGAGTTCAGCTTGTGAATAGCGTTATTCAGAGCATGCATACCTATTGGTCTCAGATTTTTTTGTTGCCTAAGAAGATTATTTCTATGATTGAGCAGATCTGTAATAATTTCATTTGGGCTCTTGATAAGAATAGTGGTTCAAAGCCTAGAATTTCGTGGAAGAAGGTGTGTGTGCCTAAAGCCTATGGTGGCCTTAACATTTGTAACATTCGTATCTGGAATGAGGTGATTCTTCTTAAGAGCCTCTAGGCTTTAGCTTCGAAAAAGGATCGTTTGTGGATTAAGTGGGTTAATGATTACTACTTGAAAGACACTGATATTTTTCAGTTTAGGGTTCCTAGCACTACCTCGTGGATGTTAGCTAGAATCTTTGATAGTAGACAACAACTTAATGGGTGGGATGACATGAACAACTTAGTGGTCAATGGAGGTTTAATGCTCAGAAAGCTTATTTACATAGGGTTGCTTGTGGTCCTAAGCCACCCTGGAGAACACTTTGGTGTAATGGTAAAGCATCCCCAAGGAGTACCATTTGCTTATGGCAAATTTTACAAAATAGGCTTCCTACGAAGGATCGACTATCGAAGTGGGGCATTCAATGTGGTACAACTTGTGTGCTTTGTCATCAAGAGGATGAAACCAGGGATCACCTCTTTGGAAGTTGTTCTTACATTCAACATATGCATCACCATATTAGTTCTTTTGTTCCTGATTTTCGTTGGCCAAGATCGTTTGATGATGCTGTGAAGGACATGAGTAGAAAATGCAAAAGGAGGAAGAGTAGAGTTTTTATGCATGTTAGCCTTTGGATTGAGATGTTGTATCAAACTTGGTTGCAAAGGAATCTTCGAGTTTTCGGGGAACCTGGAATATCTGCTCAACAGTTGGCGCGTACCATTCTTTTCATTGTTGCAGCTAGATTAGATGATAAGTGTAAAAATTGGCTTTTGATGTAGTCATTGTCTTTGTTTGAGGCTATTGGTCTCTTTTGGCTTTGGTTTTTTTTTTTTTGTGTAGGTTGTTGGTTTGTCGGCTTTGGCCCTTTGTAACTCCCCTTTCGTGTTAGGGTGTTCCTTTTATATCTGTGGTTGTAAAAGGATTTCTTTTGGAGTTAATATATCTCTTAATTGCCAAAAAAAAAATAATGTACTTGATTAACACCTAAATAAAATTGTAGCAAATCACCCAGTAAAAAAGAAATTGCAGCACATTGTATACGATTAAAAATTAAAAATCACGAATCATACATTATACATCATACATCATATCATATCATCATATCATATCATATCATATCATACAATACTATAAAAATGTTGGAAAATTACAAGTGTCATTTTCTAAGGAGGCATGACATATGTAATTATTTTAATGAATGATGTTGATTACATACCAATATTTACTTGATTTAGAATTTAATTATTTTTAAATTTAGAGCTAAATTAGGTATAGTATGGAGTATATTTTATTACGACATTTCTATATAAATAACCTAAAATTTAATATATTTAATTAAATGAAAAAGTAATATATTTTTAATAAAAAATTTTAAAAATTAATATTTAGACGAATAAGGCAATAACAATGAAGCAAATTCTACAACACTAGTGTGTTCTAATGCTTACCTTACCTCTCAGATTGATATCTCATTTCATTCTCTGCTAAATAAATAAATTTACCCATAAATCAATTTTCTGGAAATCAATGGATTCTTTGAGAAGACAAGCCAGTAAATTACGAGATCAAGTCGCTAAGCAGCAACAGGTAATTGCTCATAAATTGTAAACCTAATTTATTTTCAGTCGCCCAGACAATTAAAACCATTTTAATCATGAAAGTCTAGTGTATTTTTGCTGATTTTTTCTTCAATTATGTCGAATTATGTCAACAAATTTAGGTCATTAATTTGATTATTTTGACTTTCGTTTGGGTTCTTAATCTGTACATATAGAATTGTTAATTTGGTTTCTACTATTTGGAATGCCTTCTGTTTAACCCTTGATTTGTTACTTGCCATCTATTAAAATGATTGATGACATTGCATTAAAGATAATACTCCCTCAGTAGTACCAAAGATACTGATCAAGAAAAAAATATAAGTGGATGGAAAGAATATATAGTAATATAGATTAAACCAAGAAACATATGAATTTGTGGATGCTATTAGGAAGGTTTCCGAAGGAGGATGTCGGAACCATTACGAAAATTAAAGTACAGTAAAATCAAAGAGACGGCTCAAAATGGAGAATATAGCCAAATTGAAGTGAAAGATGGTGTAAAAGTTAAGAAAATCAGGTTTTTTAGAGCAGAAGTTGAGTTGGATCTGATGATATGAAGAAACCACGGCACAGTGTTTCTGCTGTCAGGATATCCTAAAGTAGAAGTGTGACATTCTATATTGGATATTGTAAATATTTTAGGCTCAGAAAAAGGAAATGTTCAAAAATTCCGGAAGGGTTTTCTTGATGAAATCTTTTGTTTGACATTGAAGCAAAATTACTAAGTCCGCAGATTGGTACCCGAGGCAGTTTGAGCTCGAAGTTTGGGAATTGGGCTGTTCTTGTCAGCTTATTGAACGGGGCAATCAAGGTTTAGTTATGCATTTGAATTGAATAGTATCATTTTAACCATACTATTATCTACTCAAATTGAAAATCATATATACTGCAAGTTCGTATTTGGCTATTGCATTGTATGTATTGTTTCCTACATGATTGTATATTGACTCATGGCTATCATGCATTTGTGAAGTGAAATGATACTTTCTCTTTGTATCTTCTAAAGTACTCAAATTACAAAGGTAACACTTGTCAATTTGAATTTTCAGGCGGTGATAAAGCACATAAGTGGAACTGGCTATGAGAGCTCAGATGTAATGGTCATTGATGAAGTTGAGCTGCAGCGACATCAACAACTTGATAAGTTGTACAAAACAACTCGTTCTGGAAGGGTGAAGTAGCTTTTGCTAATTTTTGTCTTTTCATGTTTGTAGCATAAATTACTAAATTTTGTCTTTAGACTTTAGTTGTTGATGTACACTTTGTGATCCATGTGAAACTGTCTAAAAAATTAATTCGCACCCAAAGACATGCCAAGCAAGTGAAATTTCAGTTTCTCGTAACCAGGTATCAAATATTTTCCAATGGTAGTCGGTCTTTGGTTAGATTGTCCCATCTCTGGGTTGGAAAGTTGGTGATGGGTGTTGCTAGTTGCTAAATTTGTTGGTAAAACTTGTTTATAAGGTACTCTAAAAGCCTTGAAAGCTACTATATTAGATCTTCTAGTCATCTGTGAGACGATGTGAGACGATGTGAGACTGCATACTCATTCCTAAATTGCTAATACATGTATGAAACAAATTTTGGTAGTTTGAACTATATTGAAGTGTCCAAATGTCCTACCCATTTTTAAGTGTCAAGGGTCTAAGTACTTAAGGTAAAGTGAAGAGTGTGACTTTGAGTGTGTGTGTGCGCAACAAAGTGTCATACAAGGCTTCGGCTTTTCTATATCTTTTGCATTTTGAAGACTGAAATACAAGTAGTGGGTAAGAAAACAAGGAAAGCTGGTGGGACAATGGGCAATGGAATGCCATTTATTTATCTAATGCTATTTTCAATTTTTCATATGCGTTTATGATGTTGTAGTTCTGATCATAACCTTTTATCTTTTTTGTGAACCAAAGTTTTGACGTTTTGTATGTTATGGCCTTTTTTTGGTGTTGTCTATAAGCCTTAAAGTTTCTCTCTGTCCTTTTGATTTTGCCATACTTGCTTACCCCTCTGAGATTGCTTCATTTTTACAAATGAAAGTTGCATTTCTCTTTAGCATTCTCAACCACTCCTTTTCTTCTGTCATTTCTCTCTTAATATCTACCCTTCCTTTTTTGTGTTATCAAATATGTTTTATGATGAAAAAAACCATATCGATGCTAAAGTATATGTATTGCAAGGTTAAACTACATCACTGTGTGGATGTTGTTGTGTATTGCAAGCTTGATTGTATTGTATGTTTAAAACTACTTTTTTTGATAAAGTATATGTATAAGACATTTATTTGACTTTCTATAGTGAACTTAACATTTCAGGATTTCCAAAAAGAGATTGTCAAAGCTGTAGAAATATTTGCTACAATTGGGTATAGAAAGGTTGAAGCAGGTGAAACACTTTTGGTGATTTTCTTGTCTCTTTTTTTTTTTTTTTTTTTATATTTATTTTTTATTTTTTATTTTTTTTTATTTTATTTTTTAAATTTTTAACCTATACTATGTTCTTCTTTTGGTATGTGTACATGAGGTTTTATATTTTGGCATTACTGCTACTACTACTTTGATACATCTGGTAAAATTTGTTTTTTTTTCAAGCTCAACTTAAGAACTTTACCAAAAAGTGCTTTTTGGACGCATATGAAACGTTTTAAGTGTTGATCTATTTCCTTTTCCTAAAGGGTAAGGATTCTTGTTTGTTACCCATTGTGGAGTCTAGTTTACCTTAGCAAAAAATAATCCAAGGTGAATATATGAGGTAAGGAGGCCATGGATGACGAGGGAGTTTCCAAGCTTACAACTTTAAGACATAGATAAGTCAAATATGACATAGATATCAAAAAAATGAAGAATGACTTGGAGAATTGAAATTTACTTGAGCTTATGACAATAGCTAAAAATGAATGAAGTAGGAGAATATATGTTGCGCATCATTGAAATTGATTTTCTTAGTTGTAGTCTTGTAGATTACTAATGACCTCATGTTTATTCTTTTTAGTTCATATAGTTGATCATGGGATTATGGTTTAGGCATTGTTGTAGTTTATAATTATCATTCATGATTGTTTATTTGGGTGGCTAGTTTCCCAAAATGCTAGAACATATTCTTCATAGCAAAATACTTTTTTTTTTTTTAAAAAAAAAAAAACCTTGGGCCTTTTTAGCTTTGAGTGATTCAAAGCTGGGCGCTGGCGGTACATTGCTACATACTTCAACAGCCAACACAGGCCCTTGAGTTTGATTTTTGATGGACAGACCCTCAGATTTTAGTAGGATATTTTTCGCTCTTGATTATATCTTTTCATGTAAGGTTGGTAATTGGTTGTTTCCCCCTTGAAGTATCTTTTGCATAGACCTCCTATCATGGATGTCCCCTACATTTCTGAAGTTCTTGCTATCTTTTAACTTCTTTTCAATTTTATATTTTTGGGGAGCGGGGGTATATATGCAAAGTTTAACTCACAATTGTGAGTTTTGCAAGCTTTCGTATTTGCCATCTTTGATTATAAGGCATCCTAAAATGAAGTAGTAGCTTTGGCTGATTCCATCCACATGTTTTCTTCACAATCGTTATACAGTTTGACATTGACGTAAATGCTGGGAGTGAGGGTATAAACAGGTATCATCCGAAAGGTCTATATAAATGAAAAGCAATTCAACAGTGTCCTATTACTGACAATTTTGAGGCATCTTAACACATAGCTTTTTGTAGTTAAAGTTATGTATTCATAATTTAAGGGAAAGAAATCACTTGAAGCATTTATAGCTGATCAAATCTTTTTTATTGTCAGGTACTAAGCTGTCTGAGGAGTGTTGCAAATATGGTGTTGAGAATACTGAAGACAGCATTTTGGCTAAGGCTGCTTCAATTTATGGTGATGCTCGTAAACACGTTGAAAAGGAGCAAGAAGATTTGAATAGATTGCTTTTGTCTCAGGTGGCTTTAGTTCTTCTCTTCTTTGCCCTTGGACTGCTAGATTCCTGCTTTTACTCGTTGAATTTTTTAATTACAGCTATTTTCATAATGAAAGGCTGAAAGGCTTTGTGAATTGAAGGGTTAAAGGTGGTTGTTTATGCTCATTTTCTGTTTGTGCTTCAGTTTCCTTCTACCATTTTGGATTGTTTGTGGCTTTGACCTTTGAGCCTCCTGTAACCACTTCCGTGGCGTTTATTTTCTGTTATACTTGTAGAAGCTAGCGATTCAAGTTCTCCCTACTTCTGGCTTGCAGCCTATCATAAACTATCTGGGTATCATTGACCTTGTTTATGCTCTCTTTTACTCTCAGTAGTTTTGTCATTAGGTTCTTACACAGTTTTGAAGAGTAAAACTAGCTCTTATTGGTGTAGTATAGTTCATGTGTTAAAGTAGCCAAAGGAAGTGAGAGAGAGAGAGAGACTGCCTACTTGCCATTGTCATTTAGGCTTAATGTCGGGTCCTACAGTCCACTTGTGGGATGAGAGAGAAATATGAGGTATTATTGATTTTTGAAGGGTGAAATCACTTTATAACGGAAGTGATACTACCATACGGTTATATCCATTAAAGGGAAAGTAGTACACTGTACACCTACTCCATGACCGAGTATTGGTAAATTGATGGGCTGAAAAATGTTGTAATTTGTAAGTGAAGACCGATGACTAACTGGTAGAGGTCTATGAATTATCCACCATCTTTTTTTTCTTTCTCGGGGAAGTTTTTTTTTTTTTTCAGATGTTAATATAGTACTCCCTCCGAATCAGTTTAGATGTCCCATTTCCTTATTTGGCAAAACCATACCAATTGTCCCATTTTCTTTTTTGTCTATCCTTTTTTTACCTACATACCCTCACTTTTCCAATTCCCAATACCCAACTACCACCTTTACAATTAGTTTAATCAATTAAAATACCCAACTACCACCTTTTTAATGGACCTCACTCAACCCTTAAAATCCGTGAAATCCCAAAAGGGACATCTAAACTGATTCGGAGGGAGTATCATGTATGTGGATTGTGATTGGATAAAGATACTTTAAGCCAGACTGTGCGAGACAAACTGAAATACAAAAAAAATGTATTTTTATGCAATTACAATGTAAAAGACTTAATTCAAACAGATGGGGCTGTGTAAACCAAGATTTCTAATCCTGTGATTATCTACATATTTTATCCCGGTCCATTCATTTCTACTGTCTACAAAATGAACACTTGATGGAAGCATAGTATATGATATAGGTCTGCTTTTGTCTCATATTGATAGAGGCTTACTTCATGAGTTTTTTTATTAACAGGTACTGGATCCCTTAAGACAAATGAGTACGGGTACTCCTCTGGAGGATGCTCGTCATCTGGCTCAACGTTACAGTCGTATGAGACAGGAAGCAGAAACACAGGTATGTGAGTATGCCTGAAAATTGTTGTGGTCTTTGCTTGTCAACTTCCTCAATCTGTTTAAATTTTTATTTTCAGCTATTGTTTGATTCAGTGATCCCTTTACTAGTGTGCACCATGACATGATTTTGGATTTAGAGTGTTCTAATTTCGGAGTGTCGATGTGATTGTTCTCGCAATACACTTGACTTTATTATTATCTCATTATTTGAATTGATTTTATCATTAAAGCAAAACAGGCAGCTGAGGTCAATCGAAGGAGGGCGCGTGTTAGGGAGGCTCCAACTCATGAAAATTCAGCTAAGTTACAAGCAGCAGAAGCTAAAATGCAGGAGTTGAAAGCCAACATGGCAGTTTTAGGCAAAGAAGCAGCTGGTGCGCTATCTGCTGTTGAATCACAGCAGCAAAGACTGACATTTCAGAGGCTTGTAGCACTGGTATACTCCATTTATTATTGTTATTTTTAAATTGATGATCACCTTCAAAAATTTGGTTTTCGTGCTCCTCACTTAACAACTGAATTTTGATCTTGAAGGTTGAAGGGGAAAAGAATTACCATCTGAGAGTTGCGACTATTCTGAATGAGGTTGAAGCTGAGGTAAATCTTTTCCTACTACACCAACTTTTGGCAATAAATTTTTTGAGAAGTAATTTATCTATTGGCGTTTCCTCTATTTCAGATGGTGTCAGAGAAGCAACAGAAAGAAGCAGCTCCCCCTGTCCTCTCAATAGAGAACAATTCACAGACAAAAATGTACTGCTTAGCGGAAGTATGTGAAAACATTTATCTACTTATCTATTAACATGATATCCTTGTTAAGCATATTAATGATATTTTATGACTGTTTTTTTATCTTTCTTGTTTGTGTTTGTGTGTGTATGTGTTCTTCCTGAGGTTACATTTATCGCGATCGAAACCGTATTTTGGCATTGTAACTTATAGTTGGTTATCAAATGAACTTGATAGCCATTAGGGCCTCCCTGGTATTAAGGGAAAAGGGGAGTATTAATTAAGGGAGGATGATTCACTGGATAATTAGAGTAAATAATAGAGGAGTGAATTAGTATGCCAAAAAGAGGAGTAAGTATATACTCCATGGGGACCAAGGGGAAATATTTTCCTAATCAGTACTATTGTTGCTCTTCCTCTACAGCTCCGCCTCTTCATCTTTCATCTCATAGTACTTTCCACTATTTTCTATCAACCCCACCAAAAATCTAAAATTTCCACCATTTTAGGTGTTGGAAGCTTTTGAGGAAAGGGAGTTGAATCTTAAAATTTGGGTCTTGAAATCAGATTGCAGACAATATGAAACATAGGAGGAAGCTTTGAAGAAATAGAGGTTAGTTTTAATAACATGAGATGAATAATAAGATTCCTTCTCACTAATCTTCTCACACATAAATTGATGCCGCTGATGAAGGGGTTTTTGAGGTTTTGAACGTACATATGGATTTTGGAAATGAAGATTATGTTACCTATTTTGATTGATTTGAATTGAGTTAAATTGGCGATGAGAAAATTTAGATTTGAGAAGTTGACAATGGAGGTTCCACAAAAAATTTCTACTGCTTTGAAAAGGGAAGAAGATAAAAATTATTACTGGATAAAAAATTCCAAACTAATGGAAAATACACATTTCTCCTCTATTATTTTGTGGGAAATTTTGCTCCATAAATTGTACTCCCCTACTTATTTGTGAGAATCCAGCGTGACACTAATGGAAAATACACATTTCTCATAGGACTAGTTTTATAATACTGCCTTATATCAAACATATGGAAAGTAAGGGAGTAAGGGACAGCCAGACAGGGGTTGCTTCTTTTTTCAAATTGTCAGTTGTGCTGAAAATTCATTTGCCTTCCATTTAGACAGTCGAATTTTATTGCTTAGGCCAAAATAACTGACTATGCTTGCTTTGTTTGTCTGCCATCACTTTTCCGAATAGCTCATATTGCCTTTGGTTGATAGCCCAAAGGTTACTGTGACACGTGAAATTGCCTTTTTTTTTTTGAGGATTTCATGTTGTACATAAAATACATTTTCTGTTTGTTATGAAGTCTTGTATTATTATTATTTTTCTTTTGTTTCAGGCAATCCATCCGTTCAATGCCGAATCGGAGAAAGAGCTAAGTCTCGCAATTGGTGACTACGTTGTTGTTCGCAAGGTTTTTTTTAACTTTCAAATTTGTTATTGTTGATCCTGTACTTGATTCCTCTTTGATTGCATCAAATGTCTTTGAATTCCTATTATATCATCTATTTTTTTCAATTACAACACAACAAAAATGCAACAGCCTCTATTTCAAAAGATTGGAGTCGACTACATGAACTAATATTATCAGTTTTTTCAATTACAAAGAATTTTGGGAAATTATCAACGTTACCCATAAGTTTTTTCAATGGTACTTTTTTCGATTATCAATGGTACCCTTGTGTTATTGAGCATCTTACAACCATAACCTTTTCTAGTTTTTTCCGTCTAAAATCGTCTAAAACCGTTGATAATTTCCCAAGAAATTTTTCTTGGGGTGTGTTTTTCCATCTTGGGTTTATGTTTTTAGTAATTTGGTTCTTTTTGTTACATGTTTAATCTTCAGGTAAGCCCGTCTGGCTGGTCTGAAGGAGAATGTAAGGGTAAGGCAGGTTGGTTTCCAACCGCTTATGTTGTGAATCGTCAAAGGATTCCGGCAAGGAATACAGCTGCTGAGGCTTACTAAACATAAACGACTATTTCCTGTCCATTTACGGTTGCTGAAACGTAAGCCTTTCAATTGTTTTGGACAATGCCGAATACAAGAAAAGAATGAAACCAGAAAATTTATGTCTACAAAAGGCACAAAACTTATTAGCCTACTAAATGTTTGTTATAGTTTTGAGCTGTGTGGAACTCGGTATTCTTGCTTCATGCACATATGTTTTAATGTACAACAACTTCGACTTTGCTAATAGCTAGCATAGATTTCGTAATCCGTTGAATGAGAAGTTATGTTGTTCAAAGGGTTGCTTGTTTTTGTATTTATTAGTCATGTAAAGTTGCTGAGCTCTCCTCACCTGAGATTGCAGTGGGATCAACATTGAATTGGCGAGGAGGATTAGACTGGCGTTCGATGTTCGTAAATGTTACATCTGCTGCATTCTTGTGCTGAAGATTTTGATGATAGTACAGTGAAGATTTTTGATTTTATTAAATTAAAATATTTTTTTATTTTTAATAAATAGGTTGAAAGTGTTTTAGCATTTTAAACGATGATATGATAAGAAAATACTAAAACTTTTAACATTTTGAATTTGAGATTTTTGAAATACGACTCATTTACTCATTTTTCTCCATTTATTTATATTTTATTTATTACGTATTTCAACTATAAATTATTATTACAACTAAAAAAATACAATTTGAAAGGGAAAAATAACTAGTAAGCAGTTTATAATGATTCGTTGATCATGAATTCTCAAACAGAATAGAGAGCATTTTTGTATTGTTCAGCTTCTTTCTGGTCAAACATCAGAATTATAGAGGTTTCTGATTTCTACTTATATGCATACAAGTATTTAACCCAATGAATGCTTATAGTGCTAAATTATTAAAATCCGAAGGAGAATTAAACAGAAAAATAAAGAATGTTCTGAAGAGTTTAACCTATTAATACATTTGTACCAACTCATTTCAGTCAAAAATACTCATAATTCAATTTATTTCTCGCATTTTGAGATGCAAGTGTAGCAATCTCAGTAGGGTGAAAGGTGTAACTCGCCAAATATACACATGAAAAAAACTAGAGTTGACAAAAAAGATCGTGTTATATATCTCATACGTCTGAATCAGAAGTACATGATCTTTGCCCTTTATACTCCATATAATTTTCTAATGTTTACAAAAACTTTTTCAAACTGATCATTCTAACTAAATAGTTACTATGAAGCTGTGGAAGCAGCACTAGCATGAAGTGCAACAAGAGAAGCATAAGCTCCATTAGGTATCTTCATCAACTCATCATGCTTACCCTTCTCTGCAATCACTCCATTCTTGACTACAGCAATGATATCAGCATTCTTTATGGTCACTAACCGATGAGCGACAACCACTGTAGTCCGGTGCACCATCACACTGTCTAATGCATCTTGCACGATTCGTTCAGACTCTGCATCAAGAGCACTAGTGGCTTCATCAAGCAAAAGAATTTTCGGATTCTTTAGAATGGCCCGTGCAATGGCTATTCTTTGCTTCTGCCCACCTGATAACTGCACGCCTCTCTCCCCTACCGAGGTATCATAGCCTTGAGGAAGTCCCGAGATGAAGTTGTGTGCATTCGCAGCTTTTGCAGCTTCGATAATCTCATTCTCGGTTGCATCTCCTTGCTTCCCGTAAGCTATATTGGCACGTATGGTCTCGTTGAAGAGTATTGGCTCTTGGCTTACTAGTCCCATTTGCTGTCTTAACCAACTTAGCTTGAGATTCTGAAGTTCTATTCCGTCTAGGAATACTTGACCTTTGTCGGGTTCATAGAACCTTTCGATCATGCTGATAACTGTTGATTTTCCACTTCCACTTTCTCCGACTAATGCAACAGTCTACAAATAACATCGGATTACATGAAGCAGTGAACCACCCTCGACTAAAGACTTAAAAATGAGCGGACATACCTTTGATGATGGAATGAACAAGGACAAGTCAGAAAATATTTGGATATCTGGCCGAGTTGGATATCTGAAACTAACATGTCTGAACTCGATATCACCCTTCAAACCAGCCATTGTAACCCCTTGATCACTGCTTGAGTCGATGCTAGGTTTGCTGTCAACGATCTTAAAGATCGAAACAGCTGAGTCCTTAGCTTTATTCCTGTCCATAGCCATGCTACTACTTTGGGATAACCCAACTGCTGAGATTGTTAATGCAAAGAAAACCTGCACCCCAAAGCTGTTCTATCAAACCAAAAGGCTACTGCATAAGAAAAATGCGAAGGGGAGCAAAATGATTGATTTTTAATGATTTACCTTGAAAACTTCTGCAAATGTAGCTTTACCGTGATGAATTAGGATGGCTCCGATGAAGAAACAGAACGCGTTAGTGCAATATAGAGCAAGGAAAGAAAAACCAAACCCTAAACCACTAAAGAGTCCTAAACGAACACCACTTTTTACGGGACCTTCACATTTCTTCTCGTACAAATCCATCACCTTCTTCTCTGCGCAGAAGGATGCAACTGTTCTGATACTTCCGACTGCATCATTTGCAACTTGGCTTGCTTCTTCATACATTAGCTACAAAGTTTACATTAAATACAAACTTTTTAAGTTTGAAATCACATCATAATCATCATACTCAGTATATCGCCCTCATAGAAACTATGATCAGGGTCTGGACTCTAGGGAGGGTAGGATGGCGGTAGATCAATACCCTTATCAAAGGGGATAGTGATTGCGGCCAGTGAGACCCTCGCCTCGAGAACGAGTGCCACACACCATATATCTGAAAAGAAAAAAGATGAGAGAAAATATCCGAAGACAAACCTTTGCATCTCCACTGAATCCCTTCATAAATTTGCCTTGAAAATAACCCTGGGCAAACATAAATGGTGCCACACCAAGAATAATGAGTGCTAGAATCCAATTTGCTGTGAAAGCTATTATAAGACCAGCTATAACTGTTGCAATGTTCTGCACCACAAGGGCAAGCTGATCCCCTACAAGGCTCTTGACATTTACAGCATCTGTGGCTAACCTTGCGCCTATGGCTCCACTAAATTTTCGTAAAATAATACAAAGGTGAGATATTTAGAAAATTTTATGCAATCAAATTGTCGAAAAATCAAAAAAACAAACCTCGCATTTGCAGGTTCATCAAACCATTTAATTTCTTGGTGGACAACTTTCTCAAATGTCATGTTACGAACCCTTCGAATCAATTTCCCTCCTGCAACTGCGAAAAGGAAGTTCTGGACGGGTATTGCTATAAAACTAACAGCACCCAAAAGCACGTAAATAAGTGCCCATTTTCTAGAATCCTTGCGAAGCAAATGCGATGGTTCGTAGAATATTTTGATGGCAGAGGATATAAGATATCCAAACAAGGGAAAGATGATCCCATGTATTGAAGCAGCTAAACTTCCAAGCAGTAGAATGGGTAATTCTGGCTTATTCAAGTAAGCCAATCGTCTCAGTGAAACACTTCTACTTTTCTCTCGTTTTTCCTCTTCCTCGGGTCCTTCTGTTTTCTCGTATTCATCTACATTGTCATCGTAGGGATCCTCTTCGTTAGTTTCTTGAATGTTTACATGACCCGGGACACTAAAACTGATCGAAATGGAGTGTCTACCACTCGAAGAACCCCTACTCCTTGATCTCTTCATTGAATACCTCTGACTTGCTGATCTGCTCATGGTCCTCTCGAGATTTGGACTCATTTCGAGACTGTTAGGATCCATCAAAGCAGCTTCTTGTTCTCTGGCGCCTTCTTGAAGTCTTACGAGTTGCGAGTAACCCCCTCCGGGGTCTTTGATCAGCTCCTCATGAGAACCTGCATTGATACTATTATCAGAAAATTCGACTTGATCGCTTTTAGCACGCGAAAAGAATACAGTGCAGGGAAATAAGACACACCTTTCTCTATGATTGTTCCTTGATGAACAACCGCGATCATATCAGCATTCTTGATGGTTGTTAAACGATGTGCCACAATGACAGTAGTCCTATCCGTCATAATCCTGTCAAGTGCATCTTGCACAATGCGTTCAGATTCTGCATCGAGGGCACTAGTAGCCTCGTCTAGTAAGAGAATTCTGGGGTCTTTAAGAATAGCCCGAGCAATGGCTATTCTTTGTTTTTGACCACCGGAAAGTTGTGTTCCTCTTTCCCCTACCATTGTGTTCAAACCCTGCAAAACATGTACATTGATCTTAATGATATCATCGTGTTCAGCAACAACAATGACAAACAGACAAAGCCTTAATCCCAAAAGAATAAAGTCGACTACATGAAACCAATAGATCAGTTCAAGTGGTCTTCCATATGATTTTTTTCTCATACATTTTGATTTCATCTTAACCTGTAAGTCTAATACACCAATGATATCATTGTGTCCACATTTTTAATTATTTTGTAAAAACAACTAGCCGGGAAATATGTCCATTCTTAATATAGTCAAAGATTTATATTTTTCGATTTCAGTTTATGATAGACCAAAGTATAATAGTGACTCTTTACATCATTTGCACTGTTTTCTATATGAAGTTACAGATAATGTTTGTTATATAGGGTTGATCAAAAGTCAAAACATCTTTTTACATGGGTAAAGTTGCATACATTAAATCCCCAAAGGTACGGGACACTAATGACATTGGGGTAGCAGGATCATCATCATCATACCCAATATCCCGCTCGAAGGCAGTGTCTGGGTGAGGGAAGGTGACTAACAATCCATACTCGTACTTTGTTCACATGAAGGACTGGAGGAATGTGGTCAATTTTATTGGGGTAGCAGGAACATATTTGAATTCGTAACATCGACTTCTATATAAAAATTTTGTGAATTCAAAACATAGTCAAACAATCAAATGTTAGATTTTACCTTTGGAAGCTTGTCAATGAACTTTGCTGCATTAGCCAGCTCAATAGCAGTCCTAATTTCATAATCAGTAGCACCTTCCTTTCCATATGCTATGTTTTCCTTTAATGTAGTAGTAAAGAGCACTGGTTCCTGGCTCACTAACCCAATTTTCTGTCTGATCCAAGCTAACTGAAGCTGCTTCAAGTCGATTCCATCGATGAGAACTGCACCCGAATCAGGATCATAGAATCGTTCTATTAGGCTAACGACTGTAGATTTCCCACTTCCGCTCTGCCCAACTAGAGCAACAGTTGTTCCACTAGAAATACTTAAGCTAAACCCGGAAAATATCTGCACATCAGGCCTTGCTGGGTACCTAAAATACACATCTTTTAGCTCAATGTCACCCTTGATATCTTCCAAAACATTTCCTTCTGTGCTGGATGCATCTATCTTCGGTTTTCTATGTATTGCTTCAAACATCTTGTATGCTGCTGATTGCCCTGCAGCAAATGCATTCAGACATGGAGATGTCTGTCCTAGTGACCTGTTGAAGATTATATTCGATCGTTAGAAATCCCAAAAGACTGGGTCAACTACTTGAACCAATAGATCAGTTCTAGTGGTTTTCCATTCGTAAGCAGTGTCAAGGAACCAATTCAATCAAAAGCTTAAGCTGATGGTTGAGGTCCCAAGATATGTTATATATTCTAACACGCCCCCTCATACAAATGCCCATTGAGCTAGAAATGTGGATGCGCATAGGTGCTGAATATTTTCCACTTTCAATGAGGGTTGGTTGAGATTTGAACCTGTGACCTATTGTCACGTTGGCTTCTGATACCATGTTAAGGAACCAATTCAACCAAAAGCTTACGCTGATGGTTGAGGCCCCGGGATATGTTATATACTCTAACTCACGGAAGAAAGCTTACATTCCGCCGGTCATCATGGCCATGATCACATTAAGGACTTGCCCACCATTGTAATTCTTTTGCATGATCAGTCTAGATCCATACCATACAGCAAGAGCATATGTAGACAAAATAATGAATATTAATGCCCCTAGTCCTAATCCTGATGCTAGCCCTTGTTTTACAGCAGCTTTATATGCAATCAAAATCTTGTTATCATACTTTCTTAATGCATCTTTTTCACCAGTAAATGATGCAACCTACATTGTATCCAACAAAGAAAGAAAGTCAGAAAACGTTCCTTAACATTGATAGAATATATAGACATATCCGTAATCCAAAGGCTTCAACCATCATCTTAAACGAAATGAGGGTAAAGTGGTCAAATCAGCCAATGCTAATGTTAGGTAAACTAGCTGGTTGAAATAGCATATTGATATGAATAAGTTGTTTTTGAACATGCTGCTCTTAGCAACGAGTTCAAAATCAGCTGATAAAATCAGCCAATGTAATTACTAATCAGCTATCAGCAATTTGCCAAACACGATTGTGTTTCTTAAGAAGTAGACTTACAGTTCTGATAGCTCCAACAGTCTGCTCCACAACATTTCCGGCCTCAGCATAGGCAATTTGAGCACGACTCGACATTTTCATCATCAACATTGCCATAATTGCACCAGAAATAACAAGTGCAGGGATGCAAGATAGCAAAACTAAGGCCAAAAGCCATCCCCTTATAAAGGCAATGGCAAATCCTCCAACAAAGGTAGCCATTAACTGTATGAACTTACCAACTTTCTCCCCCATGGCATCCTGAATAAGAACAGTATCCCCTGACATCCTACTGATTACTTCACCTGTAGTTGTTTCAGTGTCAAAGAATGCTATATCTTGTCTCAGAATTGTCTTCAAGTAAAGGCCTCGAATTCGAGCTGCTTGCCGTTCTCCAGTTACTATCCAACATGTTACCTCTGTTCACAAAGGGCCATATATAGTTTGCATTAAGCTCACACAAATGTAGGGGAATAAGCTCATGCCTGCCTAAATTAAGGCCCGAGTCATTTGATTAAAAACATATTAATATCAGCTAGTCTTCTGAAAGACGTCTTTCAGGCGCAGCCCATTAAAGCTTAATATCTATTTTTATTCTATATTTTTTTTATGGATCAAAACAATTAGGGATGATCTCTTAAAAAAGACCATCTCTCATAAAAATTTGTGTATTAAATATTAAATTGTATGTGTAACATAGAATACAGTGAAATGACGGTTGAATTGGTCATGTAAACATTTCACCCATCCTAAGCTAATATACTAGATTTGTCCTTGCATATTAGAATTTAATCCTTATATGTATAAGTCATTGATTATTTTGCTCTAGTTTATGTTTCAAATTTAGTTTTTTTGGTCAAAGATTATAATGGACTATAGTAAAATAATTGATCAAATTTCACCCGCACTTAATTTATGCAAAGTTGTACATAATGTTGCTACCAAGGATTAATCAGGAACAACCTCTTTATCTGTGTTAACACTAAATAAGGGTAAAATCGTGGGTATTAGATTCTATAAAATCTACCCGACAACTACGTGCTTAATGTCAGGAAAGAAATACATTTCAAAAGTTAGTTGGACTAGTGGATTAAAACCGAAGAAAATGCGAATTATAATCCAAAATAAAATTATAAAAAATTTAATGAAACAGACTAAAATTAAAAGTGGTCAAATTTGGTGGGACAGTACATAAAAAGCAAGGAAGTCTTAGTCCATACAGATATGTTGAAAGATGTTACTTACGTAGGAAGCAAGCTATGCCAGTATATATAGCCAAGTATACGAACCTCAAAGACACCTGCGTTCAATAATAATAATAATAAATTATAAAACTCATCAATAACTAAGCACACTTTGATGTATCAAGGGGAAGTAAAAAATAATAATACTACCTCCTATTCAGCCTAAATGGGACATTTATTTTTTAGCACTATTCACTCATTACTCTAACTTTGTATTTTATTCTTAAGCTATAAGTTAAAACATAGTCATGTGGGATCTTATTTGATTCGTCTCAATACAAGGATTATTAATATCAAATTTTTATAATTTTTAATTAAGAATAATTTGAGATATTAAGGGTTAAAATGTTGCCTAGGCAAGTGTGAAAAACTAAATGGGACATTTAGGCTGAATAGGAGGGAGTAATAATTATTAGAGCCATATTTATTTTATGAAGTATATTTATAAAATTTTAGCTTAGTGCTTAAAATACATAAACTGATTTAAAACTAATATATAGAGTGCTTGGTAATGAGTATATAACTTAGAAAATATTACTTTCTCTATACTCTAATGAAGTTTCCACAAGTATTTATAGAGTGCTTGGTAATGAGTATAACTTATCATAAAATATTACTTTCTTTGTTCTCTAATGAAGCGTCCACAAATATTGTTTACGGCGAATTAAGAAAAATAAAATTTTTTAGTTAATGAATATATTATTTTATTGAATAATACTATTAACGGAGGAAAAGTAGAGACCATAAATTTTAGAAAAATATTTTAAATGTTTTTATATAAAGTTGGTGGGAAAATGTACAAACAAATAAGAATATAAGAATGTTAAAATAAAGTTGGTGAAGATATAAGGGGACCAAAAGCATTATTAAAATATGAAATAAGGATGAACAATGTTATTTTTGTCAAAATTTGTGATATAAATAATAAGAATATTTGTGGGGACAATAAATGGTACACCCCAAAATGACAAATGAAAACTTCTTTATGGGACGAAGGGAGTAACTTATTTTGGCACAAATAAATATTTAATAGTCAAACCAGCTAATGCTAATGTTTGATAAAATAACTAGATGAAACAATTTGCTAATATAAATCATCAACTTCTAGCAACGTATTTCAAATTAGTTGGTCAAGCCAATTGATAAAATCAGCTGGTCCGCTTCAATCAACATTGGCTATAAGCCGTAATACAATAAATTAATTTTTATCAAGTTAGAGGCATACTTGAAAAGAAATTAAAGGCAGATAATTAAGAGTCTAAAATGGATATCACTCTTTAAATAAATACAAAGAATATCAGATAATTATAACCCAACTTTATTAATTATAATTAAGTACTTAATCACTTTATTTAATATGCTCATTAACTATTATATTCTCTTTATTTTCCATTATAGCTTGCATTATTAATTAAGTGATGGGAACTATATTATAAAATGTATTATACGAATAACAAACAGTTTAATATCATTATTGGGGTATCTAAAACAAGTATTAATAACAATTATTGCCAAATTTTATTCTGCTTTAATTTTTAACTTTATCTCTGGAAATGTATTTCCAGTACCAAACAAATAGAATAAAATCCAATATATTGCAAAAAGTTCTCCAACTAGTCTATATGCTATTCTAGTTCTTATATGAGACGGTCTCACTGTGAGATACACTTAAACTTGAGTTAAATAGCCCAATAATAAAAATATTTATCTTACGGACTTTTTGATTTGATGTCGTCTTACTGTGAGACGTTCCAATACGATGACAATGCTTTATTTTTATTGAGTTGTATAGTTGCAAAATTAATTGTTAAATACTATCAAATTTTAAGGATTATTGTCAAAGCATTTTCACACAATTAATGGTTAAATGCTTATTTATTAGAAGTAAAATATTTAGTTACTTGTTTTTGATTATAATTAAGTGTATTAAAATGACTCGTTATATATATATTACAAGAATAAGATCGCATACATTCAAGTTCACATTGCACACATGTTTATCCACACAAGTAACGACCATGCATACATCTAGGGTTATCATTTGATTAAAGTAGGCACGGCACATATCCTCAATTCCCTATCATTGAACGACTCAACTACAGTTCTTATACTTCTTCCGTTTCACTATACTTATTACATTAAACTTTTTATTCAATTCAATGTGTATATATTAAACTATACCCTTCTAAAAATTATAAAAATTTAATATTATGAAAGTATGTGATTAAACGATTTAAACAAGATCTCACTTGCCTATATTTGTTCTTACGCATTAGCCACAATATTCAAAATAACCTTAAACGAAAAATAATGTCAATAACCGACGGTATTTCATAACAGAAAAAGTATTCCAAATAGGGTTTTAAGAATGTTACATGTTGAACAAATTGTGAATAAACAGTCCAATGAAAGTACTTTATAACAAAAATTGATATATGAGGTGATTTTTATAAATAAAAAATTCTTTTTTTTAGATAAAAATTTTAAAGATACATTATTGTAAAATTATTTTAAAAATACCAAAAACAAGAAAAAGGGCTTTGTAAAAACCTAACTAAAAATAGCAAATGTAAGGGTAGATAAGCACAATAATAGTAATAATAATGATTTTGAAGAGCATGGGAAAGAGTATTGCAAGTGATCAATCTAAATCGTACGATCCACCATAACACTAATAGCACACCCTTTTATTTATGTCGGCCACTTAAAAAAACCTCCTTTGATGATTTATTAAGAGGGATCCAACCTCCAAATTCACACTTTTTTACTGGCATAAACATCACTTCAGCCGTCCCAATAAATTAACCTCATTTATTTTTAAGCCAAAATTATAAAGTTAAATATGTAAATTGAAGTATGAAAGATATTTAGAAATAAAAAAGAGAATGCACAAAATGAAGTAATGAGACCATATTCAAAATTTAACAGGGGTTCTGATAATGTTCAACATGTTCGACTGTATAGGACGTTGAAATATTAGGAGTTTTTAATATTGAATTATGTAGTATATATTAAGTATTTAAACAAATACAAATACATTGCATAGGACATTTAAATAATTTTTTAATTTTTACTCCACCCTTCAAAATTAAAGTTAAAATAATTGAACTAGTATAAAAAATGGGACAAACTCATTCCATAAGGTGTATGTATTAGGAATCTTGTGCTTTTTTTTTTCATTTTAAGTGGATTCTAGTTCATTAATTTGATATGACTTTCCTCATTTACTTCCATCCTACTTTCTTTCTAACATCAACTTTTCTTCTTGATTAGTCATTCTTTCAATAAGGCTTAAGCAACCACAAATTAAATTGCTTTCATGTAATATTCTCACAAATTTGACTCCCTCCCTAACTCTAATTATCTAATGGGGATAATATTGACAATGTGATGGTACCTCTTTTAAATATTGAGTTAATGATGTATTTTTATTAAGAAGGTTGTTGAGAGTTTCTATATGTGATAATTGTAAGGCATCCATTAGTTTATAAATGGATAATGTCATCCACTCCTATTATTATACTCTCTCCGATTCACCACTAACGTGTCATTTACTTTTTGAACGCTATTCATCTCTTACTCTTTGTATTTTATTATTGATTTATAAGTTAAAATATAGTCATGTGGGATCTTGTTTAATTCATCTCCATACAACGATTATTCTTATCAATTTTTCATAACTTTTAATTATGCAAAATCAAAGATATTAAGAATTGAATAAGTGCATTGAATAAAATGCATCGAATTAAGTGCATAAAGTAAATGAGATATTAGTAGTGAATTGAAGGGAATATGATTTTGGGTGATATTCAACTTGATTTGTATCTAGAGGACTTTTTTATTTGCATTTTGCTTAGTTTTTTTTTATCTCATAAAATGGTATCAGAGCTCATATTAATTAATTTATAAGATAATGGACAACATCAAACATTAACATATGATTTAATTTGTGATTAGTTGACTTTCTTCCTTAAAGATACTTTGATCATAGTTTCAATAAGAGTGTTAAATTTTATAGTCTTTATGTTCCTTTGAATTTACTAGCTACACTACCCTATAATAGCTCTCTATTCAATTTGCATTAATATATGCATATATCAATATGAATTTATTTCATAAGTTCAATACTTGTATTTATTTCCATACTTATTATGTTTTAATTCATTCTTTCTTCACCTAATTCTAATTTTCGTTATGAATAAAAAACTTACATATAAAAGAGAGCAAAAAGTAAAATAAGGTCTGCCCTAAAATAGTAAGGAAGCAAATTCACTAGTGTGTTTGGTAATGGTAACTTAGGTTCATCGTGTAAATTTGAGCAAACTGATGGAAAATGAGATCTGCTTACACTTATTTTATTTGGTTGCTAATAAAAATATCAATAGTGCACAACGTTAATACTATGTTTGGATATAAATTTTAGAGAGAAAAGAATTAAGGACAAAAAAAGAATGGGAAGAAAAATAGAAGAGTATTAATTAACTCTTATTTGTTTTGAGAGAAAGGAAAAAAAAATATTCATTAAATTCATCATTTTAAAATAGAATATTTAGCGTCATGTAAAAAAAAAGACATATATAATCATACACTCAAAAACTAAAAACTTCTAAACCTACGAGTCCCTTTCCAATGGCAAACATGAGAACTTTCCTTATAAGCTAAGGCAGCTTCTTGTTAGATTTGGTGTTTTTCACAGTATCAAAAGGCAATAGAATATAAATTTCATTCATCCATCTAGAGGTGTTCAAAACAAATCCGATGATCCGGACACCCGACTTTATAACCGAACCCGATTTGACCCGACTAAAAAATGGATCTACAATTATGTAAAAATCAATTTGAACACAAAACCCGATTTTGAACCGACTCGAAACACCTGACCCGAAATCAACCCGATGATCCGAATGAACACCTCTACATCCATCATCTCAAAGCAGAATATTTAGAATCACGAGAGGGATTTAATGGGACGGGTCGGCCCAACGATCAAGGGTTGGATCACATTTTAACGGGTCAATAACGGGAAGGGTTGCTAACGGGCATTGGTGTAACGGATCGGGCCAGGCGGGGTCGGGTAGTTATGAAAATTGGTTGCGAAAAAAATGTTACCACTTTCTTTATATATTTTATATGATATTATTATATACAATAGGTGGGTCGACTCAACTGGATATCAAGTAGAACAAAAAAACTATTATATGAACTTCTAAAATACGGGTCAGAAAGGATAGGGTTCAAACGGGCTTTTGACCCACGCCCCCACCATAATAATTTTGACCCAACCCGGCCTGTTGAACACCTCTAGTAAAAGTAGAGTATAGCATACCCTTTTAACATCGCTTAAGCTTGATTGTTTGATTAGGTTAATTTCTTGACGGAGTGACCTCAAACTTGGTTGATATTCCATACTTCCACCATTTCACCCATTTTGTTATATTCTAAACGTGGGCGAGGGAATAGTATGTATTCTACTCTACGAATGACATTCCAAGATCTATCACGAATCTTATTTTCCCGTCAAGATTATATAGTAAAAGTGAAGTATATGATGAAATATAGTGGGACAATATCAAAAATCTTAGTCATTTTGCTCCCTTTTTCCAAGGTTCACCTTAGAGAAATACATCTAAAATCAGAACTTTATGTCTTTAGTAATCCGATCTTTTATAGTCTTAGTTGAAATTTGATTATATATTACATTCCCTATTCCCTATTCCCTTAGAGGAATCTAAGTTCAATTCTCATTGTAACTTTTTTTAACCTTGTTATTGGGTCAACTAGCCCTAAATTTGTGGGCTAGGTCAAAGGGCTAACAATTCAGTCAACACCTTAGGTAAGTCCATCTTGGAGAGAAATTACGAAAATGCCCTTGGAACAGTCTATCGGGTCATTTATTGCCCTATATATATCAGCATTCATTACTATTTATGGTATGTTTTTCTCTCTCTATACTCACTTGCATTCAATTCCTGTTTCATTGTATCGACCACTGACTTGAGCGTTAGAGGGCTTTTCGGGATACGCCCCCAAACAAGTAACTCTGTTCGTTTTGCAGGTCATTCAGCCTCATTTGATCAGTATTCGAACCCTCCAATAGCCGGATCCGTATTCACAAACAACCCCTTCCAGTCAGGAAAAATTTAACTCAATTTCTACGCAAAATAAACCTATTGATCTCATGTACAGACATTAAAGAGCTCCTCTCCTTCCCTCAACCTATTCCACACTAGAAAAAAATGTTTTTTTTCCTTAATTTCTTTCAAAAATACAATCTGAGACGATCAATTCTAAAATATAAGCAATATAAACACATGACACGACTAGGTAGTTGAAATTAAAATTAGTGTAATTCTTCTTTTCTTGGAAGCAAAGTCATACTTTATATAGAAGCTAGTATGTTGCATACAAGTGTCATAATGTGAACTAAATCTCCATGCAAATTTTCTATTATTATAATGAATTCACCAACAAACATGACATTATTTGTAAGTCAAGTTTTTTTAAAACATTGTTTCACAACGAAAAGAAAAAGAAAAATATAAGCAAACAAAAACATAAGCAAATTCCCATGTTTTTCTCTTGTCAAAAGATATATTTATTTATTTATTTATGCACTAAAACGATGATGAAATCAATATAATCAAATATATATGGTCAAAAATTCAGGGCAAAAATAATTAAATATACTCTCAACATCTCATAACTCATAAGCTAACAAAGGTTACCGATCAAATAAATATCGCTCAACAGATTTTTATATCAAACCAAATTCTTACCAACAAAAATCCAAAATCAAGAGTGTGATCCAATAACTTCAATATTAATATATTTGACTTTTTATACAATTCAATACATTATTTTAATTATTTTTATATTGAATTATACACACTTAAAAATTATAATAAACTAATATTATGAAAGTATATAATTAGACGATTCAAACAAGATCTCACTTGAATATATTTTTACTTACACATTAGGCGCAATATATAAAATAAGCTTAAATGAGAATAATGTTAATAATAGAAACGTAGCGAGTATTTCAGAACGGAGAAGTATATTCTTACCCGCACACGAAAACTCTTTGGTTATAGAAGTGTGTTGAAGTGCCCATGTGTTATCCACATGTGAGTTGTCCCACATCGGATAAAGAAAAGAGTATACATCACTTTATATACTCAAAGAGTAACTCCTACTATTACCAATTGGTTTTAGTAGTGAACCTTCTTTGGGTTTATGAGTGGACTACTTCTTCTCCTCCTTGTTTGGATAGCCCGGGCCCATTTTTAAATTCTATCAAAGTGCGCACAATGAACACTTACCATCATTGTTAAATATTTAAGTCGAGAGACCAATTCAACTAAAAGCTTAAACTAATATAGCCCATGGTATATATATATATATTTCAGCTCGTCTTGTATGAATTCGTCATAGACGAGCGCATGTCAACTCAACTTTAAAGTCAAGCTGATAAAGCCCATAACATATTACATACTTCAGCTCATCTCGTATGAAACTATGTCAACACCTAATTAGCTCATATTTTCAATTGATTATTTTAAACCATCTCAACACGTAATTAGCTCATATTTTCAATTGATTATTTTAAACAATCTCAACAAAATATATATAATCAGCCCAATAAAAATGGTCTTATACACTTTATCACTTACTTTAATATTTAATTAACTGATCACATATTAGTAAGATGCGATTTTCTTGGAGAATTATTTGATAGTATGAATTAAAACACTCCTAAAATCATCATAATAATCAACACACTCCAAGCAAACAAACGAAATTATATTCGAAGTATGAATTCAACCCAATAACATGCGAATAAAATTCTAAAAAATAATTATAAAAAAAAAACCCATTTTTTACGATAGATTTAATAAAACAAAATCTACCCAAAAAAATTCATGCAATAATAAAAAAAGGGTACCTGGGAAACATCATGAACGACATGTTTAGGGTCAGAAGAACCAAAAGAGTTGATAATCTGACCCAAAACAAGAGTCATTAATGGCTGAGCAACTCCATTAGCCATGGCAGAAATACTCCCAATAATCATCAATATTATATCCACTGAATCTGCGAAACTAAATAGTTTATAGAATAACACTTTTTGATCTACTATTTCTTTAACATTATTATGATCATCATGATCATGATCATCATCTGGGTTATTCTTACTATTTCCCATTTTTCTGTTTGATTATGAATTTTAAGAAATATAAATGGGTTTTTGATTATAAAGAGAATGAGAAATCTTGAGGCACAAGAATGTTTGATTGAAAAATGGGAATACAGAGGATATATAAATGGGATTATTACTCAAAAAAGTTTTTTTTTTTTTTTTGATTTATTAATTTATGTTTTGGGTTAATTTGGTGGGGTTTTGGTTTGATTATGATTGAATGAACATATAATGAGAAATAAAAGGGGGAGCAATAACAGAATATATGTTGAATTGTGTTGTTTGTGTGAGAGCGAAGTGGGCGTATGAACAAGGAAATTAAACGAGTTGGCCTATAAATATGGTATTCACTCTTCACGCTATTTTGATTGTGGATTTGAGCTTTTTTTAATTTTTTATTTATTTATAGGGTAGGTCGATAAAATAAAGAATTAGAAGTGAATCGATTTTGGAATTTTGCCTGAAAAAAACAATATTTGATTTGATTTAAACAAGATTTCTCAATTCTCACCTTTATAAAAGTACTATATTAATCGTTTTCTAATACTTAATTGCAACACTTTTAATTTTTATACGTTAGGGAGATTTCGGAGTATTTCATATAAGTTGTTTTGATCTTCATTAGTTAATATAGGTTTAACAAAAACATACTCCCTCTTATTCACCACAAGTGTCTCATTTGCTTTACGCACTCTATCCAATGCACTTATTTAATCCTTAATAACTCTAATTGTGCATAATTAAGAATTATAGAAAGTTGATATAAATAATCTTTGCATTGAGACGAATCAAACAAGATCCTACTTGACTATATTTTAACTTATAGATTAATAATAAAATACAAATTAAGAGTAAGAGATGAACAGTGCCCAAAAAGCAAATGGGACACTTGTGAAGAATAGGAGGGAGTATGTAATTGTGCATTAAGATCTTGTTAAATTAATTTTGGGTAGAGATTTTGCAAAGGGAACGTAACTATACTTGATATAATGAGAGTGTATTTCCGTATATGGATTAATGGTCTTTGAAACATAAAAAAATGTCTTGGTATCATCATTAACTTTAATTTTTTTCAATAATTGACACTAGGGGTGTTCAAAACTATCCGACCCGCCCGACCCGACCCGCCGACCCGCCTCATAAATGGCGGGTCAAAAACTAAAAAAAATTCAAAGTTCCGGGTCGGGTCATGGGCCGATAATTTATTGACCCATGTACCCATTTGACCCGGATAGCTTATTTTGAATTTTTTTTAAAAAAAATTTTCAAGGTATTTAGACTTAAATTGAAAGTTGTAGATTGTTTTTGATGCAATCCTAACAAACTAATTAAATAATAGCCTATTACAACAAATAAAACTCCACCTACACACAAGCCTCCTGCACTCATAACTTCATCTAGCTTCTGATGCAACTATGCGCTGGTCATATGTTTTTGATCAGGATCAGGATCAAGCTACTGGACTGAGCATCATTGAACCAACTGCCTGCTGAACTCAACACCATATTCCAATAGTAACTTATAAACTCGCGTTTGTCTACCTTCGATTGCCTAATATCTACTCGGAATTCGATCTTAAAAATAATAATTAAATTTGAAAAATCACCAAAAATAATAACCGGGTACCCGGTGTCCCGACCCGTTTTATCCAGGTATCCGCATTAAATGGGCCGGGACACGGGCCGCAAAAATAGGTACCCGGCTAACCGGGTACCCGGCTTTTCGGGTACCCGTTTAGCCGGGTACCCGGTTATGAACACCCCTAATTGACACTTATGTATAAGAAGAGATATTAGCGGTTAAAAATGTGTATTGATTGATATGCGTGTATTAAAAAGTGTTGTAACTAATTAGAAAAACAAAGGAAGTATTTCTATTTATTTTTTTCTTTTAGGTGTTTTTCTATTTTTGTGAGTAAAATATATACTTCATGGTATATTGTTGAAATTCATTGACCAAATTTCAAAGATTAATATAATTATTTTATTTCGGATTATTATGAATTATTGTAAATTGACTCGTTAAATCATCTGCACTTTTTATTTATGTGAAATTGTAAATAATGTTTGCTACTAAAATTAATTTGAACAACATTTTTGATATCACTAACAAAAATAATATTGTATACATCTAACCAAATACCACACATGGATTACCGAACATAATTCCTTAATTGCATTGGTATAATGAAATTTCATGTGAATTTAAAATATAGGCAAGTTTTTAAATACTAAGATTCTCAAAATTTGCAAGATTGAATTTATTAAATGATTAACGTCGAAAAAGAACTTTAATTTTTGTTTTGGTGTTTGGTCGAGTTTTAAATATATATATATTTAAAAAAATATCCCAACTCTAAAATATATATAAAAAAAATTATTGATTGATATATTTGATGTGTATAGGTGATATGGTCTTATGTCAAAATCTGGTCAGATAATTGAAATATTAGCTGATTTTTTAAGAAAGATTCTCAAAATTGGCATAATTAAATTTATTATTAATTAATTGACGTTTTATAAGATTTTATCATAGGAAGTAAATTAAAGGGGATCATTTGTGATGGATTATTATTTTTTATTGAAAATATTTAGACCATTTGATGGTATATAATAGTTTATTTATTTCATATATTGGATGAAAAGCAAGTTTTTAATATTATATTATTAAATTAACATTCAAAAATATTTAGACCGTGCGATATATGGTATATAATGGAGTATAATTTTTTTAAGAACATGCAAAATATTAAATGTGGAAAAAATCATAATATGAACAAACTATTCTCACGAGGACGGTGCCCTTATAATTTTAGGTATATATGAATGAATTTCAAATGCAAGGTACTCTTTAAATGTGAAATACAATTCTCTACTAACCCTTAATATCGTTAAGGACATCTTTAATGAAATTTTTTTTTCAACTGTTTTTTTTTTAAAGACGACTCTCAAAAGTTCAGTCCAAATCTATGTTTAGAGTTTTAGGTAATTTTATTTATGTTTGGTGAAAATTAAAATCCTATAGGAAATCTTCATATCTATTCATCATATATCTAGAGCAAGATTTTTATGATTTATACAGAAGATTAACTCATTGATTAAATTTATAATGTTATCATATTAAAGACAATTTTTTTATTAAGCTATTTTACTATGAGACTGTTTAATATGGGTTGACTCAATTTTAATTTATTAAAAAAGATATAAAAACAGAATTTATTTTAAATAAATGATTTGTATGAGTCCATCTCATCGCGAGACAATCTAATGCAAGACTAGTTGTATATTAAAAGAGTAAATTAGAAAACAAATTTAAAGACAAATATAATATAATATTTTAGATGCGTGATTTGGTGATAAATTTTAAATTTTATCCTATATTAATAGTATAATCAAAATTTATATAATTGAAAGTTTAAAATATATTTCAGATTACTATATAAAATTGATTTTATCCTTACTCCTCCCTCCGTCCTTTTATGTTTGTCCAACTTACTATAACGAGTAGTTTCAAATGTTTGTCCACTTTAGAATACTTTCCATTTTTAGAAATCTTTTTTCCCAAATAATATACCCTCATAATCCCTCCTATTTTCCACAAATATACTCTTTCTACATCAATGACAATGATAATTTTCTTTTTTCTTTATTTTATCTTTAATTTAAACTTTTTCTCGCTCATAATACCAATACAATCATTACTTCACACTACTATTTAATTAAAATAATACCCACTTACTACAAAGATTTTATTTTTCTTAATATATTTGAAAATCTCAAATTAAATAGGATAAACTTGTAATAACGGAGGGAGTAATTTACTTTTGGGACTCATGAGCAAGATCATTAATAATAAAATAATTAAATGCTATAACATAATAAATCAGATTAGTTAGATTTTATTTTAGTCAAACAAATAAGTTACTTAATGAATTGCGTGAGCGTATATATGGAAGATCAATAGCAATATAGCATGACTAATTGACTATCATATATAAACATTAAAATTAAAAAACAAAGTAATATTACCCTATCTAAAGTATTTCCAATATAAAGATTTAATTAGGATTTAGAAATGATAATGACTCCAATTTAAATCAAATTTCAAGAGATTTAATTTAAATAAGGATCTTAAATTTTTCCTTTGACTTAGGTTCGTATGGACAATTATTATAGAATTTTAGGAATCACAAGGTCTACGTATTATCAAAAAATGAGTTTAATTGAATATTTTGTTTAGCCCATATTTTTATCTTTTGTCTTTACAAAAGCTAACAAACACCGAAGGTTTTCGTTAATGAAAATAATAATATATTTTAAAAAAATATACTACGAACTAAAATAAAAAATATAAGAATTACAAGTCATAACTATTAAAAATTATTTGAATGAAGTGCGAAATATGGGGAGATTATAAGAAATATAAAAATGTTAAAATGAAGTTAGTGGAAAATATGTGATGATCATAAGCCTTATTATTTTATTAAGATAAGGATGAATAAGAATAATTATGCATTTGTGTTCAAATTTATGATATAAATATAATGATTATTTAGAAAAACAACAAATGCAGCAACCTAAAATGACAAATAGGAATGAGGGAGTGTATTTTAACACATGATTTTCTAATAAATTCTAAATTCTATGTTAAATTATGTATTGAGTGCGCTATTTTGAGAAACTGTCTCTCATTAAGATCATTTCAAAATAAAGAGTTCATAACTTAATTATTTGTAATTAATTTGGCTATTTAACTTATGCATGAGACGTGTCTTACGGTGAGACCGTCTCATTCTATAATTTGTGTTTATAATGACATATCATAATGTCAAATAATCATCATAAATAGAAAAAGCCAGAGTCAATAGTGAGAACATAAAATAATAAAATTAAAAGAGAGTTAAAATGTATTGAAGTGATTAAATAGGTGGTGGATCACTATCCTAACATAAAAATAATGCATAATAATTGAAACAGACACACACTAAAATAATGCTAATTAAGGGGAACAGAAAAATTAATTATTTTACAACTTGATAGTCCTTGTACATCGATAAAGAAAAGAAATATAACTTTAATTTCATGAGTATTATAAAGTTGTGAACTTTAGAAGAGGATAAGGATTGATTCGTGAATTTGAACAAAAGTCATGAAGCTAGAAGGATTCAATTAATCAATTTGTAGTTATGATCTTTTACTATTTTCTTATGAATAAAGATTTATAAAGCTAATTGATAATCTTGAGTTAGCCTTTTCTCTTACCTTTGTAATAGGTATTAAGACTATTTAAAATCAGCTTAATAATTGTCCGATATTAGCAACAATAGACTATTTTAATGAGCTGATTTTAAAAATTAATCTTTTTTTAAAAAAATGTTCATTGCCCACCGTTAAATCTATTCTTTTGCCTTTTTAATCTATTAAGATAACTCGTTGGTACTAATAGGTGATATTTTTTTTTTTTTGGAAATAATAGGTGATATTTAATGAGCTGATTTTAAATAATTCTCTGTTAGTAATAGCGAAGATTTGTTACCACATCTTCGGACTCAAAAAAGCTTATTTTCTTTTTTTTTTTTTGAGAGAGAAAAAAAAGCTTATTTTCATTACAAAATGTTTTAGTTTTTTTAAAATTTTTATACATGTAGGTGGAGACTAGAGGTGTTCAACGGGGCGGGTCGGGGCAAAATTTAAATGGGCCGGGGCGGGGCGGGTCGTGTCAAATGTTAAACGGGGCGGGGCGGGTCAAATCCGTTTAAATCCGACCCACTTTGACCCGATTTTTAAAAGTTAATAAAACAATTTTTTTATTATATTTTATGACCCGTTGGGTCGATCCACTTATGTTTATAATAATATCATTTTAAAAAAGTGGCAAATTTTTTTTCGCAATTAATTCTTATAAATATCCGACCTGACCCGGCCCTTTACACCAAGCCCGGTAATGACCCGTTAAAATATGATCCGACCCTTGACCCGTTGAGTCGACCCGCCCCGTTGAACACCTCTAGTGGAGACATATAGATAAGATGATTGGGCCGTTTAAATAGTTGATCCATGTACAGCATGAATCTGATAAAAGGCCCAATTTACATATTTGGGCTCTAGAATCTCTTCTAATAAGGATTAGGCCGTGACTGTGATGCTGTGAAATTCAACAACAGTCGGTCTCCTGAGAGCCTGTCTTTCTGAGAGTCGTCTCTCAGTCCCAATCTATTAAAGCTTATTGTCTACCTTTACTCTATATTTTCCTAATGGGCCAACCCAATTAGAGATGGTCTATCACAAGAATTTGTGATTCAACAATTCTTGGCTTCTTGCATAAGCAAAACACAAATTATTGTGAAAGACGATCTTTTTAAGATACCATTTTTAATTGGGTCGACCTATTATATATTTAAAAAAAATTTAATTAGGCATTAAAAATGATTTAATTAGACATTTAAGATATTGAAAGTAGACATTAAAGATACGGTAAGTGAGCATCAAAGATAATGTAAGGAGGCATTAAAAATACGATAAGTAGACATTAATCTTTGATGGTTGGACTTGAGATATGACTCTCAAAGAGACGCTCTCTCAAGAGACTAGTTGGAAGTAAAATTCATATAATTAGTCAACCAGCAATTCTTGTATGAGACTATCTAAGTTATTCATATTTTAAAAAATATTAATTCAAAACTGAATTTAAACTTATTTTTTATATTTTTAATAAATTAGAATTGAATCAACCCATATTAAGTTGTTTTACGGTATCATGGACTTAATAAAGAATTTATCTTAGTCAATTTATTTAATTAATCATTTTAAGATTACAAGTTAAAGTTATCATGCATAAAAAGTGATCACTTAAAGGTCACTTTAAATTGTAAATAATTACTTTTAAACTGTACGTTTCAATTTAAAATTATAAATAATTATTTTTAACAGTAAATGATCACATTAAAATTATAATTAATGATTGGGCAAATTTTATATACCGCAAACGCACGGTGTACGCGTAGTGCGGGTTGAACACAAGGAGGCAAGCTAATTCAAATTGTATGCTTTATGACTAACAAGACACGGGATAAGCAAATGATATGGGTTGAAATCTAATTCTACGATGCAAATAAGCTAATGCGAATAATAAAAAGGGTGTGATAACAATAATAAGACAAACTCTAGGGCGTCGGGCGTCGCCTAATTCTAACATAGAGGTCAATTACTCTCACGATTGTATGAAATTGAGCCATCGATATAATTGAGCGTGATCTATTAACCTCAAGCTTCCACTTTATTGGTTAATATCGATTTAAGACCAACTAGTATTAATCCTCAAACTTACGTTCTATTGATTAAACTAGAAGGAATTTAACTTAAGTATATCTCAATCCTAAGTTAATCCTAATCTCAAACTTCCGTTTTATTGAAAAGGTTAATAAAGATGTTTAAATCGAGATTCATTAAGCGTAGATTCAATTATAGACTCAAATCGCACACAATCAATCGATAAAATATCAATCTATGCTTCAAATTAGGGATTATGCCCTTACCCTAGATAAGAAAACTACTCACTAAGCATATTAATGGAAAGCATATAGCAAATGGCGAATGAAAGCAAAGAACAAAATAATAACACAAGAGAACTTACAAATCTTGAAGATAACATCAACTAAAAATGCGAAATTCGAGTGCAACAATGGTGTTCAACAAAGGAAAATTAAAAGGAAACTACTAAAGAACTTTAAGGAATTACAAAAAAAATGTAAAAAAAAAAAAGGAAACTGAATATCTAATGAAATGGTAACCGCCACTTTAAATAGTGGCTCCAAAAATTAGGAAGAAAACTGCCGCATTTGACTTCAGGAGATATGCGACGAGTCGCTGTAAGGATGAGCGACGAGTCGTCGCTCACATTCTGCCTTGGGAGTGAGAGACCAGAGAAGAAGCGACGACTCGGTGCTTCTCGGCGATGAGTCGTCGCTTTTGAAAACGAATCGTCACTTTGGGTTTGACTGTCGAACTTTGAATGGTCGCCATTTCTTACTCGATTGTCGGATATGGACATATAATATACCGTTGGAAAGATCTTGAAGTCTACTTTCCAATTCCGCAAACTTTGCATTAATGGAATCTCTTTATCAAAAGTTATGGCCCAAAGAGTGAGCATGTATCAAATTTCACCTCAAAACTTTTGTCTTTTAAGCACTTTTCCACTCTTTTTTCTTTTGCCATCTTCATTGTGAAACATGTTCAAACGAGCAACGATCTCTTCACTTATTTTAGGGGTCCTAGACTATTTCTCCCAGCCTTCACCCTCTTATCAACCCGGGACCTAACAAAAACTTCAATTTCATCTCATATATTAGATAAAGCACAATTCAAAGCTTATGAGACAAAATTATATCAAGTCACTAATATCATACCTAAATTCCACTAAAACTACATATAAGGAGCATAAAAAATAGTATGAATAAGTGCAAATAATTGCACTTATCAATTAATTACATTTTTATTATTGTTGAGTCAAGCCCAAAATCTCATGATGATGGAGGTGATTTTGATCATCTAGTTGGGTACGCTTTGGCTTGCACGTTTGAGGACGAGGTAGCGAGTTCAAGGGAGTATGGGGACATACGTTTCGGGTCAATTCATGAAGTGGTTGATGTTGGGAATAGTGTGGAGTGGCTTGATGAAGCCAAGACACAAGGAAGTCATGTGCATGGAAGGGGTGCACGTTTGAGGACGAGGTAGCGAGTTCAAGGGAGTATGGGGACATACGTTTCGGGTCAAGTCATGTGCATGGAAGGGGCTCGACCAAACAGTGGGCTCGCTCGACCGGGTCGAGCGGTTTGGCTCGGGTCGAGCGGCTGTGGTCCACGGTTTCTGACGCTGCTGTACTTCATCCGAGTAACTTGTTTTTGCTTAGTTTTTTGCTTGGGCTCCAAGCACACTTGTACTATGGGATTCTAGAGTGTTCTAAGGGTCTATATAAGGGTCTCTAAACACTCTAGAATCATTAGTGAGAAGTCATAGATAAGATTAAACTAAGGTTGAGTGAACCAAGGAGTTTTCTTACTTATTTATGCTTTTTGAGGGAGTTTGAAGGTGAGCTTCAAACTTAGTCTTTAGGAGTGAGTTCTAAAGCATTTGGGTTGTATCATTAAGTGTAATAGGTTTATATTAATGATATATCACTTGGTTTGAGGGGGAGGTATCCTAAGATACCTCATTAATCTTGTGTGTTGCTCTTTTTCATTAGTGTTCTGTTTTTGGTGCTTTCTTTTGCCATTACTTTCTTCTTGTTTTCATCCTTAAACACATAGCCCATTCACAACAATTATAAATAATTATATTTAGGTTATCAACAATCGTTTTAAGACTATAGATGTTCAATAAACTATCCAATAGAAATAATTTCGCCATAAGATAATTTTATTTATTTATTTTTAGAATTTGATACTATTCATTTTTTTCCTAATAATCTTAGAGCCAATGAGCCCAACATAGCAAAGGGCAATTAGTACGGGGGTATTTGGTAAATTATGAGCCAATTCTAGCTTATTTTTACACAATTAGATGATTAATCTATTTAATGATATTTTGACACAAATTAACTATATTTTTGAACAAAATGTTACATTTTTAACATCAGCCAGTCAAATTAAGTCAACACTACAATCAACTACTAACCATTTGTCAAATAGTCTCTATGAGTACCCACTAGAGGTTTTAAAACAAACCTAAAATTCAAAATTCTCATAAACTTGTAAACGAATCTGATTCGACCAGCTTAGAATGCATTTACAATTACGTAAAATTCAATATAAACACAAAATCCAATTTCAAACCAACCAAAACACTTGACACAAAATTAACCCGATAACCGAAATGAACATCTCCTTGCTCCTTAAACTTCAAAAAAGTTGAAATTATGAGAAGAAAAAGGTTAGCTAAAAAAATATAGGGCTAAAGTCTCAAAGTCATAGTATCCTAGAGTGTAAGCTTAAAAACAAATGCTAGCCTAAAAAAATCGTCTGATTGTCTTCCTGTCCGTCCCTCTCACTTTCTTTGCTTCTCTGTGCCTCTGAAAACGTGCAGCCTTGTCTCAACTCTTACCAAAGCCTTAAGACCAGCTGCACCCTCTGTCACCCCCCTCCTTCCATTTACTCTCCCTCTCCTTCCTACTCTGATTATACCAAACTACCCACTTTAAGACCTTTTTTCTGCATTTTGGCTCATTATTTCTTGTATTCTACACTCCATTTTCTATTCTTTTTTCTCTTTCTTTGGGTTTTTACACCAAAGATGGTGTCTTTTAGAAGAATTCAAGATGCCCATTTTGTTAAACTTGGTTTGTTTTACTTGGGATTTGAAACCCAACAAGCATTGGTGATTTTATCACATGGGTTTGCTCCAAATTGGTATTTCCCTTCATCTTTTTCTTTTTGTTCTAAGTTTTATGTAGATGGAAAATTTAACCTTGAAGGGAATTTCTAATTTTTTTTCATGATGTTATTCTGCTTTTGATTTTCTGGAATTAATGGTTTCTTTTTGGTGTTTTGCTTATCTCATGTAATTGTTTGAATTTTGAACACAATACTCTTATATATTTTTGGCATTCCATGTGTGTTTTTTGAGAATTCATGTAATTGTTTGGATGTCTGTTGCCCTGCATTGCTGTTGTCGATGGCCAATTGCTTTACTTAATGACTTCAAATATGGATTTGATATATATATAATGATTTAAGTTATTTATTTGAGTTTTAGACTCATTTTTATTAACAAATTAGGGCTTAATACAAGTGATTAAACTATATAGCAAAGTAATGTAAACTAATGAGTATAATCTAATATTTGAGGTTGCTCAATTTAGGAGGCCTTGTGCTGTCAGCTCCATCTCTAGTTTAGGTGTAAACATTATCAAAGAAAAAGCAAATTGCTGCTATACCCTCTGCTATAAATGAATCCATGTTGAGCTTCAAAGTAAATGGAGAAATGATTTGTGTTAGATCCTAAGCTGCCATTATGAATAGCATGATCTGTGCTAGTACAATTGATTCTTTTCTAGAAAATGTCAGTGAGGCTTGCCTGTTTTTGGTGTATTGTTTGGGTTGGTGTTTTAGTTCTTTGATCTGATTTAGAGATGCCGTTCAAAATAGACCCGACGACCCGATATTTACCGAACTTGGAACCGAATCCGACTTGACTAAGCTTGAAAATGAATAATAAATTATATAAAAAATCAATGTGGACGCAAGACTCGATTTTGAACTGACTTGAAACATCTACCTGACGTTGAACCGATGAACCAAATGAAGACCTCTAGTGACTCGCACCACACTTTGGTGTATTCTTTTTTAAAGGGTTTTTTACTGGTTATGGGATATAGCAAATGTTCAATCATGTGAATCAGTTGTAGGCTCATGTAAAATGAATAGTTATCAATAAATGCATACTAAAGTGTAAAATGGTTTAGTATTAAATTGGAGGGAAGTGTCTTTAATGTATCACTGAATGTGCTTCAAGTTATTTTGTGCTATAATAGGGTGATATGAAGTGTTCCATTCAATATGCAAATTAATTTTGATTATTGTTTAGTTAAAACGTTTTTGCTCAGGTACATTTCCTGAGTTCCTCTGTTTATCCGTAGATGAATCTTTAGCCACATACCTGCTTTTGATGAATAGACGAAATATGGAGTATAGTTTTGCGGATTGGCATATAATCAAAAAATTGTACATTATGTTGATTTTGGTGCTTACTAGAAACTTGCGCTTATTGGGCTAGAACAAAAGTATTTCCCTTCCCAGGCCCCAGCAGGATTCTAATACTCCATGAAAATTCTGGTTGTATGTTCCTTAGTCACTTTGTCTATCAATCAATTTTGTTGCTGATGCATTTTGATGTAGTAGGTGATTCTACCCTTAAAGGACATTTGGGAAACATAAAAAGGCATCCCGTATCTTTATCAAAGGCTTATTTAGGATCCTTGAGTCCTTATTTCTAACTTCTAAGCTATGATGAAATCTAACTTGTATATTTAGAAACTACTCTAGTGTGGTGTGGGGGAAATATGACTAGTTCAGACGGGAAAAATGAGATGCTACTGGAGGCGGCATGACAAGAAAATAGTTGTGTTTTGCTCAGGTGATTGATGCTTGGGAATGGATGAGCCAAGACACTTTTGGTGTTGACCGGCTGATGGTTTACGGGCGTGTTGTTGGAGGCTATTTTCTAGATTGGAGTTTTCTACAATTCTAATGTTTAAGGTGTGTAACCACTACAATTGAAAGAGAAGTGTGGATGGGTCTCAACATTTTTTTGCTTTTTAAGACGAAAAGAAAGGAGAAGGGGATTGTGGTGCTGGAGGCTATTTTCCACGTTGGAAAATTTTTGGGTTCTGTTAGACATTGCTCGTTGATGACATTAGTTTTAGTCCAATTATGCAACGGGTAAGTTGTGTAAGCTCTGCCACCATGTAGGTTAATGGACTAGTTTTGACAATGTCCTGACTCCTGAATCTTGATTGACTCTTGAGATGACAATGAGGGGGTTCATGGGAAATATACAGGTTAAATAGAGCGATCTATTGTAATCTCATTATCGGATTCACACCACTTTTTATACAGGAAAAACAATCCAGTTCCTTTTGCTTTGCAGTGCTTGCTAGGTGTTTTTGTCCCTTTAAAACGTCAGCACTACGGTTTATATTCGGGGAATGTATTATCTTCCGTTTTAGTCGCTATACCTCTTAAAAACGAAGTATAGCTATTACAAAGAAACATAGGATAATATTCCTAAGAATCCTGGACTTCTGTTTTAAGGTTAACAAACATTGCAAACCGAAATGTACAATTTTTATTCGCCGTTCAGACAGTTTAGTCTTCATTTATTATTGTTTTTCTTCATTACAATTTTAAATGATAAAATTTAGAAAATGACCCTGGACGACCCAAATAAGAAGGAGAATTAGTCCACTAATAAACCCAATGAAGGTTCACTACTAAAACCAATTGGTGATAGTAGGAGTTGCTCATTGAGTTTATAAAGTGATGCATACTCTGTTCTTTCTCCGACGTGAGACAACTCACATGTGGGTAACACATAGACACTTCAACATTAAATGCTATCTTCCTTTTCAAGTGTTCTTCCTAATAACATTCAAAAGCATGAACGATTCTCGTTATTTCTTGTTTCTAGGTCGTCCTGCAACAACAGCAGAGTTCCTACAACACAAGATGCTGTTATTCCGGGTGTGCTGTCGAACCTTATGGCTCGACATTACGTTGTTTAGGAGTGGAGGAAGAGGAGGTGGGGGAATGAAGCAATTGGTCCGTGAAACTGGTATGTATATCAACATTTTCTGTAAAGTCTTGGCATTCATGTAAGCGATTTACGCATTTACGGAGATGTGTTTCCGTAATAATTTTGGATCTATATGTATTGCTATTTTCTGGTTATTGCTTAATATTTATTGATTAATTCATGAAGTAGTCACTGCAGAATATGGCAGTATTTGGATTTGCTAGTCATTCTATGCAATCTTGGTTTCTTTTTTTTGTGTAGTTTGTGTAGTTGTCCACGACATACTAGAGAAATGACTCTCAGTCGATATAGCGTGAAACATTCAAAGAACCGCTTCTTTGTCTACAAATTAAATCTGTTTCAAACGCCCCTTTTACATTTGTGTTGTGGATACATGATATCTTTTTATACAAATTCGGGTTATGGCGATGTGTTGAACTTATCGCAATGGACTATAATGACGTGACTCATAGTTTAGAAATTGAAGCGTAAAGCCCTTGATCATTAATGTGGTGCGTTGCTTCTAAGCGAAGAAACTTATACAATAAGATGTGACTATATTGTCACTCACCTATTACCACCCTATTTTTTTACACAAATTCTGGCATGAGACGGTCTATCCGTGAGATACATCTCTTACATAAGCTAAATAACCCAACTAATATTAATTATTAGTATATGGGCTTCTTGTTTTGAGCTTGTCTTATCGAGACACGGCTCTTCCAAGTGTAGCTCATTTACACAAATCGGGCTTCAGAGGAACGATACAAATATACGAGTATATTACACAAAGTGAGTATAACAGCAGTGCAGCAGCAACAAATATGAAATAGTACTTTTTCCGTTCCAGAATACTTGCTACTGAGTATGCCATGTTGTGTGGGAAAATGTCACAATCAGTATTAAGTATTATGAAACGGAGGAAGTATATTACAAATATAACAATAATCTAGTAGTGCTTCATGTCGTCGTCATCATCATCATACCTAGTATTCACGCACATAGATAAATCTAGTAGTGCTTCATGTGTTGGGATGAATTGTCAAGAAATCAAGACATTTTTTGCCATCATGATGAAGAGGACGTTTCAAAAATATGTCCCAGTAATCCACCATGCTAATTGTTGTAAACCTTGGAGGATTATTATTAAGTAATTTAGGAATGGGACCCACTTCAATATCAACTCCTGGTGCATGAAATGTGGCTACTGATATCCTTTCTTTCTCTGCGTTTACTACTGCTCTGTGCTTTACACTTCTATATATGCCATTTGTCATTAGCTGTACCATTAATATTTTAAATGTTAATTATAACTCTGTCTCGTCGAATTAGTAGCAGAGAGAAATATTGTGTTTTTAAAGAAAAACATTGATGTTTGGTAATAAATTAAAATAAATAGAGACATAGGGCGTGTTCGGCGTGGCTGCTTAGGTAAAAAATGTCATTGTTCGGTAAAGTTGGTGCAGTGATGTATGTAGTCATTTACTCATTTTGTCTTATTCCTCCTACAAACTTAATCTCTACGTCTAAATAACCGATCATTTTGTCTTATTCTCCAATCTAATTTCTGTTTCCACTAAAAATACAACGATTTCATACGGGTGCATTCTAACGGGACAAAGAGAGTAGTAATCAAATTTAAGGAGGGAGTAGATGAGCATTACCTCTAAGACATCCCCAATATTGACAATGAAGGCATGAGGTTGAGGCATAACTGGGACCCACCTGTTATCTTTGAAGATCTGAAGGCCTTCAACTTGAGTAATCTGAAGAAGGATGGTAATAAGAACAGTTTCATCAGTATGAGGTGTAAGACCAATAGCTTTCTCAGGCTGTGGACATGGTGGGTAGTAATTCATCCTTATTGATTGATGTCCTTCTCCAAATACATTTTCATCACTAATATTTAGTGCTTTTAACATGTAACCCAACACTTTTGTTGCTAATGTCTTTATTTCGGTTGAGTACTTTTCTAAGGTGTCTCTGCAAAATGTGTAAGATGGAAATTGAGTATGATAAATCAAATCTAAAATGTGAAAGCACAAAAAAAAAAAAAAAAAATTCGATTACTGGGTCAGCGAGAATCAAATCTAAAACTTTATTTTGTTATTCAAAAAGTAATGTTTGCTCTTTGACTGAGATAAGATTTAAAATTTTGAGATAGTTTTATAAACAAAAAAACCTTTTTGTAATCAAAGTTTCATTGCAAGGGAAATAATATGAAATTTTTGATGAAATTTTACATTATAAATCATTCTCATTACCATCGTTTAATGTTGGAAATATAGTCCTTTTAAAGGTCATTACAAAGACTTGTTATAGTTATTACCATCAACACACATAAGTGATAATAATATGTATAACATTTGTATATAAGAAATGTGTTTAGAGTTGTGTTTAGCATGTATTTAATATGGAAAGGTATGGTGTGACACGAACTTGTCGTTGCATTAAGAAAGTTATTTCCCGACTATTCTAAGTGTAAATAGACGGGACTTTCCCAAGTTTAACACACCCACCAATAGCAATGTAAACTCACTACTAAAGGTGTGGAACAAATACCACTCTTGCATTGCACAAGTGAATAGAAGATGAAAGGAATATAAAACTCAAAAGTGTATACATCCAAAAGAATAAGAAACACCTATTTATAGGCCAATTTTAATTTCTAACAACTATATTTCCACCCTCATAAACCATAGTAAAAGAGATTTAAAGCACTTTAATATGATTAAAATCACTCCATGAATGAGAATAATATAAATGGGATTATGGATTAATGACACACAATTAAAACTTCAATAGTGACTATGCGGATAACCTAGCCATTGAAGGTCCATTTATCCAACATTTAATACCACTAATCAAACGGGTCATAAAAGTAAGTAAATTACCTGTAAGGAAGAGGCAAGTTAGGAAACAAATGGGACTTTCGCAAATGTTTGGGTAACATAGTTAAGAAAAACATGTCAGCCCAGTCCAACTTTTGTTCATCTGATACAACAAAGGCTTGCCCAAATCCTTCCACATCAGTTGGAGTTTGCCAATACCTTTTCTTTTCTTCTATTGGAAGGTCAAAAAGTTCTTTTGTTTCCAACTTGAATTTCTCTATTAGTGAAGAGCTCACCCCATGGTTTATAAGCTGCATATTTCATTTTAGTGTATTAGAATTTGTAGTCTAAGATACAAAGCAAGTTTAAAACAATCGAAAAGGAGCTCAAGCCATTTGTTAGAACACCTAGAGTGCTCGTTTGCGCACCTTGGGTACTTGAACGAGCCCAAGTTTGCTCGTTCAAACACATTGCTCTAAGGACTACTGTTTAGGGTAATACTCATTCGAGCACAAGTGCGCTCCAATGAGCATCCCTTACAACACCTTTTTGCCTAGTGCCCCATGTATGATGTATGACTCTAGGTTGAGGGGTTTATCACATTTTTTTAAGCTATGGGGTATGAGGAAAAATATTTTGGTAAAATGCCTCATATGAGTCATGCGTTACTTTTTTTTGAGGTAGAGTCATACGTTACTTATTGATATTTTAATGTGGATGATTATGAACAAATTTTATCTTATTCTATGCTTTATAACCTAAAATGCCTCATATGGTGAAAATGGCCATTTTTGGCAAAATATAGTAAAAGTTTCATATTGAGCTTTTATTTATCGGCTAGTCTCTTGAGAGACCATATTTTTGAGAGATGTATCTCAAGTCCAGCCTATTAAAGATTAGGATCATTCCCCAACAACAGCCACCAAGTTTCCTCAATTTCAATTAAACAGCCTCGAACTTCGTTTATCCCCAACAACAGCCACCAACTTACAAAATGTGACATCGAAACAGCCACTTTACCGGATGACCTGCTAATTGACCCTTGACCATGCTTAATGACCTTTGACTTTACCTTAATTTCACTAATTAAACCTAATTACCCAATTATCCCTAATTAAACCCTTCTTCCCCAACCTTTCTCTAACCCACCTCAATCACCTCCATTTCTCCCCTTCACCACCACCACCACCACCACCACCACCACCATCACCATTAAAACCCCTCGAAAATCCTCTTTCTTCCACAATCTAGCTCGAACATAACCCCTCGAAAATTTCAGAAGGCAGTTTTTGCATTCTTTTGAGCTCATTGCCATTTTCATTTTCTTCAACCTTATTTTCAGAAGGCTCTTTCTTCTTACTTAGCAATGACATCTTTGAATGAACATGAGGAATTAGTAATTGATTGATAAAATAGGGGAATTAGGAAAAAATAGTACCAATTGGATGAAGACCCACCAAACTAATTTTTGCTGGTATTGGAAATTAAACAATGCATGATTTCCCTTCATCGCCATTAACATTGAAAATGAGATTGAACTTATTCCACATAGTTGAATTACAAATGAAAGTGTGCTTAACTCATGAGTCAGGATCCAAAAACAAAAATGTCACAAATAAATTCAAACACATCAAAAACCCTAAATCGAAACAACCCCCGTGTTTAAATTAAGCGAAAATCAGAGATCGAAATCCACGATTGAAGATGCCCAAATGTTGTTTTAGTTCAAGGATTTTTCTGGGTTTTTTGTTTTAGTTCAAGGATTTTTCTGGGTTTTTTGTTTTAGTTATTGTATGATTTTTGATGTTTCAATGGTGCCCAAATGTTGTTTTCTTCTCAATTTTTGCTGTGAGTACTCTTTCTCTTGCTCCTTTTTTTGTTCTTTCTTTCTGGGTTTTAATGGTGATGGTGGTGGTGGTGGTGGTGGGGAGAAATGGAGGTGATTGAGGTGGGTTAGAGAAAGGTTGGGGAAGAAGGGTTTAATTAGGGATAATTGGGTAATTAGGTTTAATTAGTGAAATTAAGGTAAAGTCAAAGGTCATTAAGCATGGTCAAAGGTCAATTAGCAGGTCATCCGGTAAAGTGGCTGTTTCGATGTCACATTTTGTAAGTTGGTGGTTGTTGTTGGGAATAAACGAAGTTCGAGGCTGTTTAATTGAAATTGAGGAAACTTGGTGGCTGTTGTTGGGGAATGATCCTAAAGATTAATGTGTACTTACCGTATTCTTAATGTCTTCTTACATTATCCTTAATGTTTATTTACTGTATCTTTAATGCCTACTTTCAATATCTTAAATGTCTACTTACATCATTCTTAATGCCTATTTACAATATTTGAAAAATATATTATGAACCGATCCAATTAAAATTGGAAGAGACCATCTCTCCCGAGAAATAGTGAGTTGTGAGTTGTGAGTTGTGACCTACCAATTGACTTTAAAAATATAAAATCAAGGTATTCCATAATTTTTGAGAACAATGGAGTAGGTGGGGGTCCGTGAGGAAGAAATTAAGAGCCCACCTAGTGTGTAGTGTCCCACATTTTCCGTCTTATTCTTGAGGTTTTCCATAATTAATTCCTCCGTTTCATTTTACTTGCAATATTTACCGTTTTTGGAAGTTTTATATTATTTGCAATATTATTATTTTTGTCAAAAATAATCTACTTATTTTATCCTTACTTTATTCCTACTCCACTATCACCATCAATCATAATTCATATATCATCCCATTAATTATTTAATATACCCACAAGTCACAACCACTATCTACTTATAATTATTTTTTTTATTTCTACCCCACATATCATCATCAATCATACATTATCCCTACTTTTACCATACTGATTTGACGACCCTTAAAACATGTGTCAAACCCAATGGTGCAACTAAAACGGAATTGAGGTAGTATGAGATAGATTTTAGCATATAACTGATTTTTGTTCATACTAGCGTATGCAAATATTTATAAGAAAAAGAAATGTTAATATAAATAAGGTTATATAGGAGTTAAAATTAAACGAATATTATTATTGTCAAATGTGAGAAATAGTTGTAAAGTGATTTAGAAGAAAAAATTAAAGAATTAGTCTCTTTATTTTAGGGTAAATATTTTTTCTAATGGGATAAAGGAAAAATATTTCCGCCTTTCTCTAAAATAAGGTTGATTATCTTCTTATTTCTTCATTCTCCTTGTACAATTAAAATTCCTTTATTATTTATTTTCCTAAAATAAGGTATTTATCTTTATTTGTATTGCTTATTTTTACTTTTTATTTAATATTTACTTTGAATACAGCATAACCTTATAAAATTTTTTGGAAGATGCCAAATACTTTTTATTTAATATTTACTTTGTGTGGGCTTGATTTTAAAGTAAATGATACTAATGCAATATTATCAATACTGATGGATGCGGACAATATTATACTTCCTCAGTTCTAAAATGCTTTCTACATTTTGGTTATTGGAACTATTTATTATTCAAGATTATTTTATTTATTGGGATAAATGTATAAGAAAATTTATAATTAAGTAGAATCTAGTTTGAATCGTCTTATTGCATATTTTCATGGTATTAACTCATTATAATTTTTAGTAATTCATATATAATTTAATATATAAATAATCAAAATATAATATTAAATTGCATAAAAATTTAAATATAACAATTATAATGAAACCGAAAATACTAATACAAATTATGTAGAATTGGTGGACCCAACAATTGGCATGAAGGCTAACGCTCACCACAAAAAAGACGTAAACAACAAGCAACACCGTACCATGAGTGGCATACAATATTTTAAAGCAAAACAGTGGATGGGGAATTCGCCCATCGCCCTCCTTAGTTTTATTTCAACAGTGTCGCATTCCATCTGTTTTATTATGCTTGTTATATTTGACGTTTTATACAATTTAATATTTAATGTGTTAATTTTAATTATTTATATATTAAATTATAGTCATCTAAAAATTCTAAACAATTAATATTATGATAGATAGCGATTACACTTCTTACATATTAATCACAATAAATAAAATAAATAAGAATAAGATAGGGAGTATTTTTGAACGAAGTCATGAGCGGCTCTGGCGGTGTGCCAGGTGCACAATCGCACATGGCCCTCCAACCTAAAGGGCCTCATATGCAAAAATCATACTTCCTCCGTTCTGATTTACTTGCTACCATTGCATGGGGACAAAGATTAAGAAGTTAATGTGCAATGATGAGTAGTAGGTGAAAAGTTGCTTTTTTGGAATTTTTTAATATTATTTATTGAAAAATATAAAAGAAATATATGAGTAATTAGATATAGAGCAGGATAAAAATAGGAGTAGATATAACTTTAAATGATTGGTTTTTTACTAAAAAAGGAAATGTAACAAGTAATATGAAATTTCCTAAAATGAAAATGTAGCGAGTATTATGGAATGGAGGAAGTACTATAGTAACATAGTATAAAGTAAACTAGCTGATTAGAATTTTACTTAATATTTAATGGGTCATAGGTTCAAATCCTATTGATAATATTTTTTTCTCTCATTTTTAACACTTTCCAAAATAACTCTTTAACTTCCTAATATTATCTGTTACATCATTTAATTTTTATTCATTCTTTAAACATCAATTATCACCAATTTAATTTATAAAATAATCAACATTTTATTTCTAATTTTTTTAATCCTTTTAAATTTTAATCTTTTTATTATAAAGCCATCAATTTATTGCTATTTTTCTCTTTCTTTTTAAATTAGAGATGAAAATTTAATATTAACAACTTAATTTAAGTTATTTTATAAAATCAATATTAATAAAATAAAAATTAAGTTGAGTTTTTATTTTAGTTTAAGAAATTTTTTCTTTTAAATATGAAAGATCCTATTTTTTAAACTTTATGAAAATTAAATAGGGCCTGAAATCTTTTACTCTGTCCTGAACGAAGTACTTCAGACCTAAACAACGTATCCTTATTTTCAAAAAAAAAAAAAAAAACAACGTATCCTTAAATTTTACTTTTTGACGGAAACGAGCAACTTTATGGTATTTCTAATCATGGAAACAAATATGGCAAAACTTTTAGAAAAAAAAAACTTGTTTCATAACACAAATATAGCAACTTTAATAGTTTTTGTTATGCAATTCTTACACCAATTTCTTATTCGGTTTGTTTAACATACACTACAAGCCATAAGTTAAGAATATTAATTATTTCATTTAAATAATTTTTTTTAAAAGCAATGTCTTAAATATACTCTATTAAAAATTTTCATAACGATTTTCAAATCTGATTGCTTTTGTCGTTTTTGTGTTATAATTTATTAGAAAGTACTTACTTTTACGGATTTTTTTTATGTATATATGTGATGTGATTAAGTTAATGTTTATTTCAGCGTAGTTTTCACCTTTTTATATTCATCGATATATGAAGTTTTTGTTAAGAATTTTTGGCTCTAATACCATGTTATATAATCAACTCAATTAAAATTTTAACCTGATGTTTTTAGTTATAAGTTATATATAACCTTTTCATATCAATATTTCATATAATTGTAACAAAATGGATTTTCCCAAGATATAGTTTAATAAGTATTTTTCTACGCAATTTTGCTTATAATAATAATATTTTTCTAAGTATTGTTTATAAATATTTTTCTACACTTTTTTTGTAATGGAGTATTAAAATTTTTCTAGATTTCCGAGTGAGTTGAACACCTTACACATGTTCAAAATCACAGTTTTCTGATAAGGAAGAAGAAATAACCTGAAAAAAGCCCCACTCTTGACATGTTGAATGCAATTTCTCCAATTCAACTCCATCTCCACAAATCAAAGCTTCCATGTCAATGATAGGAATTTGAAGTTGAAGATCATGAGCATCACAATGATGTTGATCATTGTAAAGATCATGATATTGAATGTATCTTTGTGGGATTTGGTTTGGACATGATTTAGCCAACTCTTGAACACTTGGTACTAGTTTTGATTTACCTAGAATTTGTGCATTTTCCATTCTTTTTTCACTATATCTCTAATTTACTCTCAAGCACTTGTATTTATTTGGGGATAAGCTTTTGAGTTTAGACCACTCTCCTTTTAGATTTTGAGTATATATCATGATAAATCGTCTAAATTTATCATATCCTAAGGAAAAGGACATTTAATACTATTCCCTATACAAAATATTTTGTGTTTCTAGCCAAACAAGTCCATATGGTGATGAGTGATGACAACTACTAATAGTGAGATCTTTTAGTTTGTGCAACTTATCTATTTTTTTGGCTTAGATTGTTTTGTGGAGTTATACGAAGTACATAATGTTAAAGTGTCTATGTGTTACCCACATGTGAGTTGTCCCACATCGGAGAAAGAGAAGAGTATGCATCACTTTATAAACTCAAGGAGTAACTCCTAGTATCACCAATTGGTTTTAGTAGTGAACGGTGAACCTACTTTGGGTTTTTGAGTGAACTACTTTTTCTCCTCCTTGTTTGGGTTGCCCAGACCCATTTTCTAAATTCTATCACATAATTTTAAATATAGACCCTATGAGGTTATAAAGCAAATCTATAAATTCATATTATTCATTAACTAGTTTATGATAATATAAATAAAAATAGTAGAGGATATTTTAGTTTTTACAATAAAAACTCAGTTGAACAGCGACCACCAAAATAGTTGCAGAGTCGTTTGTATAGGACTGCCCTGACTCTATTTCGATCATTTTGGCTAATGGACATTGTAATTAGTTGGTAAATTCATTTGGTCGCAGAATATCCGCTACGCGACCATATGAGAATGCTCGGTACAGTAGTCGGTGTCTTCGACAAAGCTTATTATGGTAAAAAATATTATCTGATCTTGGACGAAACGGCCTTATAATAAGACCGTCAATTTGAGCTGGCCCAATTCACTCGTGTAACAACCTGGCTTTTTTCGAATCTGGGTGATTTTCATTTTTGATTTAAAGTATCAGTTTTCAAAATTGATACATTTAAGTTAAAAATTGATAAATGTCTAGAAAATTAAAATGTTGTTACACGCAAAAATTAGACGGACCCAAATTGACTGTTTATAATAATTAATGAGACCGTCACAACAAGTTTTTGTGAAAAAATATAGTCGGAATTTACGACTCTCAATCATACACGCAAAATGGTAGTTCAAACTTCAACCCATAAAGTTGTAGTTGCCTAGTTGACAAATAATGGATGCATAATGGTTGTTGATGATTATAAGATAAATTAATTAAATGTTTTATTTAATTATTTTTTTATTTTTTAATAATATTTACTTATTTTTTAAAGATATATAAATTTATTTTAAAATTATATTTATTTAATAATTATATAGATTAAATAAATAATAACTATTAAATATTTACTAATTGTTAAAAAATTATAAACTACTTATTACATCTAATATAGGAACATTTACCTAAAATAATCCAACATATTCATGATTTTTGTACTATAATCCTACCTATTGATTAACCATGAATAATCTAGTAAGCGAATGCTATAACAAGTTTATTTTTTAAAAAAAACTAGATAAATTAGAAAATGTCAATAGAATAACTAAAAAAATATTAAAACAAAATTTTATGACTTTTTTTATTATTCAAAATTTTATATGTAAACTTTCAAAAGTTTTCACTAATTTTAAATTAATTTTAGTTTATATTTATGGTAAATTACCTACTACAGCAAGTCATCAATTGACTCAAGTTACTGTAGGCAAATACCCCTGAAAGTTAGGATCTTTCATGGTTAATCAATAAGTGGGATCATTGTAGGAAAATCATGAAAATATTGAATTATTTCAGATAATTTTTTCTTTAATATATTGAGAACTAAATAGAACTAAATAATTTTACAAATACACTAAAATTACACAAATTGTTCGAAATACACTCTTTCAAATAGTAAAAATCATGATCTGGTTTGGATACCAAAATTCTGATTCAATCTAGATCAAATACTAGATATTCGATTTAATCTGAATCGAATTTAGGATATCCAATTTTTAATTCCGTATATTAATTTTATATACAAAATTATTTACAAAGTTGTACCCTTTTAAGAAAAGTCATGTGTTATTTTTGTAAAGTTTTCACATTCTCATAAACTAAAGAAATATTTTATAAAAAGATATATTTGTAAAATAAAGATATAAAATTAATCAAAAATCAAGAAACAAAAGTTCCGATTTTGCAAATATCCCAATTCGGATTCGGTATTCACATCAAAACCAAGACATATGTTCTTAATTATTCGAATTTCAAAAATTGGATAATTATCTGATTTTTAAAATATATTAGTTGATATTCTAAATGAGATAATTTATATTGTATATTTTTACAAATCTCAATCGTTCATAATTCAGATCATCCATTTTCGCGTCTTCCAGTGATGGTTGTCGTCTTTAATTTCTAAGATGGCTGCTCTTACTAGTCAAGCAAATCGTTATGGTTATGATAAGCTTTAAGAGACTATATAAGCATTTTTTTTATTTGTCAGCACAAATTTAAAAGTTAAATAATTTTAATTGTAAATAATATTAAAAAATATATAAAAAGTTAATATTTAAAAAATATATTTATCAAGATTTTAAGTGAATACATTTTTCCATATAAACCATTGTGTAATCATAGTTGAAAATTAACATTAAAATTTGTAAATTATATTTGAGAAGAATATACGAAAACTAAAGAAATAATACAACACATAAGTTTCAATAATGCATGCATTGATATAGGCTTTGCTTGATAAAAGTCGTAAATTAATAACAACTACAATTGATTTTATGGAGTTCTAAAACTCAAAGATACATAAGAGAAGAAAGTAATCCTTATAGTCATGATAGTTCAAAAGTCCTCAAATCTTAAGATTAAGTTTTTGACTATTTTTAATTATACACATTACTTCCTCTATTTCAAAATAAAATAACGAACCAGTACAAATAAAATAAAATAATTTTTTTTAAAAAAGTAAATCATCATCAATTCATCATCATACCTAATATTCCGCTCGAGGGAAGTTAACAAACAATCCGTACCCGTACTCCCTTTATTGGGAGGATTAGAAGAAAGCGGTCGATTTTACCCCAAAAGAAGGAAACCTTGCATGAAAAGGATATGAGTGGCAACGATATGTCTTATGAGAAAATAGGAGAAATGTACACTCTCCGTTTCTTTTTGGTCTTCCCATTTACTTTTTGTACGATTTTCAATGCAAATTTTAAATCTCAATATCTTTAAATACATATAATAAAAAATTATAAAAAATACATAATAAAAAAGTATATATTAAGATGAATCTAACGAGATCCCACGTGGATATATTTTGTCTTCTAAATATGTGTCAAAACAATAATTAAAATTTTCTCCTTAGGGTGGGATATTCCAAATGGGAAAAACATTAGAGAACAGAGGGAGCATTATGTACAGATCAGATATCATAAAACTAAGTTAAACATATAGATGAGCATTTTTTTTTTTAAAAAAAAGAAAGAGTATATATATCATGGAAAATAAAAATTAAGTAAATTTAATATAATAAATTCAAAAAATGGGGATCCTCCTTCCGAAGGAAGGTAGCAAGATATCAATCAATATTTGATATAAATAAGAAAATTTGAATACTTAAAAGCGTGTTTCCATTGCAAAACCATCTCTATCAATCAATAAGTTTAAAGAAAATATAAAGGAAAAATAACGAGAATAATTCAACCATTTACTAATTTATCTACAACGCAGACGGATATATTAAGAAGGGTGTTGAAAATGAAAAGGGTAAAAAAGAGTTTATACCCTTGATTTCATCAAAATAAAAAAATCTTTGGTCACGAATCACGATTAATTAAATATGTTACACAGAAAAATAACTATGCATAAATTTTGAGAATGTTCTTACTTAATAACATAATATTTTTTTGTATTTATAATAACAAAACAAAATCAAACAAAAATCCTCTTCATCATTCTTATTTTAAAATTCTTCTTATTTGATCTTACATCTATCTACAATAATCATAACTTTTAATTTTATTTTTTTTTGAAATTATCTTAACTTTTAATTAAATATGAATAATTTCAACTATAAGGAGAGCTTGTTATTACGAATGCATTTTTTTGAGTTAAATTATTACAAATGCATCTGTAAACTGTTACCTATACAAATCTTATTAATTGAGCTATTTAACATCATCGTCTTTTATGATCAAACCATTTTATATAAATTTTTGGAAAATTCGACAAGATAACCTTGTGATATTGACTTTTCCACATGATAATCAAAGTTTTAATTTTAAAATTCATGCAATGTTTACCCAATTAAATCTCCAAGACCTTTCTACTAAAAAGACTTTTGGACACCGTATATTAATAACGATATTGTATATGTTTTTGAGATTCAAACTTTGACAATCATCCTAAAGATCACTTTCCTCCTAAATTTCTAACTCTAATTCCCCAATTTCTCTAATTTTTAGCCCCTAATTCCTCTACCTTGATTCTTCCATTTTTCAAAGTTTGACATTGTTGCTTCCAACTTCCAAGTGAATTTGAAGAAGAAATTCGAAAAAACTTAATTTCCAACAAAAAAGTTTAAAGAAGGAATCCTAATCTCATACTAGAAGTAGAATTAGAAAGACTAGGGTTTGTGTTTTTGGGATGAAAACATTAAGTTTTATATTTTTGTACCGACTAAATGAAAAAAAACTGATAGAGGTAAGAAACTTAAGAATACAAGCATATAACAGGTCAATTGTAGAGAATGGAATTAATGTTTCCCAACAATTTTTGGATAAAAAGGTTAGGGAGATTTAATTGGATAAAGTTCAGAGTTAACACATGTTTGCACTTAGGAACTCAATACTCAAAGGTTGTCACGTAAAATTTCCTTTAATTTTTGTTTTTAATAAATAGTTGTATATTTAACGTGCGATCTTAAATGTTAGATAACGGTTTCACATTCTCACACGGTTCACTTGGGGCTCAGTACAAAAACCGAAGTCCAAGACTCGGACCAACAAACTCTAGAATCGACTGATCACCATTTTTTCTTCATTCCAATTCAATTACGAGTGAGATTCAGAGATGACAATAGAACATACTAAGAAATTAATGGCGACAACAGAGGTGGAAAATAAGAGGGATGGCGATTATGATTTGGAGAATGGTGAGATTCTTGATTACATTGTCGATAATCCTGTAAAATCTATTGATACATTTCATCATCTTGAGAATTCTTGGACGTTTTGGTTCGATAATCCTTCTGCTAAATCTAAACATGCTGCTTGGGGTAGTTCCATTCGTCAAATTTACACTTTCTCCACTGTTGAACATTTCTGGAGGTCTTTCTCTATACCTTTCTTGCTTTTCTGTTGTTGGTTCTTGTTGTGTTACAAGTCTTGGATAAGCGATTATTAGGGTTTGATTTTAGTATTCAATGTTCCATTTCTTGGGCACTTTTACGTGAAATCTTGAATGGAGTAGTAGTGTTACTGCGATGGTTTGAAACAGGGAAAATTCGAGTCAAGAATTTCTTTATTCTTGCTAGGCAGCTTTTATTGAAATGATTTTGAGTGTTAAGTTTTGGTTCATTATTGTTGTACTTATGCTTTTCACTTTTTGGTTGAATGAATTCAAATTATTTATATATGGGATCTTACTTCTTAGGTAGGAGCACTTGATTGCATCAGGGCAGTCACTAATAATGCAATGTTTTTGCTATATTTGAAGTATGTGCATTTTCAAATGTTTGTGTTGTAGTTATGCAGGAACACCTCATGAATTCATTTTAGGAGTCTAATTCTTTAATTTGTTTTAATAACCGGTTTTAGTTATGAATTTCATTAGTTATTAATGATATCATTTTAATTTCCATTCCAGCCTTTACAACAACATACATCTTCCAAGTAAGTTAGGTGCTGGGGCAGATTTTCATTGTTTCAAGAATAAAATCGAGCCTAAATGGGAGGATCCAATCTGTGCTAATGGAGGCAAGTGGACTGTTACTTTCTCCAGGGGAAAATCCGATACATGCTGGCTCTATACGGTATGCAGTAATATCATGTAGTTTACTATACTGTTCTTCATTGTCTTTAAATTCTGATCTACTTGAGTAATTTCTAGTTGTTGGCAATGATTGGAGAGCAATTTCATCATGGAGATGAGATATGTGGAGCAGTTGTCAACGTGAGGGTTAGGCAGGAAAAAGTATCCTTGTGGACCAAAAATGCTGCAAATAAAGCTGCTCAGGTATAATAACATGTTTGGCTGCTTTCATACGAGTTTCTTGACTCCTAAATTGTGATACTGCTTTCGTTTATCATCACTTGCTAAGTATTCTGCCGTTTAACAATGCCACAATACCAATTTTTCTGAGAGACTAATATAAACATCAATTGTTGTGCTGGGAATCTCTTGAAAGTTGAAATTAGTAGCTTAAGCAGCCCTCTCTTTATCCTAAATGATTGTTCTTATGTTTAATTTTAGACGAAAACTTCCGATTGCCTTGATATGGATTTACCTATGCAACACATAACGATATGATCTGCTATCTTTCGAACTTCCCTTCAAGAAAGTATATATAGCATAGCCAACCACTATAAGACATTCCCTAACATACAAATTTATGGAACTACAATTGTGTCTGCAAATAACCTGTTGCTGTGATTAGAGTATAATTTTCAGAATGTTTCTGTTCTTTTAGTCGTGCATTATTTATGGTTTCGCCATTTCTTTGTCCGTAATGTTTTACCATGCCACAGCTAAGCATTGGATTACAGTGGAAGAAGTTCCTTAACTACAATGACAGTATCGGTTTCATATTTCATGTAAGTCCCACATGAATATCTGTATTTTTCTGAAATTTGGATCTATTGTCGTCCAGCTGAAACTACTTGCGTTTGGTATGATTTTAGGATGATGCAAAGAAGCACGACAGGGATGCTAAGAACCGTTACAGTTGTTGAGGGTGAAGTTGAAGTAGACAAAAACAAGTCTTTTTGGATGTAATTGAAAGTTCTCTTTCAATGCTGAGATGAAAATGTCTACTGTTGTAGCGTTTTAATGAAAAATTTTACCAATACAAACTCATTCATAATTTGATGCGGTTAAGAAGATTTGGCGTCTTATTTCTGTGTTTCCTTTTTTGTTCGGTCCTTTTTTTTAATTTGATGTAGAGAGCAAAGCCCGGGTAGGGATGATAATTCAGTTCGAATCCAAAACCTAGTCCAACTCCGACTTTACGATTCGAGTCTGAGTTAGAGACAGTTCGGAGTTTGACCTTATTAAAAATCCGACACTCCGACCCTGAAGGACATCCGACTTTGAATTTGACTTTTACACTTATATTTTGTTTCCTTTGAAATTCTAAATGTGACTAATTCAAGATCTCTCTCATACTAATTGTAATTTTCAATTTTAAAAAACTACTTGGTATTTTTATTTAGATTAATGACAAATGAAATCAAGAGAAATAAAATACACCAAATAAATATACGAGAAAATTTTATTCAATCGTAAAAGTAGAACTATTTCTCTTATTCAAATTGATGCAAATATAACTATTACAAAAGAAAATAACTCGGTACTTTTTCTAGACTTTTGATTCTCACTAACTTACATGAAGATAATCAATTCCCGCATCGGTATTTATCCTTACATCAAAATTATAAAAAATACTCATCCACCAACCAAAAAAAACTGCATAATTCTTACCAAGTATTTAACCATGGTAATAAAATGCAGAATTTATAAGCTGCTATAAGCTAGAAGCAATCAAGCAAGTACAGCTTTAACATCAATATTATTACCCTCCACTCCATGTATCATCTTCCCCTTTTCGTTTTTCGAGGCAGTAAAACCTAAAAACTCATTTACACCTAAATACTAAATCCTCAAATCATCCTAATCATAAAATACTTATCCCAGATTCATTACTCATTAAGAAACTTCACCTTCTTCCAATTCTTCATCATAATCATGCCTAATATACTCTTCCTTGATAAACAAACCCAACCGCTCTAACGGGCTTCTCAGTTTCATAACCTCCTTTTCACTCCACATCGTAGAAAGGGACCTACCGTCATCATGCATAACAACCAAAGAGCCCCCTACCAACGCCTCAAGATCTTTAAGAACCTGGAAGTTATCTTCAAACTCAACTGATTGTTCCATCTGTATAACATGTAATGATAACGGATTAACAAAAATAATATTTTTACCAAATGAAATAAAATTTATGTAGGTTATGAACGTTGGATTTGACCTTCGCAATAGCTATTCGATCTGCTTCCCTTGCTAGTTGTCTTTGCCTTTTGAGTTCAGAATCCGCTTTTAATTGTGCAGCTCTGATTTGTGCATCAGTTATAGCTTTCCCTGCAGAATGATATGTATAGAGTAAGCTCAGTTGGAGACTTTAGTTACTGTGATTCAGAGGCTGTTTGGTGTAATGAGTAAATGAACGGAATGTAATCGGATAAATAAGTGAAAGGTGATTCCCTGTTTGGTATAACCACCAACAAATGGAACCACCTGCACTAGATATTCACTGACCGGTTTATGGTGATATTAGAATTTAACAATGATGTAATCTAATTCTAATGCAAAAATTTCCAAATCAAACACCTCTTTAATCATTTACAAATAACACAATAAGTAACATAACAATTAGCATATTCACCTTCGTGTTGGCTCTTCTTCAGTATTGTTTTTGCATCAGCATTAGCTGCATTGTTTACACCAACCTAAAAATTAAGGAAAATATGTCAGTATATTAGCAAATCGAGCGAAATAGACTTTGCTGAAAAAATACAGCTAAAAAACAATTGTTACTCAATTTAAAGGTACTTCTACTTCAAATTAGGAGCGAAGCTACATAGGGGACCAGGGCATAGTACAAGCCAGCGGCCCAATGTAATTTTTACCCGGCCCCCTTATTTATTTATGATATGGAGTATTATAGAATGTTATAACATTTTGCTAGTTATAACATTTTCCCTTCTAAAAAAAACTTACAAATTTATCTTATTTTATGTATTTATTTTGCTAGTTATACCGATCAGAACTCCAATAAAACCACAGCCATAATCTACTATTTGGCCCCCTAATTCAAAATCTTGCTTTGCCCTTGCTACAAATTTAAGTAACCAACCATTACCTGTTCCAACAATGTTTTATTTTTAGCCTTAAGTATGATTTTCGCATAGCGATGTTTCAATTGTGCAATACGCAAGTCCTTCGGTGAAGGGAGTTCCGCCTCTATTGGAGTTTCCAGACCTAAAACAGACAAAGAAAAACTGAGTCTACCAAACACTAAATCAGTTAAGCTTAACATTCTGAATTTTTCAGATACTAACGGTTGGCAGTTGTAGCAGCAGAACCAGAAAAGGTACGCTCTTTATCCGCAGAACTCAAAGAGTCATCAGGCTTGCCAGTCTGAAAATGCAGGTAAGAAGGGTTATTCAGTGAATACCATCAAAGCAAAATATAATGCAATACACCACAAAGAATGCACAAAAGAAAATTACGTTTACGTCTTTATGATCGCTGCGTTGCTGCCTTTCAGCTGACATCTTCAAGTTTTTGGAACCTTTCTCTTTTTCTGTCATAGCTGATTTAGACAACAGACCATCATGAGATGAAAAACGTTTGTCTTTCACAGAGCACACATTCTTAGTTTGACTGCAGCCAGAATCCCTTTCTTTTACATCTTTGTGCTCTACGTCGTTAGGATCACTGAGTTTCTGTCCTTCAGCAGACACCTTCAAGGCTTTGGAAGCTTTCGCTTTAACTGGCATAGTTTCTTCAGACAGCTGATCATCATTAAACGAAAACCATGTTTTTCTTGCATTGCCAAGATTCTTATTTCGATAGCTATCTTGACTGCAACCAGGATCCCTTTCTTTTACATCTTTGTGTTCTACGTTGTTACGATCGCTGAGTGTCTGTCCTTCAGCAGACACCCTCAAGGCTTTGGAAGCTTTCTCTTTAACTGGCATAGTTTCTTCAGACAGCTGATCATCATGAAACGAGAACCATGTTTTTCTCACATCGCCAATATTCTTATTTTGATAGCTATCTTGACGGCAACCAGGATCCCTTTCTTTTACATCTTTGTGCTCTACATCTATATGATCTCCGAGTTTCTGTCGTTCAGCAGGTACGTTTGGGTCTTTGAAACCCTTTTCTTTTCCTGGCATAGTTTCTTCAGACAACTGACCAACTTGAGACTTAAACGATGTGTTTTTCACATCATCAATACTCTTTTCTTGATTATTATCTTGACTGCGGCCAGGATCCCTTTCTTCTACATCTTTGTGCTCCCTGAATATTTTCATCTTAACAGGCAACCAAAGCCTATCAAAAAAATTGTTGAATTGTTTGGCATATTCATGCACCCAATTCCCAGGAGGATTGTATCTCATTGCATTTGAAAATGTGAGCCTCACATCAGCTTCAAACTCTTCAACGCCCCTGAATGTTTTCTGTCGCAATTTCTTGTTGATGGTTCCAAGATCCATAGGCTTTTTTATGATATCAAAATAATCATTGATGCCCCATTTATCAGGTTCTACAGGTGCAAGGAATAAAGCACTCTGATCATGTTTGATAAGTTTTGCAAGAATTTCCTGACAACGTGCTGTAGCTAAGCAATCCATCTTCAACCTCTTTATTTCATGAGATACTAGAACTTGCTCAGATTTACGCTTACAACCAGCAATGGATTTAAGATTTATCTTGGCAAAATCACCTTTCATCTGATTCTGAGTCGCTGATGACTTCCCAAAGCCACTAATCACTTGCTTAGTAAGAGGGGTAGACTTAAATTTCATTTCATTAATAAGAGAGTTATTCCTGTCATCAGGTGTAGGATGTTTTTTGAGTGCTGGTGATAACTCATCATATTCTCTGTTCAAGGGCTTCTTAGCCAGAACTTTTATCTTTGATTTCTTGCTACTCATAACCTTTCTAGAAACCGGCTTTGGCACTTTAAACACCATGTTCATTCCTGTGAATACAAGTCTATAACATCATCTTCAAGCTACTCATATAAGCAAGATCAACAGTCAATCCTATAAAATGGAAAACTCTTAAGGAAACCAGTTTTCAATCTTAAAAAACATTTTCCTCCAAAAATGGGAGAAAATGACTTTCCTCTACCGTTCCATCTTCAACATCCCAATTTCCCCAATGAGTGTTCAATCAATCCAAACAAGCAAATCATAGGAAAATAATTTTATGGAAAATTGTTTCGGCCAAACCCTAAACCCCATGTAAAACCTAATCCTCCACAAACAGTTCACAAAAACAGCACACGAAAAATAATCTTCAATTGTCTACCTTAAAATGTTTACATAAATCAGACAAAACCCTAATTTTGAAAAGCGTCAAATCAAATATAAATAACAATAAGTGGGAGAGGTAGGATTCGAACCTACATAGAAAACTTCAACAGATTTACAGTCTGTCGCTTTTAACCACTCGGCCACTCTCCCCTTCCCGGGCTGAGGCACTCGCTTTCAATAGGTTCTAAGAAGGAGGCGATTTGTTCGCTGAATCAATCAATAAGCAAAAACTCCTTAAAACATAAGAACCTTTATAACACTAACCCAGATATACGCAATTTATTCGTAAACCCTAATTTATACGTAAAATTATCCGTAAACAAAATTAAATCTTGTCATAAAACAAAAACTTGATTATCAAGTAAAATAACACAGATCAAAACATCTCCCATTCGCAATTGAAGAACAACGACAACACATAAACACATGTATGCTTCAAATTCGTAAAATCAACACTAAAAATAATCAAACATAAAACAAAAATTCATAAAAGATACCCAAAACAGAATATAATCCATAGAAATTCAATTAGGTATCATAAATATCTAATAAGAAAGTGAATTAAAGCTTACCGCTTTATCTATGTAGGCGAAAGAAAATAGAATTGAAAGAAAACAGAAGAGAATGTTGGATAATCTGGTCTAATATATATATATATATATATATATATAATAAATATAAGGAAAAATTACCTAGAATAATCAAAACTATTCATGATTTTCTTACAATAATCCCAACTTTGAGGGGTATTTTCCGATGACCTGCTATAGTAGGTAATTAACTAAAAAAAATAAATTCCATATCAATTTAAACTTAGAAAATATTTTTGAAAATTTACATAAAAAATTTTAAATAATAAAAAAATCATATTTTTTTTATGAATAGTTTTTAAACATTTTTTCGACATTTTATTTTAATTTATCTTTTTTTTTTAAAAAAATAAAACTTGCTATAGCAAGTCATCCGGTCATCGGGTTTACTCTTGGAAAATGCCCTTCCAAGTTGGGATTATTCATGGTTAATAAATAGATGAGATTATTGTAGGAAAATCATAAATAGTTTGGATTATTCTAGGTAATTTTTCCTAAATATAATAAATATATATATAATTATTCGGCTAGTCTCCTGAGAGACCGTCTTTCTGAAAGACGTCTTTCAGGCCCAACCCATTAAAGATATTTACTTAAACTCTACATCTTCTTTTATGGGCCAATTTAATTAGAGATAGTCTTTTAAATAGACCGTATCTTACAAGAATTTGTGATAATTATTATAATATAATTAAATATACTAATTCAGAAACATGTTTGACACGTGGCAGATGTAGAATGAAAGTTGAGTAGTATTAATTATTTGTTACGAGTCACTTTAAATCATATTATCTCCGATTCTTTTTACAGACCCTCTCTTGAGAGACCGTCTATTGTACTCATATCTCCCTTTTAACTTACAAAACCACCAATCAAATTTTTTTTTAACTTATAAATTGGGTCAGGCCAAAACTTGAGACGTATATTATATAGACGGTCTTAAGTAAGAGTTTGTGTTCTTTTTAATGGTCTCATGTGGTTGGGCATGGATATTAAGAGTGAAATGGATATTTGGGGTATTTTAAATCATTTTCCCTCTCATCCTTTTTTAATGACAAAAAATGGGGTAATTGGGGTATTTTAATTAATTAAAATAATTATAAATGTGGTAATATAATTAAATATACTAATTCAGAAACATGTTTGACACGTGACAGATGTAGAATGAAAGTTGAGTAATAAGTATTAATTATTTGTGACGAGTCACTTTAAATCATATTATCTCCAATTCTTTTTACAGACCCTCTCTTGAGAGACCGTCTATTGTACAACTCATATTTCCCTTTTAACTTACAAAACCACCAATCAATTTTTTTTTAATCTATAAATTGTGTTAGGCCAAAACTTAAGGCATCTATTGTATAGACGGTCTTAAGTAAGAGTTTGTGTTCTTTTTAATGGTCCCATGTGGTTGGACATGGATATTAAGAGTGAAATGGGTATTGGGGGTATTTTGAATCATATTCCCTCTCATCCTTTTTTAATGACAAAAAATATGGTAGTTGGGGTATTTTAATTAATTAAATTAATTATAAATGTGGTAATTGGGGTATTGTAAGTAGTAAAATAGGGGTAGTTTGGTCATTACATGTGTGAACATGGATATTTAGGTAAAAAAAATCATTGGCTAAAAAGGAAATGAAACAATTGATATGAATTTGTCAAATAAGAATATAAGACAATTAAAAAGAATTAGAGGAAGTATTCATTTATTCTAAAGTCTTCATTGCTGATTTTTAGCTTTGATTAAATTATTAGTATAAAACATCCTTACATTTCCCTCATATTCATTACTTATTTTCATCATTTAAATATATAAGACTTTAACTCTTCATTATATTTATATATAATTCATGTGGGACTAATTTTAAATTATCTAATTTGATCAAGTATGTAATTTTTTAATATAATTATGAAATGCCTTTTTTATATCTAAATAATTAATAATTATGCCAAGAAAAAATTATATATTTCATAGATTCCACAATTCAACTTTAAATGTCTCAGTTTAAAAAACTAAACATTATTAAATTGATGTTTTATATATTTCAATTATACTTCTAATTTGTTCAATTATACATTGATGTTATGCAAATATCTCCATTCAATGAGAACATCTATTTTATATAGATAATTGAATATTATTACAAAATAACAATTGTCCATATAAAAGTATTCAATTAATTCAATAATTGTGTAAATTTCAGATAAAACAACTACAATAGAATGCTTGCAAACAAGTGAACAACATATAAAAAAACATAGACAAAAATATAGAACAAGATCAAGACATGAAAAAAATCAAAAAAGAAAGAAAATGAAAAAGAAGATTACCAGTAGACAACAATGGAGGAAAAATCAGAGAATGAAGAAACACAAAAATGGAGGATGAGAGAAAATGAAAAGGTTTTGAAGAAGGAAGTTATAAAAGGAAACAAGAAACTGAGGGAAATAATGATACGGAAATCTTTAATGTTACATCAATCAATTGATTTGATTCCAATTAAAAAATAAAAAAAGAAAGTTTGGAGAGAAAAGAGCACGTGTATTACATGGACCTTAAATTGGGCCGGTCCAGGACTCGTCTTAATCTATGACGATCTCGGCTAAGTAATAGCAATTTATATATCTCATAAACGATACGGTTGTACTTATAGCAGAATGTTAGTAAGAATGATAAAACCTAGGTGATAAATAGTTACGACTATTAGACCTTAGAATTTGAGTACATTGTTACATTTTCTTAAGATATTTAGCACCTAAAGTATACAATCGTATTAGCAAGCAATGATCTATAGAAAATAATTTTGGCATTTAAATGGTCGTTAAATGATCGCTATGACCATAGTGTGGTCGCTAAATGATGGATATTACCGACCATAATTGGATAGTAAAGATTTTTAATTGGTCGGCAACTAAGGTTTTTTGTGTTAAGGTTTTTTGCTACATAGCTTGTTGAGTAAATGTGCATATAGTAATTTTAATATGACAAAAAATAGTCCGTTTCCTTTTTTTGTCCACTTTACTTTTTGTACGCTTTTTAAAGTAAACTTTAAGCATAAATATCTTTAAGTATGCATAATAAAAAATTGTCAAAATTATATATTAAAAACTTTACATCAAGACGAATTTAACAAGATCACACATAAATATATTTTATCGTCAATGTATATACTTCGAAAATTAATTTAATTTCCCTTCTCCTAAAGTGGAAAAACTTAAAGTGGACAAACAAAAAGGAACGGAGGAAATGGAGTACAAAAAACTAAAGAAAGAAAATATCATCACTATCATACCAGTATCTTGCTCATAGACTAATTAATAAACATAAAACTTATACTAACTTTATTAATTAGAAAATTATCATATTTTCTAATTAATGAAGGTAGTAAGTTTAAGTGAATTTTATAGAAACTAACTCTAGAAAAATAGGTGATCGAACATAGTCTCGCTAACTCTAACATTGCTGAATCACCTGGAAAAACCCGAATCCGAGAATATTCAAACTCGGCAAAATTCGACCCAAAACCCGACCGAGTAACCGAATTTACAGCCCTAGTCACAACATAATCCCGGCCACTAACTGTCATATTTCTAGTAACTGACTAAAATAACTAACTTATTAATTCTAACTATTTTAATATTGAAGCAAATCTTAATATTAAATGTGATTAAACTTATAGTTGGTATCTTCAAAAAAAAAAAAAAAAACTTATAGTTCGTGATTTAGTTTCTTATGTATGTCATTAATGATTGATTTACTGATCGAGATGTAGTTATCCAGCTTATTGTACTCATCTGCCAAGAACTAACAAAGCTAAACAATATATTTGGAAGACTCATTTTTGTCTCAAATATATAATTTACAATTGCATATAATTTGATCATATATCTAAACGTACGTTTGATTAATGATATTAAATGGTGGTAATGAGAATAATTATAGTGTAAAATCTAATCAAAAGTTTCATATCATACCCATGGTAATGAAACTTTGATCACAAAAAAGCTTTTTTGTTTACAAATTACCATTATCACTTAATACCACATTTCTCGATGGTAATGCATTGAAATGATTTGTATGAAGAAAATGAGATGATTGAAGTTGAACAAACATGGCCATCAAGATTGCGAATGTAGGAAAGTATATATTTTAGTATATTCTCTGATTTGTAATTAAGTAGATTATTCTGTTGCCATAATTAGCTTAATTGTTCATGTATATATTCTGGCTATTGCCTCAAATTATAATTAATACAAACAGTATTCAAACCCTAATTTCCGCAGTATTCTAATTATTCATGGTATCAGAGCCAAAGGTGTAATTCAAGGCTGTTTACACACTTTTTGTGGCTTTCATCCTTTACCATTTTTTTCTTACCTTACCACTTCTTTCCATGGCTGACTCAGAAGCAAACACAAACACAGAAAACCCAAACCAACTCTTGACTATGGCACAAATGGAACAAGTGCTTCGTTTGTTTCACCAAATGGAACAAGTGCTCCGTTTGTTTCACCAAATGAACAAAACCGAAAAAAATGACCACACTGAACCCACGGCACCAGATTTGAAGGTGACCGAAAAATTGACTTACCATAACTACACCAAGTGGTGTAAACTGATGAACATAGCTATTGACAGTAGGGGACGGCTCAATCACATCATTGCCGTCCCGGTGAAATCAGAAGATCCGAATTACCGCCAGTGGAAGCAATGAGATTTGACAGTATTTTCATGGATTCTTGGAAACATTGAGTCCGAATTAGTTAATCAATTCCTGGACTACAGTACTGCTTATGATTTATGGAAGGGTATTGAGACTCTTCTTGGAAGTGGAAGAGATTAATTATAAATATTTGATCTCAATACCAAGGCTAATGCAATAAAACAACAAAATGACACAGTTGAAGCATATTTTATGAAATTGAACAACATTTGGAAGGAAATCAACCGGCGAATGCCGAATCCCATGAAACTCGATGAGGACATAACCACTTTCAACACTTACATTCAAACTAAGAGATTGTATCAGTTTTTGGCCGGGCTAGATGATTCACTCGACAAGGAGCGTCGAGATTTATTAAATCTAGTGCCTCTTCCAACTTTGGATATGGCATATGAAACCATTCGAAGAGAAAATTCGAGGCGCGGGATTATGACCCGCACTTCATCATTGGGGCAAAACCCCTCAGAAATCGGTTGTGGCCTCATCGCACACCGCCGGTCAGAAAAATTGTCACTCCGACGAGAGGATAGAACAAACCTGAAATGCAGTCACTGTGGTGGTTCAAGACATACCAAGGATGAGTGCTTCAAGCTTATTGGCTACCCTGAATGGTGGGACGAGGTACAAAAGAAGAAACCTGCCACCAAGGCTCCGGTGAGCCGGGCCGGCGGCAAGGCCCTTCTCAGCACCGCAGAGACCACCGGCGAAGAGGAGCACAACAATGGAGGTGTGTATGGGTCGACATTAATGGAGGACAAGGAAGAACTTGAACCCAGAAATGTGAGAGGAGAGAGAAACCCACAATCGGTTTCTTGGGCGAAAAATGGGGCAAATGAAAACCTTCCAAAAATACCTTCTTATAGTGGGACGCACAAACCCACTATAAACCCTAAACCTAAAGTCTTTTCTAAGCCTACCCAAATCAGCCCAGAACCCACAAATCCCACGGCCCACGAAATTTTAGCCCAAAAACAACCCACAAAAATCCCACTAGCCCATATATCTTCCTTTGGTCCACATAAAAAATCTGTCTCTTGGATTTTTGACTGTGGAGCTACCGACACCATGTCTTTTGATCCACATGATATCGTTGACCATGAAACCTTGACCCGATCCCATATTAAGACTGCAAGTGGCGAGTGTGTTCAAGTTCAAAGTGCCGGTTCTATCCAAGTGTCTCCTTCCATAAATTTAAAAAATTGCTTATTGGTTCCAAGTTTATCTCATAAATTATTGTCTGTTAGTCAGTTGACTCGTGAACTTAATTGTACTATTCTCACGTCTTCAACTGGTTGTATTGTGCAGGATGTTCAGACCGGGACAGTCATTGGACATGGTACTGAACGAGGAGGATTATACTATGTTGATGAGACGACTCACAAAGGTCAAGCATTGCTTACTCATGGCTCATTTGATCATCACTTTTGGTTATGGCATCGACGTCTTGGTCATCCCTCCTTAGCTTACTTAAAACTTTTGTTTCCGTCTTTTAAGAACACTTTGTTATCTCTTGATTGTGAAACTTGTGTTCTGGCCAAGAGCCACAGACATTCATATTTACCGAGTGGTAATTGTACTAGTAGTCCTTTTGCTTTAATACATTCTGATGTATGGGGGCCTGCCCCAGTTTTTTCTACTAGTACTTTTTCATATTATGTCTTGTTTGTTGATGATTGTACTCGTATGTGCTGGGTTTATTTTCTTAAACACAAATCTGAGGTTTTTCTGTCTTTAAAACCTTCTGTAATATACTTCATACCCAATATCACGCCACCCCAAAGATTCTACGTTCTGACAATGGCGGAGAGTTTGTCAACTCCTCCATGCACCAATTTATGTCTGAGCGTGGGATAATACATCAAACCTCTTGTCCTTATACCGCACAACAAAATGGAGTAGCTGAACGGAAAAATCGAACCTTACTTGAAATTACTCGATCTCTACTCCTTGAGTCCAAATCTCCAGCTTCTTTCTGGCCTGAAGCAGTTGCTACAGCTGCTTATCTCACCAACCGATTACCATCCAAACCCCTTCAGTATAAAACTCCCCTTGCCACCTTAGCCTCCTTTGTTCCCATTCCCTCGTCACATTCACTCCAACCTTGGGTTTTTGGGTGTGTTGTTTATGTTCATCTTCCTCCACATACTCATACCAAACTTGACCCTCGAGCTCTTAAATGTGTGTTTGTTGGATATGGGGTCCAGCAAAAGGGTTATCGGTGTTTTGATCCTATCCATAAACGGATGTACACTACCATGGACTGCGACTTCTTTGAGCAGTCTTATTACTATACCCAGCCTCGTCTTCAGGGGGAGACTACTAGTGATGACTTGATCTGGCTTTTATCAACAGGTTTGATTGATCAGGAACCAAAAGAGCAAGTAGGTGAGATCACCGAAGTTGTCACTGAAAACATAGTATCTCCTCTTCAGACTAATTCTGTCCCATCAATTGAGCATCCAGAAGAGGTACAGGAGGTAAATTCTGATTCTGATATTCCTGAGGTTGTTGAAAACATTCCTAACCCTGTTGCAGATGTAGACATACCAAACAGGTATGAGCTACCTCCTAGAAGTACGAGAGGTATACCTCCTAGGAGGTATGATCCAGAGTTTGAAGCCTAGAGATCTCGATATCCTATTAGCAGGGAGAACAATGATAATCTTTCTCTCTCTTCCCTTGCGTTTAATACTACTCTCTACTCTAGTAAGGTTCCAAGGATTGTTGAAGAAGCGTTAAAAGATCCGAAATGGAGAAAAGCAATGGAGGAAGAGCTATCTGCTCTTGATAAAAATGAAACTTGGGATAAATGTGAGTTGCCAAAAGGGAAAAGAACAGTAGGCTGTAGATGGGTATACGCTATTAAGTACCAAGCTGATGGTACTATTGAACGATTCAAAGCCAGATTAGTAGCACAAGGGTATACTCAGACGTATGGGGTTGATTACTCAGAGACTTTTTCGCCTGTAGCCAAACTTGATACTATTCGGGTTCTCTTTTCTATAGTAGCAAACAAAGATTGGCCATTGCATCAGTTTGAAGTAAAAAATGTTTTTGTGCATGGGAGGATAGAAGAGGAAGTGTACATGAGAGCGCCTCTAGGGTTCTCAAGTGATTATAAGTCGGGTGAAGGGTGTAGACTAAAGAAGGCTCTCTATGGTTTGAAACAGTCTCCGAGAGCATGGTTTGGTCGATTTACAGCTGCTATGAAAAAGTTTGGGTACAGACAGAGTAATTCGGATCATACTTTGTTCCTCAAGAAACAGAGAGGACGAATTACATGCTTGATTATTTATGTAGATGATATGATTATCACTGGAGATGACAAGAACGAGATTGATACGTTGAAGAAACAACTTTCTTCTGAATTTGAGATGAAAGACTTGGGACAATTGAAGTATTTCCTTGGGATTGAAGTTCTAAGGTCAGAGGGAGGTATCTTTATAAGTCAAAGAAAGTATGTTCTAGATCTTTTGACAGAAATTGGCATGATTGATTGCAAACCATCAGAAACTCCTATCATAGCGCATCATGGTCTTCAAATGATTGAAGGAGGAAAACTCGCAGACAGGGGGCAATATCAGAGGTTAGTTGGGAAACTTCTCTATCTTGCACACACTAGACCTGACATTGCATACACAGTAAGTGTGGTGAGCAGATTTATGCATCAACCACAAGTTCATCATATGGAAGCTGTTATGAGGATTCTAAGGTATCTTAAAGGTACAAGCTGCAGAGGAGTCTTTTACAGAAAGAATGGACATTTGGATCTTCTTGCCTATACAGATGCTGATTGGGCAGGAGACAGAGATGATAGGAGGTCCACTTCTGGGTACTTTACACTTGTTGGAGGAAACTTAGTTACATGGAAGAGTAAGAAACAGAAGGTAGTTGCCCTGTCTAGTGCAGAAGCTGAGTTTCGTGGCATTGCAAAGGGCATAACTGAAGTAATATGGTTAAAGAAACTTCTAAGTGAGCTGCACTTTCCACAGAGAAGAGCATGTAGATTATTTTGCGATAACAAGGCAGCGATTAGTATCTCAGAAATCCTGTCCAGCATGACAGAACCAAACATATAGAGATTGACAGACACTTTATCAAGGAGAAATTGGAGAATAAGATTATAAGCCTTCCTTATGTCAGATCAAAGGCTCAGCTCACTGATATTCTCACAAAAGCAGTCACATCTGATGTTTTCGAATAGACATTACACAAGTTAGGTATTGGTGACCCGAAGACCTAACTTGAGGGGGAGTGTAGGAAAGTATATATTTTAGTATATTCTCTGATTTGTAATTAAGTAGATTATTCTGTCATTTATTCTGTTGCCATAATTAGCTTAATTGTTCATGTATATATTCTGGCTATTGCCTCATATTATAATTAATACAAACAGTATTCAAACCCTAATTTCCGCAGTATTCTAATTATTCAGCGAAGAGATTTTCAACCAAAATTACACTAGTTTTCATTCTCATCACCACCGTTTATTACCACTTACCAAACGGGTCGAAAGAGTAAGAAACTTGAAATATTTATTTGGTTAATCGATAGCTAATTATAGTCGGTAGTTGCATGGAGTACTGATGATTTGACTAGTTAATTTTTAGTTTGAACAGCTGATATTGATCAACACGATACTAGAAGTATCTTTCTTAAAAACAATTTATTTATAACAATACATCATTTCAATAATTTAATTTATTTAATACTAACATTTCTATAATTTACCTACCAAATTTTCTAAATTCTACCCGAATTATTTTCGTGAAGGAGTTTTTGTTGTTGTTTAACCACTTTTTTTTGGACTATGCTTGCAAATCCAAGTAGAGTTGATATAATGGACATGTAATATATATGTTGGATTACTTGTAAACCAAACTTAATCTTTATTGACTTTGCTTGTAAATACTTAACTTTTCATATTGACTTTAAAACAAGATAAATTAAGATATACTTCCTGTTCCATAATACTTGTTACATTTAATTTTTTTACGCAATTCAATGTACTATTTTATTCATTTATATGTCGATTTATACACATCTAAAAATTATAAAAAGTTTATATTATGAAAGTATGTGATTAGACGATTCAAACAAGATCTCACTTGATTATATTATTACTTACATATTAACCACAATAGTGCCCAAAAACAAAATGTAACAAGTGTAAAGAAAAAAATTAAAACATAGTTTTACAGGGATATATAAATGTAAAAATATAATGTCTATGTTGGATATTGTATGATCCAAATGGATGTGTACAATTTTATTATATATTTTTATTATTTCTCGGAAACATATTAATATATATTAAAACTCAAAGTATATATATTTAAAATTATACATAAAGCAAATGTAATTAATAAAATGAAAGGCAGAGAGTATTAAGTAAAAAATACAGTAATAAAAACCTTCTTGCTACCATTTGTATTATTTTATTTTGTTTATCCACAAGTACAACTTTACAAGGCAAATCCCCATCACGGCCGAAAACCCATAAAAATATTACACTTTTATTTAATATACAATACATATCTCTTTGCTTCTAATCAAAATTCCAACCAACTAAAAGGATCATAAACAAAAAAGAATGTAACAAAATATTTGTTTTTATAAAATTAATTTTATCCAAATATAATGTTACTTGTTAGACATAGTCATAAAATCAAGCCATTTGCTTTGAATGACATAGTCAAAATTTATTTAACTTATCGAGTTCAATCTAATCAAGCTTTAATTCCGCCAGACCTAACTTAGCCCGACTCATTTCACGCAGATAAATCAATATCATATATAATGTTCTCCCTCCGTTTAAAAATACGTCCATATTTGATTAATTAATAACATAAACTACAATAATAAAAAGGCGAAACATATCTTTAAAACGAGGATGTGTAAGGGTCAAAGTCCAACTCCAATCCTCACAAAAGTGCAATTTCTAATATGATACAAGTTTTTCCCTTTAAGTGGAAAGGACCTTGCTATATCTTTCCTAGCTCTTCTCCTCTCAACAATCAAATGAGGAGGTAATCTCATCATTTCATCATCATCATGATCATCAACATGATCAAACGGTTCAGATTTCACTTGATCATCATCACAATCATACCAAAAAGAATTATTGTTTCCATTTGGGATATGGATAGGTAAAGATGAACTTATAATCTTCTTATCATGACTCTTTCTCCTTTTGAGCATCATATTTGATTGGAATTTATGGTGATGATCATGATCATCTTTTTCATGATCTGATTCTGAGGAGTAATCTGAGAACATTACTTCTGATTCTTGAAACTCAAGAACATCCATTAAATAATTTAGGGGATATTTTGTGGGTGGGTGGGTGGGGAAGAAATGAAATGAATGAATAAATAAATAATATGGGATATGTGAATTTCAAAAAAAAAAAAAGAATATGGGATATGGTTTATTAGAATAATTAAAATGTTTAATGGGGAAGAAATATAAGTAAATTAAGTAAGTTGTAGCATAAAGAAAAGTTTGTTAAGGTGAAGGAAAAAAGGGGAATGAATTGAGTGCAAATAATGTTTAGCTAGTTTGGTTTATATAGACATGGTATTGGTGAGAAGCCTTTGGCAAAATATTTTACATCACACAATTCTTATATTGATTACATCATAGGGACTAGAAGTGCTCATTATTTTATCTTATTATAGTAATTGTGTTTGTTTTTATCTAAGTGGCTTATTTTATTATTATTAGTTGAGTAATTTTTTGGGCGAGTAATTCTTTGACCATATTTTGTTATGGGTACTTTTTTTTCTCTTCAAAATTTGATCATAGATAATTCTTATGAGTGAGATAAACTAGATATGTATGATGACGACGACGATGATTATGACTGTTTTTGCAAAATTAACTCATTTATCTCATTAAAGTTACATTTGATAAATCAGAGACGTTTTTAAATAATACTTATACTCCTTTTATGAGTGCAAATAACTACAGGTGAACCTAAATTTACAAGCATAAAATGGGTTGATTGGACCGTAAAATCATCCTGCGTGTTCAGATAAGTTCATAAATTGTCGTCATTTATCAGTGTTATTTGTAACATAATTTAATATTAATAAAATTTTTAAAAAGTGACTTAGGTAAAATCTTTGACGGTTCAGATGTAATTATTTTTTTTTTGACTTCAAATATAAAGTTAATTTATTTCTTTTTTTTCGAAGATAAGTTAATTTAATTTATTTCTTTTACAATTATAAATTCTATTGAAATAGTAACTTTGAGAATTTGAAAAGAAATGACGACCTTGATTTTGTCTCATGAAAACTTTCTTCATACCTTCGATTGTCTTTAGGGACACGGCTTCCTTAGTGGAAGCAAATCTTGGTCAATTTTATAAACAATTCTTTTTAAATAATATTTTCATTCTATGAGTATAGATCTAATCTAATTGTTTAAAAATTGTTGGAGAAGGTAGGATATTTCCTTTTATTATTTTTTTAATTATAGGATAGGATAATTATATTGTGGAGAGAGTTTTATGTAAGATTTCACATTGAGGGTGTTTGGTAAATGGCTTTGGTAGCTGATAGCTGCTGATTATAATGGTTGATTTGATTAGCTGATTTTATTAACTGATTTGATCAGCTGATTTTGAGCATGCTACTATAAGCAGCTTGTTTAAAAACAGTTTACTCGTATCAATAAGCTGTTTCAACGAGCTAATTCACCAAACACCCCATTGTACAATTCTATATGAGAAATAGTTACTTGTTTTCATTTGAAACATAACTTGATTTTCTTTTTTTGATGTTTTAATTTTTCCTTTTGTTGCTCGTCTTGTATGGAATCTTCTTATCATTCGACAGACCCATATAATTTTTAAAAATTTTAAAAGAAAAAAGGCCAAAAAAGGAGATTGAGTCTCCTTAACCAAACAATTTAGAGGATGGTCAAACTTGACTTATCGAAGGTTGGATTAACAACTCTACAAACAGTCAAACAGGAGTAATAAAGCCAAAAAAATAAGAAAAAACATTGGCTTAAAAAGTTTTAAAGTATAATTGTGATTCAAGAAAATTATCTAACATATTGAATTCAATATTTGTGATAAAAATATACTCCTTTTATTCTTATAACTTGATATTTCAATTCTCCAATTTAGACAATTTTGTTTCTTGTTTACATAAGAATCTTTTTATTTTTACTGTATTTTTTAAACATAATTAGCCTTATGAGTCAACTGATGTATAATATTTTTTAATGCTTTCAGTTTTTATATGTTTTCACTAATTTTATTATAATAATATTTTTATAATGATTGTGGTCCTTAAATGCTTTTCACTAATTTTAATTAACTTTACATATTTCGACTAATTTTTTAGTATTTATGGTCTTTATATTTTTTACTAACTTTGATTTTATTTATTTTTTATTCTTGAGCATATATGAGAAGCTGACCTTACTGAATATAAATAAAGTTCAGGTTACATTGCGAGAAAGTCCAAGGGTGTGATGAGATACATAAGCAAGATGAATAAAGATCACGACTAATTATTTCAAGTGTATTAGTGATTACTTACATATGATAAATAATCAGTTTAAGATTATAAGGGTTCACTTGAAATGAGGATAAATTTAGATAAATAATTGAGGGGTAAATAAAGTCAAAGTAAGAAAACAAAATTAGTTAGATGGATGATTAAGGAAATTTAATTGTTAGATAGGTAGAAGAATGGGTTAGGAAGTATAGAAAAAATTGATAAAATAACAATTAATTCATTTATTTTGGAGTATAATTTATCATAAGAGCTAGGGAGTGGGGAATTCAAAATCTTTTATTCATCTTTTTTTACTCTCATTCTACATCTTTTATAATTAATTCAATTATTTTATTTCTATTTCTAATTACCTTTGTTCCATTAGTTTCACTTTTATCTATTAAATATTCACCTTCTATCCAAACGACCCCTAAATATAAATTAAATTACTCCAATATATACATAATTCTCATTGTAAGACTATCTGATAATCTATTAATTTGAAATTCCTAAATTTGCAATATTGCTCGCATCAAACTGGTTCTTGATAATCTATCAGGCATGAACCAATCAACAAACTCATAAAGACATAGACATAATTTATATTAAAGATAAAAATAAAAGTTTCTAAATTCCAAACAATCAAAATTAATAATTGTAGCTTTCATCCGATTAGGAATGGTGTGTGCAATTAGCAAAACAAATTTAGCCAAAAATAAAATAAAATGTCCCATACCAAACAAAATCATAATTAGTTGTTTTGCTTGTGATAATAGGTCAATTTTAATATAGCCATATAGTATATTAATAAGATCGACACGTAAACAAGAATTATCCAATCTAAAAACCAGCTAATCAACTGATTTTAACTTCCAAATTTGGGCAATATAATTCTAACAGATTTACAAAAGTAAACGTGTAAAATATGAGTTGGAAGTTGGAAGTACATCCTTAGCGTACATCCTTCTAAATTAGGCAATTTAATAACAGACTCTTCCTTGAGAGACCGTCTATACTATAGACGTCTCTTAAAAGTCCAGCCCATATCTCCCTTTTAACTTACAAAACCACTAATTAATTTTTTTCTTAATTTATCAATTGGGTCAGCCCCAAAACTTGAGATGTCTATTATATAGACGGTCTCAAGTAAGAATGTGTGATTTAATAATAATAATGTATGGAGAAGCCTATGGAAGTACGTAAGTAATTTTGTCCTATCTTATTCATACAGTTGTAAATTTGTATATATTTTTGCTTTTTATGATAAGTTGTACACCTGTACATTAAGACATATCTACTCCACATCCTACTCTTCCATCTCTTTAGCATATTGGTAGCTATTCTTTCAAAAAAAAAAAAAATAAATAAAACCATTTTGGTAGCTATTATTCACTATTATTGTCTCATTTGATTTTTATACGTTTATCAATGCACATATTTAATCGCAAATTGTGTTTAATAAAAAACTATAAAATGTTGATTTTGATAAAATTTACATTGAAACGAATCCAAAAAAATTCCATTTGACTATGTTTTAACTTACAGATTAAGAATAAAAGACAAATTAAGAGTGATCGATGAATAGTATCAAAAAATCAAATGGAACAATAATAATGAATATGAGGGAGTATTAGAGAGAAATTGATGTTTTATTTAAAGAATTACATTTTTATTTGAATTTTTTATCTTTATTTAATACTTAGTTTGAGTAAGTGAATACTTTAATCAAAAACCCATACAAAAAATATAAAGATAGTAAAAAAAGACTTGGTAACAAAATAGGCGACTATTTTCTAATTGATAGTTCAGTAATATATATTTAGAGACAAATAGCAAAGACATATAGTCTCAATGACATTATAGATAATTTAAAAATGCTAAAAGTGCGTCGAGTTTTACTTTGATTCAAAATTGGCATAATAATCTTTGATTATATTGAATGGCTATTTTTAGTTGTACTTATTTTTTTCGCTAATTTCACTTTCTTAAATTTTTGTTCAAGTTTCGCCACTGAGTAGTTGTGTACCCACCGGGGTCGTATCCCCAACAATAACTCGTACATTTGCAAGTGGCCCACAGATATACAGATACCCAATAGAAGAACACAAATTCTCCAAAGATCATCTTTTGGGCTGGCCCAAATAATTAAAGAAAATGAAAATTTTAGAAACAAATACGTGCTATGTATTCTTCCGGCTCTAGCTAGTCTTTTGAGTGACCATCGTTTTAAGAGACATATTTCAAACTCAGTTTATTAAAGATTAATGTCTACTTATTGATTCTTAATGCCTACTTATATTATCCCTAATGCTTACTTATTGTATCATTGATGCTTATTTTCAATGTCTTAAATGTCTACTTACATTATTCTTAATACCTATTTACAATATTTTAATAAATACTTCCTCCGTTCCATAATACTCGCTACATTTTCCATTTTGGGAAATTTCATATTACTTGCTACATTTCCTTTTTAGTAAAAAACCAATCATTTAAAGTTATATCTACTCCTATTATTATCCTACTTTATATCTAATTACTCCTATTTTTCTTTTTTATTTTTCAACAAATAATATAAAAAAATTTCAAAAAAACAACTTACCACCTACTACTCATCATTGCACAGTAACTCCTTAATATTTGTGCCCATGCAATGGTAGCAAGTAAATCAGAACGGAGGAAGTATATAATGGGTCAGTCCAATTGGAGATGGTTTATCAAAGAGATCGTCTCTCACAAGAATTTGTGATATTCTTCTCGTCAATTATCAATATCATTTTTATAATTAGCTAGTCTTTTGAGAGACCGTCTCTTTGAGAGACTTATCTCAAGTCCATTAAAGATTAATGCCTACTTACCATATTTTTAATGCCTATTTATATTATCCTTAATGCTTACGTATAATATTCTTAATGCCTACTTTCAAAATGTTAAATGTCTACTTACATCATTCTTAATGTCTACTTATAATATTTTAAAAAAATAAATAATTACGGATCGGCCCATCTCTCAAATAAACCGTTTCTTACAAATTTTGTATGTCATACTTTACTCACTTAACATCCCTTCTCCCTTCTCAAAAAATTTGTACTAATCTCTTCGGAAATTCTTACTCAATTTCATCAATTGAACGTTCCTTCTTTAGCCTAAGATTAGTTTACGTTTATTATAATTTTAACTAATTGCAGTAGATGTTTTTACATATTAAATTAGACATTTTGAGTACCTTCAATTTGCAATATAAGAAGCAGTTTGTCTCCTGAGAGATCGTCTATCTGAGAGACGTTCTTAGGCCTAGTCCATCAAAGCTTGTTTTCTACTCTTACTTTACATTTTTTTTATGGGCCAACCCAATAAAAGATGGTCTCTCACAAGAATTTGTGTATAAAAGGTAGGTATCTTAACTAGTTATATTATATTATTATATATTTTTAAGTAAATAATTTCAGTACCTTCAGTTTTTAAGATAAGAAGTAGGCTTTTTAACTAGTTATAGTAGGTGATTTTTCATATTGAAGTAGATGTATCTATTACCTCCATACAAGCATAGAAGTATAAATGTAATCGTAATCAACAATTCTATTTTCATCATCAAACTCGATCATCGAGTTGTCAATAGAGGAAACTGTTTAAATAAGCAAAATATTTATCAGAATTGTATTCAAAAATTGATTCGAGATGGTGACAATTTGATTTTTGAAAAGCATGTGTGTATTATATATAGTAAATGTATATTGGACTTGCCTCACGTGAGACCAGTCGTATCGGATGTATATAAACTTTTAATAATCATTTATAATTTTAGGGGTAGTTTGGTAAACGAAAAAAAGTGAGTTTTTGTCATAACCAAGTGATTGGTATGAGGTGATGAAAAGATTGAAAACTATTAACGTTTCTTGAGAGTAATTATTTCATCTCATTTGTTAGCTCTCTAAATTATGTGCATTGAATACTATCCCCTTCAAAATATAAGTGATTTTTTTCTCATCCTTGTACCAAACAAATAGAAACCACAAGGCTTATAATCATTATCGTTTTTATAACTATCAATTTCTATCAAAGGCGACAAATAACATCGATAATATTTAAAAATGTGTTTACAGTGATTTGAATCCTGGTCAATGTTGTCACATAACAAAGCTCTTACCAACTTAATTAGCACATTTATTAATATTTTCAAGTCTATGATTTATACATAAGTTAAATGTTGTCAGCAATTACATCATTGACTAAGTATAAATCTGCCCCTAATTTTTATAATCAATTTGTTAAAATGGCGAGTTATAACTTTAAATTAATCACCTACATTTTCAAATCCCTCTAGTAATCATTTAAGTTAGGCTTGAAAACACATTTTTTTCCATTATTTTTAAATTATAATATTATTAACAACTCCAATATGTAGGATCCACAAGAAAAGTAAAAAAAAAAAGTCCACTTAAAAAGAATATAGGATGCACTTGTTATATTTACATTTATATCTCCAACCATAAATTGATAATTTCCTCTAAGCTAATAAAAAATTAAAAATAATATAAACTTAATTTTTATAAAACTACAAATTATAATAAATACAAAATTTTATATTCAATAAATTAAAAGCTATAGCTCTTTCCAATTTTTTTCTATTCAAAACTTTTTTTAACTCATAAAAAAAATAAATAAAAAATTATCATTATGTCTCAAGAAAACCAGTCATCCTAAGAATAGAGTTCCTAACCTCACACAAAATCTTTCCCTTGATAGGACTAAAAGACCTTGCCATTTCTTGATTACTTCTTTTCTCAACAATCAAATGTGGAGGCATTTTCATAATCTCATCCAACGGCTCAAAACTCACCACATCAACATCATATTCAAATTTGCTGATCATGATTTGATCAGGAATGTTGATTGGTATAGATAATGATCTTACCCTTTGTTTCTTGTTCACACATTTTCTTTTCTTCAATTTGATCAGCTTGCTGATATTCTTATTTTCGATAATGTGATCTGATGAGTAGTCCGAGAATATCATCTCTGACTCTTCGAATTCATCAAAATCCATATTATTGAAATATAGGGTAGTGTAACTAGTGGCGGATTCAGAAGAAATAAAAAATACAATTATCTCAAAATTTAGTCGAAAAATAAGTCAAATAACTGGGTTAAAAATGAATTAGCAATGAAATAATAATAACAACGCTAGAACCTTAATCCCAAAAAGAATTTATTATATGAAATGAGGATGGGTTGAGTAGGTTGGAGAGGAAGAGATGGAAGCTAAGGGGTATATATAGATATACATATATATTTGGAAGATCTATATATAAAGTATGTCTCGGAGAAGTAAATGGATGACGTCATGATGAAAAAATGGATGGAATATTATAGGAGTATTTTTAAAGAAAAATATTCTTATTTGAAAATAAATAAATCACAAATTGTTATAAAAGACAATCTCTCTGAGAGATCATTAGATATATGAGCTAAATAGACCAATTAATACAAATAAAGGAAAAATTAAGGATGTGAGCCTCTTATTTTGAAGTCGTCACTTTGAGAAACGGTCTCTCGTAAGAATAACTGTAAATAAATTGAGAAAATGGTGTTAATGAAGTTAAAGAGATTTAAAATATATTTTCTTCGTTTCATTATACTTGTTATATTGTACTTTTACGCAATCCAATGTATAATTTTAATCATTTATATATTTAAATTTGCACACCCAAAAATTATAGAAAGTTAGTATGCCATTAGACAATTCAAACAAGATCCAACTTGACTATTTACACTTTAGCCGCAATAAATTAAATAAGTTAGAACGATTAATAGTGTCAAAAGTCGTAATATAGTAAGTATATCAGAACGGATGAAGTATTAATGAGATTAAATTAGTGATAGAAATAATCCAAAATAAAATGGTTAGTTTAAAATACATTATGAGATGATTAATGAGAAATTGTCTTGGGAAGCAAGATTGGGTAAGAAAAGCTTTGGAGCAACCATTAGCGTAGGGCTCACGGCTTTGCTTGTAACTTGGAAGCGCCTTTCATGGTTGTACATATACAATTATTGGACATCCATTATGGATTATGGATTATTCCTTTTCTATTTTTCATGGAAAATTATGCTTTTTTCAACTTGGACTTGGATACTTTTCTTAAACTTAAATCGGAAATAATCTATATTTCTTTGGAGTTTGGCACCACAAGCTATGATACAATGATTAATAAATCTTTTCATTTAATTGTTAAAAGAATAAGACAAAAATAAATAATACTAGCGGATATAATCAATCTACTGATGAGAATAAAAAAACACAGTAAACTAAATAAGATGGATCAAATCAAAAGTGTAGTTGTTTATTAAATAATTTTTCATTCTATCTAAATTCAACGCTATAAATATTGATAAAAGAGAATGAATTATGAAAAAAAATTAATTTGAATAAGACAAGTATGATTATAAACTTATTAAGTAACTTTTCTAATCAAATGACATTACATATTTATTATCATACCTATCATTCAAATATGAGTATTATATACAATTGTTATGAAATAATTTATTACAATATTGTATATTTGAATAACTTTTATTGTTAATTGGAGTAAGGCTCAAGAATTCCATACAAGAGAGAATTAATGCTTACTATAGGTTATAGGTGGTGAGAATCAACTATTTAAATATGAACGTAAGATTTTATAAAATCAAATTACATTTGTTTTGAAATAGTTTATCAAAATAAAAAATTTGGTTTGAAAAAAAAGTTGGCCTTGTTTAATTTCAATCTATGAAAAATAATTTTTTTGATATCATAAGGTTGGCCGAGAGAAGGAGAGTACAAGATAAGAATTCAACTTAAGACCTTATATATCAATATATGAATCAGAAAGTATACTTATTCTAATTAAAACACGACAAAAAAATATTTTTATGTGCTTATGTTTTGGTGAAATTTATTGAAGACCATTCAATGTACAAGATTGACTTTATTTTCACACTTGTCAGCTTACGATCTTGAAGATAATTATTTTAGGCATATGAATCGAATCATATCAATAATAACATTATTAATCCATAATTAAGCTCTTTGACTTGCAATTGTCTAATGTAATCATTGACTTTTCTTTAGTAATTAGCCCATTGAATAATATAATTAGTCTTTGATTGTAATTTAATTAAATAATCTTCATTGCTAGAAGGAGGGATTTGGAGATGTTAACCATGTTGATTTTTTCATGTTTAATTAAGATTACATACCAACAATAAATCTATTTGAAAAGGGCTTTATGAATATTTTTAAAGTCAATAAGGTCTTACAATAAAACATAGAGTTTCTTCTAATATGTGGAAATTTTTATTTTTGTAGAATTATAATAGTCATGAAAAATCTATAAATTGATTTGATGAATTATTCTAAATTTATTCTCAATCCATATGGTCAAATTTAATTGTACAATAAACATTAATCACCAAGATGTTTATATCTTGATTCCTTAATTTCATAAATTTGTCTTATTTGCTAAAATTTATATTTTTAAATGAATAATTTGATCTAATCATTTTCTAAATATGTTGAAAACAGAAAATAAAATTTATTACGTATAGATTCATAAAAAATAACAGTAGACCATTACGACAATTGTAAGCTACAATCAATGCAACTGTGTATCTTATTCTATTTTTAAACAGCGACATTTTACCCGATCGCAGTGGTCGTCCGACGTAGCCTATTGCACATTTGCACCGTTGATATAATTAATAAACCTACTGTAATTGTGAAACATCACTTTTCCCTTTCCTCACAATCACCTAGTTGTAAATAATATTACCTCCGTTTTAAAATGTTTATAATTGATTGTGACATGTTATGTGAAAAAATATTACTATCTATTACACGCATAATGAAAAGTGTCTTGTTAAATAGGCGAGTAAGCATATTGCTCGGTCAAGCATCTACGTGCTGACATGAGATTAGTTGTGAATACTGAATACATAAGCCCGCTAACCTAATTAGCATGACATGTAAATTAAGTGATTCAATAAGCTACCCTAATAGGATCCAACAAATATAAAGTTCCCAAATTGTTATGAAAGATAGTATGTCTGAGAAACGTATTATATATATAAGCTAAATAGCTAAATTAATACTCCCTCCTATTCATAGAGAATGAGATATTTGTTTTTTTACACTATCCAATGCACTTATTCAATACTTAATATATCTTATCATACATAACGAAATATTATAAAAAGTGAATATTAATAATCTTTGCATTGAGACGAATCAAATGAGATCTCACTTGATTCTATTATAATCTATAGATTAAGAATAAAATACAAATTAAGAGTAATGAGTGAATATTGTCAAAAAAAACAAATGTCTCATTCTCTATGAATAAGAGGTAGTACAACTTAAAGAGAAAAAAAAAATGTGAGCTTATGTTTTGAGATCGTCTCTCACAAAAGTAGCTATATAAAGTTAGCAATAAAAGTGACATATATTCTGAGGTATAGATAAAATTATTATAATTTACTCAAATGGTAAAATTTTTATAATTCGAATGGATATTTTAATAAATAAATATGTATTTCTAAATTTTTTTTTTCAAATATGTAATGTCTCATTAGTTAGGTTTGGCACTTCAAAATTTAAGTAACTAAAGTGTGAAGAAGATTTGGAATAAAGAACACTTGCAATTTGTTTGGCAAACAGTTTTTAGCTAGATTTGTTGATTGATTTGGTCAGCCGTAAATATAGTAAATATCAACTGATAAGTCAAATAATTAAAATAATTGTAAATAAAAGTAAAAAGCTAATAAAAACTTATAAAATCAATCAATAGTAAAACGAGAAGGTCTTAGTAAATAACGATTATTTGTGATGTTCATAAATTACCCTTATGTGGTAGGAGGTGATAGCATGAGTGTTTTGTAATTTTAATTTATCTTTTTTAATTTTGTTTATTTTAATATTATTTTTTTGTCTTTTTATTGTGATTTACAAATCATGGTTATTGATTAGGAATTTTTGATAGTAAAACACCCCTGATTTAAAAGTAATCATTATAATCATCAATCATATATTTCCTTCCTAATTATCAATTTTATATGATTGCATACATCAATGATTAATGATTAATGATTAATTAATCATATGAACTACATGTTTTAATCCAATGAGTAAAACACATGATAAAACCCCATTAGATTTTACATTGCAAGTACTAAAATGTCAAAGTAAACAAAACATTTTTGTATATTTTCATCCTACAATTACAAATTACAATTACAATCCTCTATAAAACTAATTAATTAATAAAAATTAAATCAAGATTCAAGAAAACCAGTTAATTTAAGAATAGAATTCCGAACGTAAATCAATTTCTTGCGACGATTTCCACTGGATTTCTCTTCATAAGTGTTAAAATCCATGGATCTTCGATCAACAATCACATGAGGAGGAACAATCTCATCATCAGAAAAATGGCCATCAAAATCAATCTCATCATCATAACGAAAAGATGAAGAAGGAGATGAAGAATTAGAATTAGTTGCAGGGATGTTTACAGGAACAGAGTATGATTCTTTCTTCCATTTCGGCATCTTACTGCGACGAATTAGGGTTCTTGAGTTTGAATCAGAATCATTACAAGTAGTTTGATCATCAGATGATGAGAAATCATCGGAAAATACTATCTCTGATTCTTCAAATTCAAAGAAATCTGCCATTTTAGAGTTGTTTTGGGTTGGGTTTATGATTGAAATGGTAGGGATTTGGAAATGAAGATGGGGATTTGATTGGTTGGACAAATAATACTATTGTTAATTGGGTAGGAAATGGGAAGTATTTATAGGGAAGGTGAGAGTAAATAGATACTTCTGGCCTGATAATATTTTTCTGCACAAAATGTCACTCAGTAACAAGTATTATGGAACGGGAAAAGATTAATTATAGTCTTTCTATTTTGTTTTGTCAATGTAAACGTCATGCTTACAGATGTTTATTTACGTTATCGGGTTGAATCAAGTTAAATATTTCAGATCCATTCAAAATCAGATATATTGGTTTTTAAATGATAGTCAACTTATTTTTTATGTTGGGTCAAATAAAAAATAACGGATGTTAAATCTGTTTTGAATGCCTTTAGTCGTGTTATTTGGTCTTTTGTTTTTATTTACACCTTACACATGTTTTTTAAGTTAAGGAGTTCGCTAACCTGAACGAAATATACCAAATACGATAGATGAAAAGTGATTACGTGAGGAATATTATTTAGGAAAAAAACAAGTCAATAAAGAGGTGTAGGGACAAGGATAAGAAGCAAAAGGAAAATGATTGAATTTTTTTTAAAAAAATTTTTATGGTTTAATTTATGTTGCAAAAATATTTAAGTTTGAAGGTTGATTGGTGAAAAAATAAATGGGTGGTGGAGAAGAAGGGAAAGGAGAGAAAAGTGTAAGTTGAATAATTCATGAATGTTATAGAGATGAGTTGCATTTGTCTGATAATGGCGTCATTGACTAGCCAGTAGCCAGTAGCCAGCCACCGGTTTCGGATTTATCTGTGGGGAATATTTGGGATCATTCCCATTATCTCTACAATTTTATTTTTTCTTCTTTTTTTAATGATATGTTTTCACTTTTTAGTACACTCTATGATAGAGCGGTGTGATTTTATGTTTATGTTGATTGTTAGTAGTGACTTCCTCCATTACATAATACTTCCTACCGAGTGTGATATGTTGTGTGGAAAAATATCACAATCAGTAGTAAGTATTATAGAATAGAGGAAATACGTATTAATTAATTCATTTTTTTAATGTCGATTGAGTCAAATTGAATTTGATTATAAATTTGAGTAAATATTAAATTATTAATTTTGTCTTGAAGACTTCTAATTGTTGTATACGTTTGTTATTGTTTTAGGAATTGTAAAATACTTTAAGTGGAAGAAATATATGGAAGAGACCAAAAAAAAAGCTAAAATATGTGGTTGAATATTGAAGAAAGAGTATGGTTAAAATTTAAAAATAAAAATTTAGCAATTTTCATGAAGCAAATTTAATAGAAATTGTTGGATTATTGGTTATGTTTCTAGTTTTGGTGAATAACAATTTGGTTATGTTAAGATTGTATCTTAAAATTGAATCCTATGTACGCTTTTATAGCTGAAGGGCCGAATGATTAAAGAATTAAAGTTTGGGTATGTGAAAATGAACATCGTTCTCTACATTCATCATCAATTTAGAATTTTAACATCCAAAATAATAGTTAACTAATGATCATCTATCTATATAACTATTACTAAAACAAAACACTTGCTGATGTCATCACTTATCAAAATGCCTTATGTGTCAATCTATCAATAAAAAATTTTACTCCAAAACTTAAAGATGATGTCATTGTTATAATGAGTACTATTAATATCTTTGACTTTGCTTATTTTTAAGTATGACTAGCTAATTCGAATTGATTAATTTTTTACTTTTTATGTCACATTATTTAATGTATTAGAAAGTCATAGAAATATATTTTATTCTAATTTTTTCAAGTTTTTATTAATTTTTTGTAATTTTTTTATTAAAAGAGTATAGGATATATTGAGATGGTAAAAACATAGAGTCGTAAATTTTTTATTTTTTTATTTATACAAATATGTCAGAAATTTTAACAAAGTCGTGCATCGCACGGGTATTATCAAGTATGTCTACTAATATACAAAAATATTCCTTACATTGTTTAAATTCGGAGTTAATTCTTCATCTTAAACATCGATTTATACAACAAATTGACTTCAAACTTTAGAATTACTATAGCTTGGTTTTTAACAAGAACATTAATTTTATGGAGGAATATTTATTTTTATTAAATTAAATATAATTTCTTTTATTTTAAAACCCCCACGTTGATAATGTTCTAGAAGAAGACATGTCTCAGTCTGAAACAAAACCTAGTAGTAGAAGTTTTGATAGGATATCCATATATGATATATCCCCTTAATAATCCAAATTTTAAATGCGATCAAAAATTAGATACAACTTAAAACCACGTAGACACTAAAAGTTGACATTAATAGCATAGAGCAATAGTTAGATGATCGTTACATAGTTCAAAATAGATCTGACGACTTGTTAATCCGACTATATAATTAAATTTGACTTTGACCCGACTTAAAATGAGTGTATAATATTTTGTAAAAACAAAAAATGGCCTAACACAAATACACAATACTTGATTATAACATAACCTAAAACAACTGATCTGAAATCGATCTATTGACTAGAATGATCATCTTTAATGGAAATCATATTAATTAAAAACAATTAAGCTAAAAAATTCGATAAAGTAATAGAGGAAAATTGAGCAACAACCAAATGGCTAGCAATTGTATATACCACCTTATAGCTTGAGGATTATTGAAAATGACACGAATAGCAAAGACTACCAACCAAATGGCATAAAATAGGATCAAAAATGTATCATTGGTATCTAATTAAATATAACACGTCTTTTTTCTTTGCTTGGGTCGTACATATATAATTAATTAATTTGAACTATAGATTAAGTCGTCAAAATTAACCAAATAAATAAATTATAGGATCATGCGTTACTATATCAGTTTGATTATTGTTTCTGTTATATATAACCCTTATAGCCTATAGATCCATATATAGCCTAAGTTAAATATAAAAAATCAGATTTTATTTTAATTAAAATAATCAATTACTAACTAAAGCCTTGAAGCTTAGGCCTTTTACAATAAGATGTCTTGAAGTTTTATTTTCTTTTTACAAACAACAACTTTCAAATTACCAAACACGACATCGTTATTGGCCTTACGGCGACTTCTCCGGATGACCTACTAAATGACTCCTGACCAAGGTAAATAACCATTGACCTTTAATTAAATTTATTAATCTAATCTAATTACCCAATTACCCTCGATTAAACCCTTATTCCCCAATCTCTCTACATCCCTCTCCAATCACCACTATTTCTCCACCCCAAAACCACCATCTCCATTATCGTTTAAACCCCTCCATTAATAACCTCTTCAGCATAATTAGAGCGCAAAAGAGTATTATTTGGCTCTTGAAATAAACTCATTTGATAGAGAAGATCAGTTCTATAATACTCTTTATAATCATCTCCTTTTAAGTTTTATGTTTGATTTTTAATAGAATCCAAAAAATGAGTCTGTTTATCCAAACAAGGAGGAGAAGAAGTAGTCCACTCATAAACAGTAAACCCAAATAAAGTTCACATAAACAGTAAACCCAAATAAAGTTCACTATCAAAGCAAATTGGTAATAGTGATATACCAAATATTCCTATTTTTTCTTAAAGACCACATAAGTTCTCTTTACTACTAACTTAAAAGGACAGAGTAATGGGGTTGTTTGGCAATTGGCTTTTGGCTTATCTTTTTGGTTGGCTTATGACTTTTGGCTTGTTGGTTGGTCAAATAGCCAAAAAAAGTGTTTGATAAATAGCTTTTAAAGCACCTGAAAAGCTGGCTTTTAAGGCAAAATGAAAAAATTGCTCCAGCTAGCTTTTTGGGTTGACTTTTGTCTTGTTAACCCACTTTTTCTCTAATAAACAGCCAACAACCAATATTCAAATTTACCAAACATCTTCATAAACAACTAACTTTTTAAGCTAGCTTAAAAGTCAATAAAGACAGCCAACATTTCCACTTGGTCAAACAAACCATCTAAAAAAGTCAACCGTCAACAGCCAACAATCAATTGCCAAACACCCTAGTATAATCATTAATAACTAGCGTTAATTCACAGTTACAAACGTCATGCCATCCAAAATTACTTGTGTTTGCAATTTACTTGACAACTACTATTACAATTATCACTTATAAAATAGTAATTATATATTATGCTAAATCCATATGACAGCTACACAAGAATCATATCTTAACAATGGCTTCAAATCAAATCAAGCCATCTACACTTTTCTGCCGAATAAAATTAATTATACTTTGTTTCAATACTACATTAGTTGGTTTAATTTTGTGGTAAGATGTGATAATAAGGCTAGCTTAATTATCACTAATCACTTTACTACAACATATAATATAACATAATTAAGGGCTTAAGTACATGAGTGTTTTATGTACACTATGTCTATGAGGGGATATTATAACTCTACTATACATTAATAGACTATTTGGTTATCAAGATTTAACAGTCTCAAAAAATATAAAGATGTGAAATTTAAAAACTTTTAATTAGTAGTCTTTTTAGTTTGAATATGAATTTTAAATTAAAATTGTGTAATGTTTATCCAATATTGAAATTTGACAAAAAATAGTAGATGTTATATTTTAGGTCACTTATATTTTCAAATATAACAAAAAAGTTGACATGTACATATACAACAAAAATATTTGGTTAGTAATTGGACATGGTAGGGAATAGGGATCATGCTCTAGTAGATTCAATTAGGTACAAGTAATGTCGTGTTTTTATAGTAAGATGCTTATAAGTTATAATAATTGATAAATGACGTAGTACTTTTTAAAGTAATTTTCTTGCACAAATTTTTTACTTGAGACCGACCGTTTTTTGTAAAGACGGCTCTCAAAAGTCCAGTCTAATTCTAATTATATATTGTTACAGCTCTAATTAAATATAGATTTAGGGTAGACTTTTGAGAGCCGTCTTTACAAAAAACGATCTCTTAAGAGAGCACCTGATTTTCTTGAAGTATACACTTGTAAAGGAGTGATCCAATGCAATTTGAGTAAAATCTTTGTAGTTGACACAAATGCACATGCATTTGGATTGACAAAGGCGTGCAAGTAATTTCAACTCACAACCTTGAGGATTGATCTAATGATGAGAATAATAAAGCACAAGAAGACAAAACTCTGTTTTTGAGCCAATTTAAAAGCAATAAGCCAATACTCCTAACCTAGAAAAGTAGGAATAGGTTTATGGAATCTTTATTTGAAAAGTTGTAAGTTTTTGTGAACCACTTCCTCTGATATTTGCAAATACTACTTCCTCCGTTCCATAATAATTGCTACTGAGTGTGATATGTTATGTGGCAAAATGTCATTATTAGTTGTAAGTATTATAGAACATAGGAAGTACTAGTTTCTAAATGGAATATTGATATTAATGTATTTTATTTATTTGAAGTAAAATTAACTATATATTTTTTTCTCTCTTAGGTGCGAATTCAATTGGATTTCGTGCCTGCATGCAAGAGTACTGAAATTTTTGTAAAAGATTTGTAATTTACCTTTTGTATTGAAGTCTTTATGAGGACGCTCATGACCAGCTGAGCTACATATTTTTTATGTCACTTTTGTCTCTTGATACTAATATTATGATTATTTTTGTATTTTTTATTAAATTGTTTGTATCATGATTCTGCTCTCAGTGAGTATAAGTTCGACACTGCTCTTTAATGAGAATAAGGTAGGGTAAAATTTGTTTATTATTTCTCCTATCCAAAGTCTATTTTTAAGTCATAATTCCTCCATTCTATAATACTTGCTAATAAATATAACTTGTTGTGTGTGAAAATATCTCTATCAGTAGCAAGTATTATAAAACGGAAAAAGTATACTAAGTTGATAACTATAAATCTAGAGCTATGACTATAACTTCTTTTATTCTATATATTATATTTATTATTATTAATAATAATATTTTTCTTGATATCTATTTCAAAGAGTACAAGTACAACTCGGATGGATTAACAACGTAAATGTAAAGTTTCCTTCTTAATGTTATGTGAAGTAGCTTCAGCCGCATGAGACGGCTACTGATCGGCCAATCATGTGCGGCTGACAAGGCTTATCCATAACTATTTAGTCTGTCATAGTTTTGGGCTTACAAGAAAGGCATCTCTAAAACTGCATCTACTTCACCTCTATTTGCACCTTCCGTCTCACGTTTACCGCCGCCGACTCATTTTCTTTCGTGCAAGTTATTTACTCCGTCGTTCGTCCCACATAATTTGAAGCAAAGAGAAAGTTATTGTTTTTTGAGAAAAAATTATATACTGCCAATAAATAAAGAAACTGAATGAATTGTGTGGTTTGAATTAATAGAGTTAAAATGTATACTCCCTCCGTCCCTATGAATTTGCAGCATTTTCTATTTTCGTCCGTCCCACTTAAATTGCAGCATTTCTATTTTTGGACTATGGCCTACCACTTTTTTTAATCACATCCATACATTTTAACTCTCTTTTAATTTTATCTACATAATTCATTCTCTCTCTTCATTTATTACCACTTTCTTAATTCTCACTATTTTTCTCATTGCTACTATCTCATAGGGACGGAGGGAGTAGATGAGATGATGTAGTGGGCCATAATCCAAAAATAGTATAGATAAAATACTTGATATTATATATTGGTCACTCATTGTTTCTAATTTTTATTAGTGTATATATAAAATATAATTAAATTGAATATTATTTGAATTGTTTTAATATAAATTTTATTAATAATGTTTTATTATTATTATTTTTGATGATAGCATAATTAGAATATTTATATTTGAATTAATGTATTGACTAGTGGCCAATTCAAAATGATTGGACTTGTGAGGAATGTATAAAAACAAATTGTGGGCCTTCTTAGAATTGGATTCCTGGGCCATTAGAGGTTGAGAAAACCATACAGAAAATTTACGGTACAAGAGCGCGAAACGGAAAAATGGGCCCTTATAGTATGCGGTATTGAATTCCAATATCGAAATCAACACTTCCACCAACTAGTCTCCTAAGAGACCGTCTTTCTGATAGATGTCTCTCAGGTCCAATTTATTAAAATTTATTACTTATATTTTTCTTAATGGGCTAACCCAATTTGAGATGGTTTCTCAGAGAGACCGTCTCTCACAAGAATTTATAAAAATTTGAAATAAATAAGATTATTTATCAAAAAAAAGCATACAATAAGATCATAATCAAACTTATTCTAAAACTAAGCAAGTAATCCGCAAACCTTAGGTTCGGGCTGTTCGCACTTAGTAAGTGCGAACAAACATAAAAAATGAAACAGGTTGTTCGCTGTTACTAACAGCAAACAACCTGTTTTTGGTTTTCAGTCTGTTCGCATTTACTAAGTGCGAACAACTCTTGTTTTAAAATTAGCATGTTGACCCTATTTGACCTATTTGCAGTTACTAAGTGCGAACATACACTTGATTTTTTGACCAGTTTATTACTGTTCGCACTTACTAAGTGCGAACAGACTCGAACATGTGCTCTGGGATATTAGGCGCTTATATTTGGAATAAGTTTGATTTAGATCTTATTGCATGCTGTTTTTTTTTAATTAAGAATCTTATCTATTTGAAATTTTCAGAATTTGTGCACTTCCAAACATCTCATTAAAAAAAAACACTTCCAAAGATCGAATAAAATGAGTTTCTTTTTATAATAATTACTAAAATAAGATTTGACAAATTTTATTTTCCAAAATAAACGTTATTAAACAACGAACAAGATAAAAAATTTTACGCTGTTTACTTTTAGTAACATTGAACTAGAAAAAAAAATATTATTTTGTTAAATAACAACGAACAAACTATGTTAGTTTTTCGCGTCTTTAAACGTTATTACATTGTATTCCTTTTGTTCACTGTTACGAACAACGAAAAAATTATTTTCTTTTTTCTAGTTTGCTATTATTAAAAATGAACAAACCTGACCTTAAACTCGAACCCGAAGACACTAATTCCCAAAACTTATTTTGGGAATTGTTTAATAAAAAAACTTAGTTTATTCCATCTTTCCAACACTTTCTTCTCTAACATAGGCTTGATAGCCCGTTGAATAATTCTTAAATCAATTAGTATTCACAAATTCTTACTTGAGACCGTCTTTTGTAAAGACGTCTCTCAAAAGCCCAGTTCAATTTTAAATATATATTGTTATAACTCTAAATATGGATTTGGGTTGGACTTTTGAGAGTCGTCTTTACAAAAGACGGTCTCTCAAGAGATTATCTGATTAGTATTACTTATTTTATAATATCAGTTACAATATAATGAGTCTAGTGATAAATCAGAATATAACCTGATTATATTAGTCTTTATTATAATAATACAGCCTTATATAAAACTTATTATATTTCTTTTATGTTTTATATTGATTCACTCAATCTCGATAATTAATCCATTTTCATTTAAAATGTTGTCACCGTAAAATAGTTGATTAAAATATTCATATGATTAAAATATTCATATGAATACATCCATTTTTGAATTTTGACTCCTAAGTCGTAAACCTATCTCGACAACGTCTCCTCCAAGATTTGCTCCCTTATTTTTGAGTACTGATTTGCGGCAAACAGGGAGGAATGAGGTACTGAATTAAGCTGCATGTCTTTTTATCAAGCACTTTATCAAACAGTTGGAGTGCAAACTCCACTGTTGACTGTAGTCATATTGTTTGCTTCGTATCTGGAGATCATTCTCTTCTGTAGTTCTGTTGTTGTAATTTTGTTAATTTGGTTGAATTATTACTTTGATTTTACTTGTTATGTACATTTTTGGGTGTTCTTTCACAATTCACTAGCAAGCATTTGAACAAATAATTGTTAACTCAGGAAATTCTGGAGTTTGATGGGTTGTACTTCTTGTGAGAGAATATATGATGATGGAAAATCCTAGCAGAAGCCTCTATCTCTTTGTTGTTCCCTACAATTATTCAAGTAAGGTTTTACCACCTAAACCTAATAGAATCATTTACATTTTTATTACTGTTTGTCCTCAAGATAACATCAGTTTTCTAACTATGTTAAACTAGCATTCCAATTGAATTTTGTACTAACAATGAAGAAACTAGATTTATTGTTGGTATCAAATACTTTTTATTGAAACTTATACTTGTTAGACTATATAACATAGGGCTTCAACGATCAGCTTAAGATTTTGGTTTAGTTAGTTTTTTGACATGGATTCAGGAACCAATATGACAGAAAGTGACATGGTTGAATCTTATTCACCCCTAATTTGTGGATTAAATAGCATCATGTAAAAGGAGGGTTGCGTTCATACTTCTCGTGTCGTGTAAGGGGGTGTGTAGGAGTGTATAGATATCATAAGGAATTTTTAAACTGTTATGATGAACTATCTGTTTATTCTGTAAGAGAATTAGATGACAAAATCAGATCAATTACTAAATTAACTTGTAATATATAGCATTTCAAATGAGCTTGACATTTTACTAATGATTAAGAAACTGTATAACACAAAGCCTTAACTTAAGATTGATCAAATTATACTATTAGTAAGTATTCTATTATCAAATCCTTACCCATTTCTATTGTAAATCAAAACATCAAAACTGTCTTTCAGTTCAGATGATATATAAGAAAAATATAGCCCTCCAATTCTGAACTTCTTCCAGCTTTATACAGAAGAAACAACCATAGGACTTCTCACTGTATGAGTTCCATCAAACCAAGTCAACCACCCAAATTCATACACTTCTTGACCATTAGTATTCAAATCCTTCTCCTTTTCAACTGTTATGGTGAAACTCTTCTTCTGTTCCTTATGTTTGAACATCAAAATATTTGGTATGATTCTGACACTGTACCCCATTGGTGGTTTCACTGAAGCAAAGTATTGACTTTTACCTTTACCAACATTTGTTACTGTCCTGGTTAGTGTTATACTTCCATTCAGCTTGGAGATTGCTATGGATGGATGGTTTAGGTCATTTGTCTTTGGTAAATGTTTTGGACACTTGAAAGACGAGTCAAAATTTGGCATCCCTAAACTACATAGGTAGGTTAAGTAGTCAGTGTATGTGGCATCATATACAAGACCTGGGTCTGCTGCCTTTGTGGGTCGGAGGTGACCTGCTCCATATTGGAACGGGTCTGCAAGTTTGCCGCTAGAATCTGTTATTAGTGATCCATTATTATTGTTTAGTCCAGCTGCAAGATGAAAAGTTATGTTCAAGCATTCAGCAAAGTTGTTACACTTCGTGCTAATTGATCACGATTTATGATTGTGATATGAAATGTTACCTGTGGTAATAAGAGCTGATCTAATGGCAGCAGAGCTCCAAGTAGGATGGATAGCTTTGAGGAGTGCTGCAGCAGCGGATACGTGAGGGCAAGACATAGATGTTCCTGAGTATATATTCCATTGCACTCTCCTGTCATCTGCACCTAACTTAGTTGGTGCATCTGCCTCACTCCATGCTGCTAATATGTTCAATCCTGGTGCTGTAATGTCAGGCTGCAATTACCCAATTAAAGTTCAAACTATGTAACTCACTTTCATGTAGGGTCTGTTTGGCTAGCTAACATTTGTTAGATGATTTGAGCAACTCGAAACATCGACTGATTTGGTAGCTGTTAATTGTTTAACCCAGCTGAGGATGTTTGGTAAAATATGGCAGTTAAAAGTCAAAGGCCAATGAAAAAATTACTCATAGCTTTTTGGTTTTGGGTTAAAAGTCATTTACCAATCATTTATTTGGTTGTTTGATCAACTAAAAAGTCACCAAAAAAGCCATTTGCCAAACACATCCGTAAACCCTATTAAATAGTATTTTTGAGGAAGGTAAAAAGAGTACCTTAAGAATGGTTGGATCGATAACGTTAGGTCCGCGACTAGTAAAAGAAGCCATGAAAGGTGCTGGTGATGTGCCAACGACTGTGGCGGCTGGGAGGATCTTAGCTGCCGGATGTTTGTTGGATTTGATGTAGTCGAGGATTTTGAAGGCGCCACTTTCACCAACTGCGGTTGCAGGAAGAACATGGGGATCGGCAGAAATATCTTCGCCTTGGCCTTTTGCATTGCCTAAGATGTAGCCAATGCCTCCTGCTCGTAGAACCTCCATACCTTTACCAACTCTAGTTCCATTTCCTCTTAAGCAAAATACTATTTTTCCGGATGCCTTCTTTGATGATAGACTATTTGGAAGGCATTGCCTGTGGAAATTATCAGTTTGTCATTAGTTTAGCCTATTACAGAATCTTATCTGATGCTAATCTACAACTAATTGTCTATTAATCAAACAAAGGAGAACCAGAATGATCACTTACCCAGCTAAGTCTTGGGTTACGTTGGGTACAATAACATCTCCAGCGTAAACTAGTGGATAGGTGACATTGTCCAAGTGATGCGTAGTGATTGTCTCGCCCTGCACAACATTCAACTCCTCATGAAAACTTACCAAAATACTGCATGTACTCATTGTGTTTGAAAACCATTGATGTTGCAAACGATGTTTGCTATTGGAAATAACCTACATCCCACCCGAACCAAACCTCGTATTGGATGAGAACAACTTAACGACATAGCTGATGAAATTTTGTTAGTGCAAGAGTCAAATCAACACTTGATGGAGGTGATGTTGATCAGCAAATGACTCAACCAAAGGCATATGATGTTGTGAGCAATGATTGGGGTGCAAGGGGTTGAGTACATTGATGATGGGCTTCAAGTATTGAAGGAGTGTCTTTGATGTGCCATGGTGATGGAGGAACAAGGAGTAAGAAGATGGGTGTGCATGAAGGTTGTCTTGAATAAGGCAAGAGGTGCCCTAAACAAGGCAACTCGATTTCAAGTGAGTCCGAGTGCAATAGCCTAAAACCGACCAAAATTCGCTTTTTTCAATTTCCCATTCGCAAGACGATTAGCGAATCATGTGACACTAAAAGTAAAAAAATTACCTCAATAACTGATCCATCTCCCAGGATAACAGGAGCAGAAAACTTCCTATCCAAACTACTAGCACCAACAGTAATAATCCATGGTGCAGGGTTAGACAACGTTGCAGGTTGCGGCCCTGCATTCCCAGCACTACAAGCCACCACAATCCCCTGCTTCACAGCATGCAATGCACCAATAGCAATTCCATCCTGAGAATACGACATCGCCTTCGTAGTCCCAATGGAAATGCTCATGACATGTACGCCGTCATGGATAGCATCATCCATGGCAGCCAACATGTCTGCCTCAAAACAAGTGTTCCCTTCTACCTTGTCTTTTCCTGGAATGGCCCAGCATACCTTGTAGATTGCAAGATGGACTAGTGGGGCCCCGCCTGAGGCCGTTCCCCTAGCTAAGGACCCCATGAAAGAGGCGTCTGCGACAGTTCGGCCTCCTACAGTGGAGCTGGTGTGAGTGCCATGGCCGTCTTTGTCACGAGGGGAGAGGCAGTCCAAGGTTCGGTTTAGTGGACCGTAATAATGCTCGTAGTTTTTAATGTAGTATCGAGCTCCTATCACTTTCCTGTACCATGAAAATCAAGTTCGAAACGTTAGAAATCCGTAACGTTTTGTTTGCTATTGCTATTAATTGTTGGTTATCAAAATGAGTTTTAGTGTTAATTTTAATGAAATGTTGTTATGATTAGTATGGTAATTTGTATTTTGTAGTATTTTATCTAACATACATATAGTCACAATTGCTTTATCATAAACAAATTTATGCCATTACTATAAAATATAAATTACCATAGAAATTTATATTCAGCAGATAATTTGTATTTTATGGTACATAGGAAGATTTTTCAAATAAAATTGCAATTGAGAATTGAGTACATATATGCAATTTGCGGTATTGATAAGGTAATTATGAATTAGTAAAAATATTTAAGCTTTTATGATATTAGTAATCTTCACCTTTGCTACCCAAGGTTAATTTGAAATAATTTTTGTCAGTATTATCACTAATAAGGATAATATTTTGTATATATCTATCCCCTAAAACCTCATCTGATTTGGAAGTTAATAAATAGGTATGTTAGTTCTTGTTCATGAATCTTCTTGATTAATATACAAATTTTAGAAAGGATATTGTACGTTTTTGGAATTTGCAACAAGTTAATGTCATGTTCGCTAACAATGATTTCATTGAAAATTTAAAATTGGCTCAAATTTATTGTTCGGTAAATAAAAAGTTTTCAGATTTGAATTTTGATCAAATTTCACCATTGTTTTTTAAATTGTGAAAGTTTGAGAATTTGAGAATGAATACCCAAACCTTATCATTCTCAAATTTTTATTTATGATTTTATAATTGAAATTCATTATTTAAAATAAAATACTTAAACACCACCTAAGATGAAATTGTCTATCATAAACTTTTTTATAAGACGTTAGTTTGATAGAAACAAAGAATCAAGTGAAAATCTAACACAAAATCTTATTTGAAAACTAACTACTTGTTTTTCATTTGAACAAAACCCGTATTAAAAACATATTATTAAAAAAGACAATAAGGTTATCCTTGCTTCAACGTCATGCACTTACTTCAATAATACACCAATCAATTAGTGATTATGTCATCCTCAAATTTTGTTAGCTTTGTTTTTTCAATTGTAATGTTTTTTGTCATTAATATATGAACAAGGAAACTACAATTCAGATTTATATGCATTGCTTTGTATTCTGAGGATGATCATCAGGGCTGGCCCTAAGGGTGAATAAAAGGGATCGTCGCTTAGGGTCTAGTGTTAAAAAAGCAAAATTAATGTTGCCGAAGGTCTATGTAGGTTATAAATTGCAAAGAAAAAGGGTCCCAATGTACTATTTCGTCCAGGACCCCAAAATATCTAGGGTCGGCCCTGTTGATCATAAACAATGGATAATTGTTCCTATAATATGTATAAAAAGCTCTTTTGCAAATTTTTTTTATGATTCATATAATTTGTGATGTACGTAATATTATTATTATAATTAAAATTAGCATGCATTTTTTCAGTTTGTACAGAAAGCTAAATACTTTCATTTACTTTAAGGAAAATTACATAAAAAACTCCCAACTATTCGCGGTTTAAATATAAAACTCTCAATAATTGATTATTATTTAAAACTCCCAACTTTAGGCCCATTTTATATATAAAGTCCAAGATGACTTATAACCGGATAAATTGGTTTTAGTCGAGAAGTAGTGGCACCTAATTGTAGTTAGTAATCAACTCACCCCCTTTGACCTTACACGACCCTTCACGTACCCTCTCATTTTAACAGCATGGTAACCGGTTAAATAGGTTATAAAATTATATCGGTGTTTTAAATTTAAAATGGGCCTAAAGTTGGGAGTTTTAAATAATAATCTATAATTGGAAGTTTTATATTTAAACCGCAAAATAGTTGAGAGTTTTTAAAGTAATTTTCCCTTTACTTTAATGTTAAGATCAACATTGTCCAACGCTAGACTAATAATTGATTTGATTAAGGATAAGAGAGAATCCAGAATCAGACTTCCTTAACTTGTTATTGTCCAGTTATTTGATTAAAAATTCTACTAATATTAAATAACAATCATATTGATTCAATATATATACAAATATCGCAAACTAATATTCAGTCTATTTTGCTCTTTAAAAAATATTCAGTCTATTTTAACTAGTATCTCGAACAATTCAAAAAAAAAAACACTAGTATCTCGATTAGAAATTGTCATGGGGCGGATCCAATCAGACCTGGACTCGGACCCTTTTAATTTTTTGAAATCCAGACCCGGATTCGGACCCTTAGGGTCTAAATTTTCAGACCCACACCCTCCGAATCTGATGGGTTTAGGGTTCTTAATGGGTCTAAAAAAAGTCTCTATTATTTGTTAAATTTGAACCATTAGTCATTATATTTTTCGTATATTTCTAAGAGAGTTATTATTGTATTTTACAAATATTTAATACTAACTTAACATCTTAAGTCGCATAGCGTCCTTTATATACGCTTAAATTTTATTTTAAACACTAGTTCGAGTCCATGAAATAAGGGTAATTGAGTTAGCACTTAGCATATATATTATGATTATATGAAAAGAAAATAAGTTTTGAGGGCATAATTCATAAGTAGAAGACAGATAAAAATGAATAATTTAATATTTATAAGGGTCCAAGGGGCGGGTCCAGGGTCTAGATCTCGTTTTCGGACCCGCCAATTATTTTAGATCCAAATTCGACCCGGATCTGATAGGTCTCAAAAAATAAGAACCAGACTCTTAAAAAAGGGCGGGTCCAATAGGATTCTGAACTTGTGACCATTCCTAATAGCGATCGTATTCGCCATCAATTATAATATAGTAGCTACCCCTCCTATACAATAAGATAATGTATGATTGAAGTGTTATTCTAAAATATGCAAAATTTTCTTGCTTTGAAGCCTTGGATTATGTTGATTGATGTCAAAGTTTGTCGACATGCAAAGTAACAAGACACTTAGATTCGTGTGGTCAATGATAGCCATGGCAATACAAGAAGTAACAGGCATCACATGTAATTATACTTGCAAAAAATAGAAAAATATAAATAATAATACTTCCTAAAGAATACGTATAAAAATGGTGATTGGTGCATCCCAAAGCTAGAGTAAGAGTACGTAGGGTCTCATTGTATGCATAACATACCAGTTTTAGTTCACGGGTCTTCTATCTCTATCCATCATAAAATGTCCTATGCTGAATTATCAGTGGGACCATAACATAATTTAAAATTAGTCTTATATTTTACGTTTTTTTTAATCTAATTTTATTAAGACAAATTCTTTAGTAAGACAATCTTATCGTGAGACGATTTAATATGAGTGACTCAATACTAATTTATTAAAAAAAACAAATTAGTTTAGAGGTAGTTTTAGATTTTTTTTATTTAATATGAATGATTTGAGCTGCTTATATGAGTCTGACTCACAGTGAGACAGTCTCATACAAGACTTGTTATTTTATTAATTATAGATTATTACATTTTTTAAATTAAACCTATTAGAATTTGTTCTGACCAGAAAATAATTACACGACCACAAAATAACTAGTAAAATATATAGGGTCAAACCATATCGTAATTTGAATCCAACCGTTGCGATCCGTATGTTACTTAATATCTTCTAGTTTTCTATACAAGATCATTTTAAATAATGCAAAATGAGTTAATGACAATCAATTAAGTGTAATTACCTATTACAGTGAGAGGAATTGAAATAATCTCCAGTTTGGCAGATGCCTTTCCATGATTTAGGGATTGGTCCCATGTCTTCGTCACTATAACTCTTTGATTCGGGCCAAAACCCTGAATTATGAAGTAAGAATATCAATAATAATTCACAATCAACCTTATCTAAATCAATAGTGCTAAGAGATTATCTTCAAACTTAATAATTAATTAAGTTTATTTCACTTAAAAAACACTCTAAAGTATTATGTAATTTTGTTTCCAAGTTAGATTTTTTGTTTTCATGTTATTTAATTTTTTATTTTGATTTTTACGAAGTATTTTTAGCTACGTAATTATGCATGATTAAGTATTATAAAAAATAATATTTTAAAAATATGTATTAAGACGAATCAATTTATAAGATTTTATTTGATAATTTTTACTTATGTATAAAAAATGAAATGTAAAATAATATTGATTGTGAATAGTATTTACTATTTAGTATGCATATGTAGTAACTAATTCCAACCGACTGTAAGTGTTATGTTGCATGTTGAGTGTTGAATGTATATATGCATAGTGGTGCTTGAACTAAGGTTTATACTCTATAAAGTGTAGCTCATTCATTAGATGTTGAAGGATGCACTTTTGTTATGATAAATTGAAACATATACATTATGAGGCCTTATCTTAAGAGACCGTTTATAGTATAGACGCTTCTTAAAAGAGCCCAACTCATATTCTCAATAATCAAAAAAAGAAAAAAATCAAAAAACTAAAGCGCGCGATTGAACCTAGTTGAAGTTGCTGTTATAACTTATGAATGTTGGTAGTATAACCTATTAATGTTGGTATTTGGAGTTGCTATTATAACCAATTAAAATTGATATATACCTATTTGGAGATACCAACTTTAATAGGTTATAGTACCACCTTTGATAGGTTATAGCACCAACTTCAATAGATTATAACACCAATTTCAAATAGGCTCAACTGTGCGTCAGTTTTTTAAGTTTTATTTTAAGGTTTTTTTCTAAGTAATAATGGGCTGACCTATTTGAGACGTATCTCTTATAAAAACAGTCTCAACTAAGAATTTGTGATACATTATAACCCTCAAAATCTCTTTTCAAAGCAACAACAATTGTTTAATCTAATCAATAATTATTCTTAAGATCGCTACCTTTTTGGACAGATATTATATGCAGTGCTTCGAAATTACATTAAAAATAATTAATAAAAAAGTTGTATTTATATTTATTAAATTAAGAGTGTTTAGTCATTTTCGATAAATAGATGATGAAGATTGTTGGGAATCAGCGTCCAACAAGTTGATTAGAGGCTACGAAACACTAGATCTTACTTGAATTTCTACACAGAATATTCTATCCAATAATTCGATGTGTGATCATCATCATGAATATTTCTTTCATCTCTTAAACTATACTCCTTATATCTTATATTATACTTCCTCCTTTCCATAATACTTTCTACTGAGTGTACATATTATGTGTGAAAAATATCAATATTAATAGCAAATATTATGAAACGGAGGAAGTATTATTATATATATTTTTATATCAATATAAAGAAGTTAGAAAGTATTTATATGAATCTTATTAATTCGATTAGTCTTGATATATTAATATACATATATTTTATACTCCACTTTTTTCAAAGTATATTTCTAATAAACATCAAGACTTGACTTACATTTACTTTTAGACTAGTTAAATTCATACTTATCGTGTTAAAGTAATCCTTAATAATTTTAAAGTGATAATAATTTAAAGGTAATCACTTTTATAGTCTTAGAGTATGTGATTAGTTAGAACATTAAAGTGATCAATTAAAAATTTAAACTAATTTTATAGAGTTATCTCTTTATAAAATAATCTCATACAAGACTTATTGATATTCCAAATTAGATACTCTAAATAAAGGAATGATGGTCCATAAAACTTTTTGGCTTGGTAACAAAGATAAAGAATTTTCTTTTAGTTTTGGATATAAAAGTTCCACTTTAAACCGAACCTCTTGAAAAAATAAAGCGAATAAGTTAGACTAGTTTTATATTCTCTTCATCTTGAAGAATTTGGAGGACCATAATACAATTTACCCAAAGATAGATGCTCCTATCATAACAAAAAGAGAAAATGACCCTCAATTAAAAAAGAAACAAGAAAAAGGTCAATGAAAAGATCATGGATGACTTGACATTCCCTTAACATACCATGATGCAATCATTATGCATGCAATATTTGGATTAAAATCTCCACTAACTTGAAGAAAGGTAACACCATAAAATATACTAAATTCTTGTACCAATTAAAACAACAACACTTTGGTTGCCAATAATCATATGGATATTGAAAATATATACAAATTGTAAAATTTACTTTTATATATTTTTAATATATATATATATATAATATAAGGATTCATAAAACTAGATTTAAAAATACGAAATATCAGATAATAATAAGTAAGGTTTAAATTTGAATTTTATTTAACTATATTATAACAATCTACGATCACATTTTTATATATGACTATGAAACGAAAATCAACTGTCTTTTTAAAGCATTTAATTAAATTGTTCTTATATTTTAATTTTTCTAGCAAGAATATCATTGATAATTGAAATAAAATATCTCAAAAGTATATTTACGTAGTTAACACCTCTTAAAATTAGCTTCGAACGTCTACTCACATCCATATTGCATTCAACACCTCTTTGCATATCCACATCGCATAGATGATTCTACTTTCTATATATTTGGAAATATTTTTAGTGCTAATCACACATCATAGACTATAATTTTTCCATAAGAAGCAATAATTATTCACAAATTCTTGTGAAAGACGGTATTTATGAGAGACCATCTTTAATTGAACTGACTCATAAATGGAAATGTAGAGTAAAAATAGATATTAAGCTTTAATGGGCTGGGCTTGAAAGACGTCTTTCAGAAAGACGGTCTCTTAGGAGACTAGCTGATAATTATTTTTTTTAATTAAAGGTAAGGGATCTATAAGAAGGGGAAAAGCTAGATGAAAATTGAATTCAGACCTTGTCTAAAAACATAACATTTATTTACTCTTTAACAAAGATAAATCTCGATTGTCGAACTCTAACAAAATTAAAATGATAGAGTAAAAAAAGAAGGAAAATTTAGAAATTTACCACTATCGAATACCCCAACAATGACATTGCGACCAAACTTGGCTCTAGTCAACAAATCTTGACTCTTCTCGGCTTGAAAGTGCAATTGTGATTTAATTCCTTCTTCTAATCCAACAAATTCCCATGACCTTGTTGTATGCATTTTGTGCTTCCTTGGATGGCTTCTAAACACCGATACAACTTCCTCTAATTCTATTCATAATCCAATTTAATTAAATTCAATTCATTCATCAAAAATATTGTAACTTATGCATCATATAATTGAAAATAAACCAAAATTAATTATATCAAATTTAATAAATTTTCTACTGCTAATAATTCTAATTGTTATAGAATATAAATATCTTGAGGTGTCGTTCATCATCATAAGTTTATGGTTGAGTTGATTCTTTGACATGGTATCAGAGCATGTGTGACAAGAGGTTAAGGGTTCGAATCTCAACAACATCTATTTGATTTGATAAAAGTAACCAATAAAAAATTGTAGTTGAGACGTATGCTTTTACCAAATTCAAAGAGACAGAGAAAATATGAGCGTTGCTTACGGGATAGTTTGGAGGCTTGAGAAGGGGTAAGCCTAGCAGCAAAGCCATTGATAGCATGCTTGTAACTATATAGCAGAGATGCCTTTGTCTCTTCCTCTGTTTCTTTAACAGAAGCCAAATAAGAATGATGATAAGCTTCAATCTCATGCAATGCTTTGTCTCCTTTATGTGCTCCAAAGTATACTATATAAACCTGTCATAATTTTATACATGATCATATTAGTCACAAAATACCATATCCAGTGGCGGATTCAGAAATCAAAAGAGTGAGAGCACACGTATTAAAAGCTTTCTAATTATTTAAGAGCGGTTCTTAAGATGAGGTATAGCATAATTTTTTTTAGCTGGTCAGTGCCCTTATTTGCGCACACAAGAGGGCACCTGGCTCTGCCCCTGACCATATCAAATTACCATGTCTTTATAATAATGACATTTCTTCTTATAATATGTCAGTATATATATATATATAGCAATTTCAAAGCGATAGAATAGTACGTTAATATTACTAAATATAGAAAGGAAAAGATAATTGACCTGGGTATTTGAAGAAGAAGCAAGGATTGGAAGGAAAAGGAGGAAAGAGATGATAGTAGAGAGTAATAACTCCATTGGTGAAGGGGTTAGTTTTTCTTGTTTATGATAGGATATGGAACATATGTTGAGTTTTGAGTGGTATTTATACTACAATAATCTCATAGAATATTGGGTTTATCTTTTCAAGAACTTGGATTCTTTTTCCTTCATTTTGCAGGTTGCAACCAATGAAAGTAAGTGCTTTTTCCTATCTAAATTATGTGAATATATGAATCCAAAATATGTGGTATGCCAGTTGGGTTGTGTGTTTTGGAGTGTACTAGTATAGGCCAAGGTGCTTGTTGGTTACAAAGAATAGTAAAATGCCCTCTTAAGCAAGAAAGTATTTGTTATTTTTTGGGTGCCCCAAAATATGTGAAAACTTCATGGTTAAAATTTCATTAATCAAGTATTGGAAAATATTGTCCATAATTACCGATTGTTAGTGCAAGAGTCAAACCAACAAGTAATAAGGGTGATCGTATCAAATGATAGCGCACCTCATGCCATACACCATAGAGGGTGATGATGGGTGTGTATTGGAGTTTGAGTACATGGATATTGAGGCTTTGAGAGAGGCAAAGTGTGGGTGCGATCAGAGGTCAGTGTGCGCAAGTGTTGAGCTGCTCGAACGCTGCTCGTTCGAGCAAACTGTTGTAGGGCCATTCTGACATATTTTTTATGTTGTTTTTTATGGGACGCATTTTATTCATGGGTAATAATTTTAGACTGATTTTGTGAGCTACTTAAAGGGCAAATATAAGTAATATCTTATTGTGGTGGCTAATACAATGAGAGACATGAGGGTATTGAAGAACCTAAGTGAATCTTTTCATGTATTAAAGTGAAAACTCTATTAATGGAGTAGAGTTTTGAGCTCTAATAAGTGAATTCTTTGTTTGTGAGTGGTATTTCATTTATGTATTATTGGATTTGTAATGAAATACAATACTATTTCAGAAAAACATCGTCAAAACTTGTGTTCTTGTTTGTTTTATGCTTTTCCTCCATTGTTAAGCTATGGTTTTCTTGCTTTCTACCTTCTTATAATGCACTAGTATGAGTAACTAATCCTTATATTTTACCTATAAAAAATGAATTTTTGTTAAAATTACCCATATTATTTTTTTGGTTAAAAACAACCTAGTTTCTTTGTTAAATAATATCAACTAAATGATTAGTGAAAACTTGCATTGTGCTCCTTACGAGATCATTACTTTAGCTTTTTAAAATAGAAAACACACATATATATGTTGTGAGAGTCGTTAGCAAGTTTATGAATAACTGTAACATATATATGGAGGTCGTACTGAGAATCTTGAGGTATCTCAAAGAGACGCAACAATTAGTATTGGATATTTTGTTTAAGTAAAATGATTCAGTACATATTCTAGTCTATATAGATGTAATTTAGACAAAAGACCGAGACAAAAAATCAATTTCTTGGTACTTCTTTTTCTTTGTGGGAAAATCTTGTCACTTGAAAAAATATAAGTTGAACATAACCCTATCACGCACAAAAGCAAAGTTTAGAGGAATTGTAAAAAAATTAACTTTATTTCATTGACGCCGAAAGTTAATGAAAGAACTTGACTTCCCATAGAAAGAGGCTTGCAAACTATATTGCAATATAACAAGATAACCATTAGTATTTTAGAAAATCCAATCTTATACGAATATACAGAATATCTTAAAGTTGATTGATATTTTCTAAAATACATAGTAGAAGAAAAAATCATTAGTTTTTGTTTGTGAGGTTAAAATTAAAATCAACTTGCTGATATTTTCACACAAGCAAGTTGAACCAAAGACTTCAAATAAGAAGTTTCTTTAGCAAGTAGGACGTTGCAAAATCTTACGATCTAGCTTAAGAGGGTATAGACAAGTCTAAATATAATAGGAGGGTCCTAAGGTGGTGCAAATCTGTTTTCTTCTAAACTAAACCATAGAGGTGATTGTATTTCCCTTATTAGTCATTTATTCCTTAAATGTAGAACTTAAAACCTAAATAGTAAATTTACACAAAATATAATACCATTGAAAACCTGTAAACTTCTTTCCATTTTATTCTCATCTTTTAACTATAACCAAACTAATAATATGTTTTTTTAACATGTGAAATGAATCCAACATAATTAAATAATAGTGGTATACGAGAGTAAAACACATTTGTGTTGAATTAAATTAAAATATAATCAATTTATATTCAATTTCAATTTATTCCGGTGTGAGTTGACATGTTACTATTAGACAAAACAAAAATATGATCCTACATCAAATATCTTGGGATTAGTCTTCATTTTTAAGACTGACTTCAAAAATCAACTTTTTTTACTTCATTATTGCTAATCATATTAGACTATGGGCGGATGTAGCGTGTAGTCATTGAGGTCAGTTGACATTATTTAATTCCAAAATATAATCAAGTAGTATATGAGTAACTAGGGTTCAAAACCCATATAAAGCGCATATATTGCATAAAAAAAATTAAAATTATCGATATCACTTCTTATTTTCCTAGATCCTCCATTGTATTAGACCTATATTCATTTACAAAACTTGGCAATGTTAATTATTCGTCGATGTTATTTTCCAACTCGAACAATACATTGACTTTAAGTGATTCGCAGAATTTGTTCTTTTCGGCGTACTTTTATCAAACTTTATGTGACAGTTTCAATCAACGCATGCACAAGAACAGCGTAACAAGTTCAAATTTGTTAAAATCATCTCTCAATAGAAATTAAAATGATACCAATTATTCATGCATTGCATGGTCCAGCTACATTTTTATTTCATGGATTTAACTTACACTTAATATCTCTTATCCCTTATATGCTATAATAAATATCTCAAGAATCACAAGCTTTTAACATTGACAAATCTGACTTGGCGTAGTCATGTGTATAAATTATTATTAAATTTACGTAAGAAGATAGTTGACTACACAAACTTGATGAAATTTCTTCCAAAATCATAAGGCCAGTAGTGCAAACCTGGAAGGTGTAGGCGTATGGATAGTCCATATATCAAGGTATAGGAGTATGTAGGATTACATGTGGATTATACTATTATTTTTAACATACATAAGGTCTAGTATGTACGAAATTGGTAAAGATCTCATTCCTATAATGAATCTCCTAGTCCAAAATAAATATATAAAGGATATGGATTTATTTAGTTCACATGATATTTAACAAATAATAATACACAAATTCTAATAGAATTCAAAAAAATAAAAAAAATAAAAACTTTTAAGAGTGTTAGACTAAGGATTTGTTTGGTAAATGATTTTAAGGTTGATTTTTGGTTTTTTGTCAAAGTCAATAATAGGTTTGATAAATAGCTTTTCAGCAAGTTAAAAAGCTAATTTTTATGCCAAAATGAAACGCTAACACAGTTTAATATTAGAGTAAGGGGTTAATGTTTGGTAAATGACTGTTGGTTTTTTTGGTCCACTTTCCTATAATAAACAACCAACAAAATTACCTAATTGTACCACATAATTCTTTAAATAGCTTGTTTATCTGGCTAGCTCAAAAGTCAAAAAAGGCTAATACTTTTAACTTGTCAAGCAAGCCAACTACAAAAACTAACAATCAATAGACAACAACTATTTGTCATACAACCCTCAATAATAAATTTAATAACATATTCATGAGTGTGTTCTCACTAGTTACACCGCTACATCTACCGTACGCCTCTCTCGTCCCTTGGCATCACAGAGGAATTTTATGTGAGAATTTGTAAAAGAAACAACTCAACCAAACACTTAAGTTGATGATCGAGTGTCAGGATATGTTATATGCTTTAACACGCCCCCTCACACAAGAGCCCTTTGGGCTAGAAGTGTGAATGCAGCACAGGCCCTCTTCATACCTAGTGTTAAATATTCTACTTAAATGGGGAGTGGTTGTGATTCGAACCCGTGATCTCTTGTCTCGTTGGTTTCTGATACCATGTTAGGAAACCAGCTCAACCAAAAGTTTAAACTGATAGTTGAGGCTGTAGAATATGTTGTATACTCTAAGTTTCACCAGGGTAAAACATTACTTACTCCAAATATGACAAAACCTCAATTTGATCATCTCTTTGAAAAAAAAGGATGTATAATGTAAATGAAAGGGGATGCTTCAACTTAAATGTGGGGCACTAGAGTAATTTTGCTAGCACTAAAAGACAATTGAAAGGAAAGATTGTTGAAGAATTGGTTATGGTGACTCTTGCTCTATATTTGCATGGTGTAATCAGTAATGGTGGCTAGTGTACGTTGAATAGAAGAGACAAACAAAGGATGAGACAACATTCAACTTACTTATAGGTTGCATATCTAGATTTTGTATGGGCTTTATACTTTTTAATTAACTACTTTCAGTTCAATGAGGCACCACTACCTACACCTACTTTTATCATTTTCAGCGTTAGATGCTAACTAATCAACCTATATATGGAGGGCCCACCTATTCTAATTTTAACCTAATTAAATATTATAAAATCAAGTAAAGTTTAATGAGAAGTTGAAGATAAAACATAAGATCTTTGTTATAGTTTTGATCTGAAATCCACGGGTTATAACTCAAAAAATTTTGACTAGTAATTTGAAACTATACAAACTTGCAAAAACATAAAATAAAATAAAATAAAATTGAGTGGTCAATTTGACCCGTTTATTAATTTTTTCAATTTTACATTATGAGTTTTTGATTAAGACATACTATAATTTTCATTATTATTTATATTTGAGCTTTTAATTATTTTTATAAAAATTTGAAAAAAATTATTTCTTGATGAAAATTTAGTGAAAATAAACAAAAAAACCTGAAGATCAGTTGAGTCGACCTAAATCAATCCGACCTATTTTAATTCGATTAATAATGATCCGACTGGAAGTCTGAACAATAAGATTATTTTGACTAGTCTAATTATGACTTATACCACGCTTTTATACTAGCTCCAAAAACCTTAAGTGACGTAGACATCAATTAGTACTTTAGTAGTCACTTAAGAGCCAATTTCGTTAACAGCATTTTCCAATTATTTGTCTATCACTAAATAATAATAATAATAATAATAATAATAATAATAATAATAATAATAATAACTTGAAAATTTAGTGGACGTAATAAGCGACGCATGGAAATTATGAAGGCGAAGGTGCGAGAACTGATTGACGTTAAATAAAATGTTAAATACTCCTATGAAAGTTTTAAGTTATACGTAGCAATATTTAAAATAGATTTAATGATTTGAAATTTATCCGATATACAAATTTTTGAGAGAGACTGTATCTTTGAGCGACTATCTCTAATTGGATATGTCCATTATATATATATATATATATATATATATATATATATATATATATATATATATATATATATATATATATATATATATATATATATATATATATATTTTATTCTAAAAATATTGTAAATAGGCAATAAGAATGGTTTAAGTTGATATTTAAGATATTGAAAGTCGGCAGTAAGGATACGGTAAATAAGCATTAAGAATAATGTAAGTAGGTATTAAGAATACGGTAAGTAGATATTAATCTTTAATGAGCTGGGCTTGAAATACGTCTTTCAAAGAAACAGTCTCTTAAGAAACTAGTTGATTTTGCAATATATGCGGGCAAAAAAATGTTAAGTAGGAGTATAATAAATTATTGGAAGAAAAATTAAAGCATAAAATTGAAGTAAAATGTTAAGCTTTTGTAATATATACGGTAAATTATTTTGTAATATATGCGGGCAATAGTTTGATTTTGTCAGCTAGTTTGACCAATTAATTTTTAAATCAATACACTGTTAGAAGCAACTTGTTTAAAAATAACTAACTAGCTAATTATCAAATACTAGGATTATATGATTTGATCAGTGGCAGATCTAGCGTAATGTCACTAAGGTCAGCTAATGTCAAAAAAAATCAATTTTAACCATAAAGATATCAAATATACCTTTAAATGGATTATGTATTATAAAAATTATAATTAAACGTATTGAACTTAATATGAGACGGTCACTCTCAAAAAGTACCGAGTTAATATAGTAGTATAAAAAAATTTTGTTTTAGACATTGGGTTTGATTTTGGAATACTGAGTTCCGTTTCTGGGCCTTTTCGGGGCCCGTTTTAAACATTTAGAATTGGAAAGGGCCCGTTTTAAACATTTAGAATTGGCTAAATTAACGAGTCGGGTTTTCATTTTCGCGGACTTGGGCCACGTCCTTGGTTGAATACCTTTGGACTGCACCATCAAAAATTAGGCTTCACAATAAATGCTTTTCTACTGAGTCATCGAGAAATCACACATTCTTACTTGAGACCGTCTTTTGTAAAGACGGCTTTTAAAAGCCCAGTCTAATTCTAAATATATATCGTTAAAACTCTAAATATAGATATGGACTGGACTTTTGAGAGTCGTCTTTACAAAATACGGTCTTTCAAGAGAGCACCTGGAGAGAAATACATTAAGCTAAAGTAATCTAAACGTGTGAGGAAAATTTGAAATAAATAAGATTATTTATCAAACAAAAGCATACAACAAGATCATAATCAAACTTATTCCAAAACTAAGTGTGTAATCCGCAAACCTTAGGTTCGGGCTGTGAAAAACTGAAACAGGCTGTTCGCTGTTACTAACAGCGAACAACCTGTTTTAGGTTTTCAGTCTGTTCGTACTTATTAGGTGTGAACAACTTTTGGCTTAAAATCATCATGTTGACCCTGTTTAACCTGTTCGCAGTTACTAAGTGCGAACAAACACTTGATTTTTTTTACCAGTTTATTACTGTTCGCACTTAGTAAGTGCAAACAGACTCGAACCTGTGCTCTGGGGTATCAGACGCTTATATTTGGAATAAGTTTGATTTGAATCTTATTGCATACTTTTTTTTGATTAAGAGTCTTATCTATTTCAAATTTTCACGAGTAGAGCTAGTTAGGGGCGGGTCGGCCCATTGACTGCAAGCTTGTCCATATTTGCCAAGTCATTAGTGGGTCAGTGGTGGGTCGAGCGGATCAAAAAAAATTTTAAATGGACCAAATATTAAGCAAATTTAGTTATATTTTTACATATAAAAAAAATCAAGCAACTTAGTCTAGTTCTTAAACTTTATTAACTACTGGATAATCCCCATGTGATGCACGATTTTTTTATTTTATGTTTTTCATTATTTTATGTTTTAGACTTTGGTTTTTCTTCTTAGAGTCATTATTGGTGTTCTTGCTTTATTGTTTTGCCCTCGTTTCTTGTATTATTATTAGTATTTTTGTTTTAAAATCTTTTGTTTTTACTTATTTATTGGATTCTTTCATGCATTGTATTTATCTCTCACGTGGCAGGAACATATCTGTATCTTCCTCGAGCCGGGAGATTCCTTTTGGTCGCGCTCTCCTTTATGGGTATGAGTTGCCGCCGTCTTTCCCTCCCTAGATCTTGTGACTAGTCCATAGTTTTCTATGAGCGGGATACACTGGGTAGCATGATAATGATAATGATGATATTTATATTATATAATAAGAAATATCTAATTCATTTTTGTTATTAAAAATATTTTTTATAAGTTATGTATGATATGAAATAATGTTATTTTAATATTATTTAAATTTTATTGATCACAATAAGATTGTAAGTGAAAAGTTATTATTTAATTTTTTGTTTCCAAAATGAAAGTTAGCAATTATTACAAAGAACATATATTTTTTTGGTTTCGAAAATGAAAGCTAGCAAATTATTATTGTGTATTGAACATTGAAAAGACGCATACATCTCACTCAAACAATTTAATGATAGCTAATATAATGATAAGTCAGATATTTCCACACACTTTATTAGCAAATATGACATCACCTTTAATTTGATAAATGGAGGGAAAACATTTCTTGAGAAGTTGACAACTCATCATTTTTTGAGTTTGTTTATGTCATCCGTATTTTTAGTATAATGCATAGATAGATGTATTTTTCAATACATGAAAAAACAATGTTTTTACTTTCGTCAACTTTATCTTTTCTACTTTTCTATATTTATGATCATGTTTTTAAAATAATAGTATTATGACAATCTGCAATGAAAGACCTAATTATTATATTAGATCATCATCATTATACCCAAGTATCCCGCTCATAGAAAATTATGCTCAGAATTTGGGGAGAGAAGAACGACAACAGCTTATACCCACAAAAGAGACTCCCTCGGCTCGAGAAAGCCAGCTGATGACCAAACCCACTTTGAAAATAGTTGACACGTGACATGCCCTACGGCCCACATGACCAATGTTCAACACGCCCAACATTCGACCCGTCTCGTATTTGGTATGACCTGTTCAACTACCATGTCTACGTGTAAGAGATCGTCTAGGGATGATATGACCTCAAAATAATTAATTCATTTACTAATAATTTATATGATCAGTTGAAATATTTCCATCATTCTACAAAGCTTTACATAATCAAGGCCGGTTTTAAACATAGTCGGGGTAGCCGACCGCTTAGGACCCCTTAAAATAAGGGGTCATAAATATTAAATGGTGATACTTAGGCTGTTCTGAGCAACATTTTTTAAGTGATTTATTTGTAAACTTTTTTATATATATTTAAAGTAATTTCCGAATATACTATTATAATACATTTCATCTTGAATTATTTTTCTTGAAGTGGAAAAAAATTTATCTTTTGATATAATAAAGGATCCATTCTAAATGACATCTTAAAAACAAATAGGGCCTCTAAAATTTTTGCTCCGCCCCTACATAATTTACAACAATGGCTAACCATTCATCGTCTTATCTCACCATGGATTTACCATTTATTGTTAACAAGGATAAAGTTGTGTGCATAACTCCAACTTTTTATATTTTGTCATACATAAAAGTCACTTATTATTAACACTGAGGTGTCGAATGAACTATCATAATATTTGTCTAATAAAATTAATTTAATTTGGTGGTTCAACGATCAAAGTTTGATGTGGTTGGTGAAACAAATCATAGAATCAATGGCCGATGTGTAGGACATGCAATCACTAGTCAGTAGAGTGATTTTTTGGTGCTTTTTTTGATCACATGGTTATAAATGCCGATGTTGAATTTATTCTCACTCTTTAAATGCTAATTAAAATCACTAAAATAATAAAGAATCGTGGTCGAACAAACTAGAACTACAGTCTATTGTCCTATTGTGATGTTGAAGTGCACATGTATTACCCACATGTGAGTTGTCCCACATCGGAGAAAAAAGAAGAGTATGCATCACTAAATAATCTCAAGGAGTAACTCCTACTGTTACCAATTGGTTTTAGTAGTAAACCTTCTTTGGGGTTTATGAGTGAACTACTTCTCCTCCTTGTTTGGGTTACCCATGCCCATTTTCTAAATTCTATCATGTCATATTGATAGCGTATTGCTCCATCGATATGCTATTTTCCTACCTTTTGTTAATTTGCACAATTAGTTACTGTGATATCATATCATACCATATCATCGTAATCAATAAATTCTGTTTATAATGGAGTCTGTTGAGGTGACCGAAAAACAATTTTTACTTATCAAATTTTAAGTAAAATACTTGAATTTACTTATCACAAACACATTTCAAAATTTATCTTTTTAGAAAAGTGTCCAAATATTGCAAGATGTGTTAGCACTAGAAAGAATTTTAGATCGATTTTTAGAATCTATTTGCCCTTATATAAATTAGTTATAGGTTGGATTGGGTTATATCTTGAAAAATATTTTTGATTTATTTTTAACTTTATTAATATTTCTATTATTTAATATCAACTACCAAACGTGCCGTTAAGAAAATATAAAAGAGTTTCTTCTATATAATGTTGTACGTTATCAATATTAAAAGTTAAAGATGTACTTTTATGATATTACCAACTTTAACACTCTTACATATTAGTGTTATCAATAAATTTAAAAGTTTTACATTATATGTTAATTTCTAGAGTTGAGAAACTCTTTGACCATACTCTCTTTAATGGGTATGAGGGTCTATCTTTCCTCCCCAAAACCTGCTCATAGTTGTTCTATGTGCGGCAGTGCAAAATACACCGAGTATGATGATGACGAGTATTACATATAACAAGTATAACCTATAGTACATTTTATAGCAATTAAAGTACATTTTCCTTAGAGTGTATAGATTGAGATCGTAAATTAACTATGTTTAAAAGTTCTTATTTGAACTTTTTTTTAAAACTTATTTTTGAAAGTATTGAAATATAAGATCCTCTCCAAACTAATTTGAAAAATAAGCTTCTACTAAAATCGCTGGTGTTGACAGTGTTTTCCTACCCTATTGGGCGGCAGATTAGGTTTTGATCAGTTAAGCAAAGTCACTCTTTGGAACAACGTTTTTGTTTTTTAGAAAATCGCTCTTTGGAGCAGCGATTTCCCTTGGAAGATGGGAGAGAAGAGGGAACACGCTGTTTAAAACAACGATTTTGGTATTCAGTGAAAACGCTGCTTCTGGCAGCGTTTTTGTCTCATTATATAGTATTTTTTAAAAATTTTCATGGGTTAATCTGCATTTCTGCATTTCTTTATCATCATCACTCTGGAAAAGCCTCTCATGCATTTCTTAGTGTTATTAAGAACAATCCCCATTGTTCCTCCCACAATTCCTGACTTATAGAAAACTACAATCAAACAAGTTGGAGGCACAAAGTTAAACTTTAGTCTTATCATCTTCGTTGATCATCCTCGTCACCGTCACCATCTACGGGTATCATCATCTTCATATTTCATAGTTATCAACCACTCTAGCTAGCTCCCAAATAAATAAATAAGTTTCCCAAATAAATTATCACGATTGTTTCCAATCACCGTCTCGATCCGAATAACATAATTATATTAATATATGTAAAACTGCAAGCTTAAATAAAGAAAAAAACAAACAAAACCCTGAAAAATTAAAGAATACCCAAATAACATAATTATTTGCCCAGTAGCTAGATAATATAACTGGATCCTTCGTAATTTCTTTTGAAATTGAACAACAAAATTCCTCAGGAACATTCAACACATGATTATTAGAACAATTAACACACTAAGATCAGAACATTTAACACATAATTTCTTATTTATCTTCAACTCTTTCAATGCAATTATTGATAGAATTTAGAAAATGGGTCTGGGCAACCCGAACAAGGAGGAGAAGAAGTAGTCCACTCATAAACCCAAAGAAGGTTCACTACTAAAACCCAATTGGTGATAGTAGGAGTTACTCTTTGACTTTATAAAGTGATGCATACTCTTCTCTTTCTCCGATGTGGGACAACTCACATGTGGGTAACACATGGGCACTTCAACACTCCCCCTCACATGTGAGTGTCCTTAGAATTTTAGCCCACCAGAAGGGTTACAAACCTATTGGGAATGAACATCCATTAAAGGCCCCTTAACCAGTGGTAAGATTAAATGCCCAGTATAAAGGCCCAACAACAAACCGCCCGATACCATGATAGGATTTAGAAAATGCGGCAAGCACAGCGAGGGAGAAGAAGTAATTCACTCATAAAACCCAAAGAAGGTTCACTACTAAAACCAATTGGTGATAGTAGGAGTTACTCTTTGACTTTATAAAGTGATGCATACTTTCTTTCTCCGAATGGACAACTCACGTAATGGATACACTAACACTTCAACAATTATGTAGAGGAAGTTTAGAAGAAGAGAAAACATAAACAAAAAAGATAAATAAATAAATTATGAAGAGGTAAAACGCTGCCTAGAGTAGCGGTTTTCATTGAGCATAAAACGCTGCCACCAACAGCGTTTTCCTTTTCAATTGACCCATGTTTTCAGCCCATTAGGGTATGAAAACGCTGTCTTTACCAGCGATTTATCTCGAAGCTTATTTTTACAAATAGTTTGAGCTTACACCTATTTTTCCAAATACTTTAAATATAAAGCTTAAAAATAAAAAAAGTTCTTATTTATACTTCATATGAATAGTTTAGTAGTTGGTTGTCTTTGTCGCTAAATTATAATTAGACATGATGGTAAAAGCCAAGTCTGTTTCTAGACAGAAAAAAGAAAGCTGTTTGCATATATTTTATTACATGATCCTTTAAATCAACTAAATAATCACAATTTTAATGAGACAATAGACAGATATCCAACAATGATATTATCCGGAAAATGATAATGATAATCGTGCAATTAACTGGCGCAGATTATGAAATCTCAAAAGTTCACGGGCCCTTCTAAAACTACACCTACCTATTGTTGAAACAGGGTCTCTCTTGAGAGACCGTATTTTGTAAAGACGGCTCTCAAAAGCCCAATTCAATTATTCTAAATATAGAGTTGTAACAAAATATATTTAGAATTGGATTGGACTTTTTACAAAAGACGGTCTCAAATAAGAATTTGTGTTGTTGAAAAGTTTTGGCATATACTTTGTCCGTCTCTATTAGTTATTTAGTTTGCCCCGTTTACAAATAAAACGAGTTATGAAGTAAATTAAAATAATTCATGTGAAGTTATATGAAGTGCACAGCGAACGCGCAACAAGCAGGTTGAGCACAAGTAAATTACTCTTTTCGTTTTCTAATATTCTTCCCATTTAGATATTTTTTTTTTTGGAGAGAGAAATTTGATTAGGATTTTTAAGACATACATTCGTGCAAAATCTCGTTAGATTCGTCTTAATGTATACTTTTTAATTATATATTTTTTATAATTTTTTATGATTTATATTTAGATCAGATATTAAAGTTCAATATTTACTTTAAAAATTGTGCAAAAACTAAACGAGAAAAACAAAATAGAATAGGAGTAATATTCACTATGGTTGACTAAATTCTTGTGATCACGTAGGGAGAAATAGTAGATATAAAGGTAAAAAAACAGATTAATATCGATAATAAGATAAAAAATGTACTAAACAATCACACATATTGTTTATTTGCTGTGAATAATCCTTGTTATTGATTATTTTAAAATAATTTAGCCTTTGTATAAATTGTGAAAAAATGATAAAAAAAATTAAATTATTTTAGGTAATTTTAAGGAAAGTTCTTAGTAGCCACATCCATTTTGATTAAATAGGACAAATAATTGGCAATTTTGTAGCTCTAGACAAATCAAGAAATGCATGCAAGCCATGTTACTCTGTAGTATGTAGTTTATTATAGTTAGGACTTAGGTAAGCCATAAATACAGGTCCAAGTAGCAGATATGGATTATTGGGTTACTTATTACCACCTCCGTTCTCAAATATTTTTCCCATTTGAAATATTCCACCTTAGAAGAAAAAAATTTGATTAATGTTTATGACACATATTTAAAAAATAAAATATATTCATGTGAGATCTTGTTAGATTCGTCTTAATGTATAATTTTTTAATATGTATTTTTTATAATTTTTTATTATGTGTATTTAGAGATATTATAATTTAAAATTTACTTTAAAAACTATATAAAAGGTAAACGGAAGAACAAAAGAAAACAGAGGGAGTAACATAATTTTCACAGACATGCAAAAAGAAAAATCAGCCCTGCCCCGAATAAACAGTTGTCAACACTCATTGCAACTACTATATGCCTTTGCTTCAAAAGTCTGAAATGTTACCTATATTCGTTGAGTTTGTCTTTCGTACTGATTTTTAATCTAGCTGGCTTGACAGACTGATTTTTTTAATACGCTGTTATAAAAGCAAAGTGTTTGAAAATTAATTTATTCATAATAATAAATTGTTTTAAGTTGTTAATTTATAGTGTTAAAGAGAAAGAAATTGTAAAATTCACATAGAATTGTAAAAGCAGTCACATTCCCAAAATAAAATTTTTTTTTGTTTGCTATGCGTATTTCATATTTATTCTTAATTTCTTTGTTTATGAAAGAAAATACTATATGACTTAAAAAAATATTTATAAATTTGACTTTTATAGTTTGTTTTTATAAGAATAAGAAAGCGAGTAGATGTGAGATAGAAAACATCACTCCCTCTGTTCTTGAATGTTCTTTTCATTTGGAATATTTCATCTTAAGGTGGGAGAAATTTGATTAATGTTTTTGACACATATTTAGTAGATAAAATATATTCATGTGAGATCTTGTTAGATTCGTCTTAATGTATACGTTTTTATTATGTATTTTTTATAATGTTTTATTATGTGTATTTAGAGATATTGAGATTTAAAATTTATTTTGAAAACTGTGCAAAAAGTAAACGGGAAGAACAAAAAGAAACCGAGAAAGTATTAAATATTAATTTTATATAATTGGTGATTTGAGCCTTTAATTTTTTGGTAGATGATAGCATGAGGCAATCCTATTCTTGATAAACCATTCTTTGTGTTAAACTTTGGTGAAATAGATCAAGTGAATTTTAAAAACCAAAATAACCATTTGCAATTTAGCCTATTATTATTGGATAAAATAAGCAACATCAACTTTGACATTTTTGGACAGGGACTAGGGAGGGTTCCGACCTTGATCTCTCATGTAGTTTCACCGTTATATTTGCTATATTTTTATGTCAAAACAATGTTATTTCATTACTACTTCAAATAAAGGGTTGAGTGGTTAAACCATCTAATTCTAATATAAGTTTTTTTTAACAAGCTGATCATAACAGTGGGTTCAAAATCAACTGGTCAAACAAGCAAATCAGCCACTGTAATCAGTTATCAACTACCAGTTATAAGCTGTTGCAACCCCCTTAATTTATTTTCTTAATTGTTAGTATCAGCCACACTTATAAGGGTGACAAACAGTGAATTTAGCCACGTGCTTACTAAGCATACTTAAAATTTACCCTCGCAAGTTGGAAACACGTTCTTAATTTAAGCGTCGTTAAACACACCAGTCGCTATACATGTATAAATGCATTTTTAAGTAGAACGGTGGAAGTATGAGATTGTTTTTATAGTGAACACTCAATATACTAATTAAGTTTTGATAATTAAACGTCATTTCTTAACAAAGCAATTAATAGCGCCGTATCAATTAGGCAAGACTTAATGACGTTCTATATTGACCCCCTCTACTTATTTGTGACGTTAAGAAACCCATATACAATGGTAAATATGTCAATACTCCATACGCCGCATGCACACACTTGTTTGTAATAATAAATGTACCATGCAGTAAATTTATGGCAATGAAGCGTCTAAATTTGTACCAATTAAATGAAATCTAGTACAGTATAATCCAATCTGACTTGAGAAATATAAAAATCAAAAGCTAATTGTTAAAATACTTACATTATTCAAGAGTACTCAAGATCGAAATCATAAATCCGATCCAAATCCAATATATTCATCGCAGATCTAGAAAAAAGTGTTATTAACAATTTGAAATAAAAAAATTACAATCACCATTGAATAAATAAAGGCAAAAGACGCTTATGAATTTCAAAGTCTAGCAACTCATGTGAAAGACAATATACTAACCAACTCATCTAGGATATGTTTACATTACTGCCTGATTTTATTTTGGATTTAATTGATTTCAACTGACCTCAATAACTACATGCTATATTCGCCTATAAATATATTAGTCCGTCTTGTATGACACCGTCTCATGATGAGATGACTTCAAAACATGAAACCCATAAGCTAAAAATTTGTATGTAAATATACATTTGTGAGAAAGAAATTGTCAACGCATGGAAATCCCAATATATTCTACGATATCCACTAAATATTTACAGAAAAACTTGCACAACCAAGCTAGTATGCTACACACTAATACTGACTACTGATCAGCTTAACATGCACAACACTACAGCAGTCACACCTTTGTCCGCGTAAATTTAATGCACCATCTAACTAACTTCATTAACTGTCTTTCTAACTCTTTTTTTTCCTCTATAAATACTTATTCCTTCCTTTTTAATTTTGTCACATTAATTACTTATTTTTCCCATTTTAAGGGTATTTTTTTGTGTTTTATAATTATAATAATATTAGTTTAGTTAGTGATATATAATGGGGTTCAATAAGAAGAAAATATGGTCAATTTATTTATCAATATTTATAATAAATTTATTGGGTAATAAGGTAAATGGAGAACCACAAGTGCCTTGTTATTTCATATTTGGAGATTCATTGGTTGATAATGGTAACAACAATAATATTGCTTCATTGGCAAGAGCTAACTATTTGCCTTATGGTATTGACTTTCCTGCTGGACCTACTGGCAGGTTTTCTAATGGAAAAACTACTGTTGATGTCATTGGTGAGCTTCATTATGTTTTTTCTCTTAATTATTCAAAATTCTCACATGTCCCGTTGAAAATGCAACATATTTTTGATAAAGTTTTTACATTGAAAGTTTAAATAATGTTGCACTATCAATGGAATGAATATAGTGATTACTTTTTAAAGCTTTAGTCCAATAATTATTTTCCTAATATTTCACTAATACATATTTTTAATTAAAATACAATACTAGTTTAAAATAAACAACAATATGCATTCATGAAAATACGGATAAGAAGTAGTTTCCATTGGTATAATTTTAGGAAAAGTAGACCATAAAAATAAACTTGATCTTTTGTTGATTAAAAATTTAAGAAATTAATTACTTTATTGTAAATAGTAATTAATGTAATTTATTAATAAAGCTAGACTAATGACAATCGAACTAAAACTAGGTTGTAGTTGGAAATAGAAAGTGTATAATACTTACTCCGGTTTTTTTTTATTGTCCACTTTGGGTTGAACACGCATATTAAGAAAGTAGTAGTTGGGGTATTTTATATGATTATAATAATTGTAAAGGTGGTAGTTGGGGTATTTAAGTGATTATAATAATTGTAAAGGTGGTAGTATAAGTGAGGGTATTATAATTTTTACTTGTGTGAATATAGCGTATTTAAGTAAAAAATCTTTGCCAAAAATAGAATGTGTTTAATTTGGGTGAACTAACCAAATAAGGAAAGTGAACAATAAAAAAGAAACGGATGGGGTATATAGCAGGAGTATATAGGATATACACTTTATAAATCAATATACTACCTTGTGATCTCTCAAGCTAATTTTTGAATAAAAAGATTAGACATTGTAGAATTTAGAGGTAAAATCTTACCATTAAAACCCAAAAGTGTGGTCCTCTATTAAATTCAGCTTATATTTTATATGGTAGTAGTACATGCAAGGGTACCTTTCCATCACCACAAAAACTCAAGATTTTCCTATATGCTTTTATTACATTTAAATTCCTATTTTAAAAGTTTGACTACTGAGACTCGACCTTATCTTAATTACTGGAGAAAAAGTATTATATCTTAAAAAAAGATTTTAAATTTGATTTCATCTAAGTCATTTCTTTCTTTAGCCTAATTAGAATGTAATTCAAATCCAATAGAAAAAACTTGACTATTGAAAAATAACAAGGTGATAATTTAATTCAAATAATTAACGGATAATTTTATAAGCAAAAATGTAAAATGCCATTGTTTACCTTTTTAACGTGTAACACTTCTAGAAACACTCGATCATATCAATAATTTATTATAATTCTTTATATATTAAGATGAATCTAAAAAAATTTCACGTAAATTTTGAAAAATACTTTAGAGTTGAGTACATCTCATAAGTCATAACTATAATTAGATGTACATATATACGTATGAAATTGATAATTAGAGATGTTGATGCAGCTGAGCAATTGGGATTTGACGAGTATCCAGAACCATATGCCCAAGCCAGCGGTGATTCTATATTAAGAGGTGTTAATTATGCATCTGCCGCTGCTGGGATTAGACAAGAAACAGGGCAACAACTGGTATCTCCTTTTTTTTTTTTTATTTATAATATTTTTCATTTTAATCTGTCTTTTTATTTTATATTAATTTAAAAATAATGTTATTATTCATTTAGATTATCATTAATTTGCCTAAAATAAAATAATAAATTTTAAAAAGTAATAGTGAATATTTTTTACAAATTTTGATTCTTTTATCAATGACACAACTCCTTTAAAATTGTAGTAGCTCAAACTCAAACAGTAGTTAGTTTTGTAAGCAGTTAAGAAATTTTCACACTGTCGGCAAGGGTTAATTAGGTTTAGTTCAATGCAATAAATAATATACATAGATGGAGTAAAAAATTATTAAAAATATTGAGACCTTATTTATTTTATAATTTTTCTAATTTTGAGCTGAAAAAAAGTAACCAAATTAAATATAAAGTAAACTAACATGAATAATATTTGAGGCCCTTTGATTAATTTTTAAGATCTTGTGCAATTGGGCATATGATCTGATACACTCCCTATCATATATATTATAGTATTTTAATAACGTAAAGGGTAAATTGTCAAAATAATCAACTTTTTCCTAGTTCAATCCGTTGAAAATAAACACACCTTTTGATTATACTCCCTCCAACTCAATTTAATTGTCCCATTTGAGTTGGGTACAGATATTAAGAGTGGGATGAGGTCCACCAAAAAGGTGGTAGTTGGGTATTTTAATTGATTAAATTAATTGTAAAGGTGGTAGTTGGATATTGAGAATTGGAAATGTGGGGTATTTTAGTAAAAAAAAGATAGACAAAAAAGGAAATTGGACAAATGAAGTGAGTTGCACAAAAAAGGAAATGAGACAATTAAAATGAGTTGGAGGGAGTATTTAAATAAACCAGCCTATTTAGTATAGTTGCAGAAAACAAACCCAAAACTTTTTTGTGATTAAATAATTAGAAATAAACAATAGTTGATTTATTTTTGACAATTTACCCTAATTTAAATTTTACTTCAATAATTTTAATGTACATCTAAATCAAGGTGCCTTTTTCCTCATTATGAAAATAAAAGCACTTATTTGATTTACGTCTTTGTTATCAAATCACGTAAGCCATGGGTTGAATTTTATCCAAATGATGAGTTAATAAACAAATTTGTATATACATTACATATAATATTTAAACCAACAAATGTAAGACCACACATAATCATAATTGCCCCCCATATCTCTTATGAAATTAACTTTTATGCTTATACAATAATACACGCGTAATGATTAATAATCTTGGTGATCAAGTTATACAAGCAAATATTATATCTAAATCTATATAATAAATTATAACATTTTTACTACCAGTAATTAAACAGACTAAGAAATGTACAAATGCAGGGAGGTAGAATTCCTTTCAGTGGGCAAATAAACAATTACCAAAACACAGTATCTCAAGTGGTACAAATTCTAGGGGATGAAGATCAGGCAGCCAGTTACTTAAGCAGATGTATTTACTCAGTTGGACTTGGTAGCAATGACTACCTTAACAACTATTTTATGCCTATGTATTATGGTACTAGCCGACAATACAACCCTCAGCAGTATGCTCAAGTCCTTATTCAAGAGTACGCTCAAAACATTAGGGTGTGTGCTCTCAACTTTTCCTTTTATTTTTTTAATTTTATACTGATTGAGTCATTGATTTCTCTCGAGTTGAGGGACTCTGTTGTCATCTCCTTTATGTGTATGAGTTGTCGCTGTCACTTCCTCCCCAGATGCTGCTTATGGTTTTTCTATGGGCGGGATACACTTGGTACAATGATGGTGATGATATTTGAAATAATAACTAACATAACCTGAAAATATTTATTTTTGCACAAATTAATATATGCTTTAATAAAAAATGTTTGATAAATGACTTTTAAGTTAGTTAAATAGTTGATTTTTACACCAAACTAAGAACCACTCATAATAACTTTTTGACTGGCTTTATGATCGACTTTTGCTATAATAAACTCCAACAACTAATAACTAATTTTAGTAAACTACATCTCTATAATAGTTAGTTAATATATTGGATTTAACAGCTAGCTAGTAGATTAGCCGGCACCTATAGCTTATCAAACTAGTCAACGTAACAATTATTAATTAAAGTTAAACTCCGCCTTTTTGTTTTGTTTTTAAGCTAATGAAAATTTTTTGTTTCCTGATTGTAGTCATTATACAACTATGGGGCCAGGAAGTTTGCATTGATAGGAATTGGGCAGATTGGGTGTAGCCCAAATGAGTTGGCCCAAAGAAGTCCAGATGGGTCGACATGTGACGAACAGATTAATTCAGCCAATCGGATGTTCAATGACCAGCTTAGGGGTTTAGTTGAACAACTCAACGATGAATTCAGTGATGCCCGGTTTGTGTACATCAATGTTTATAACATGTTCCAAGACTTAATTGACAATCCTGGTGCTTATGGTACAATATTATCTATCCTAATCTCCAAAATGTTTCGCTTTTGTCTAAATTGGTATAACACATCTTGAGACCTTAACAAAAGACTTAAGCTCATTGTTAAAACTTTTAGTTGAAGTCTCAAGACATGTTATATATGCTCTGATACCATTTTATATTGTTTGATTTAATGAATGAATTAAATTAAATTGGTTATAAAGTTTTTTAATCTTTTTGCCAATATTTTCTCTAAAATTAAAAGAGATTTTAATTTTGTCCACTTTTTTACACCCAATAAAATTTCATTTTCACCAAGGGTGTTTGAAAGTTATAACATATTATGTGACTTCAACCATCAGTTCAAATTTTTAATTGAATTGGTTTGATATTTTATATACATCTCGTTTCCATTGATGAATAATTTTTTTTGGACAACTGTTATAAAGAAAAATGTTTTCCGCGAAACCAAACACCTGAAATAATATACTCTTAGATATAGAATTTGATCAAAGGGTGATTTACTTAATTGAGAAATAAAATGGTATGTTGCAGGGTTCAGAAACACAAATGCAGGGTGTTGTGGAGTAGGGAGAAACAATGGACAAATTACATGTTTGCCATTACAAACACCATGCCCAAATAGAAATGAGTACTTATTTTGGGATGCATTCCATCCAGGGGAAGCAGCAAATGTTATTATAGGAAGGAGATCATACAGAGCTCAATCATCATCAGATGCCTATCCCTTTGATATTGAAAGGCTTGCCCAGATCTAATTAATTATTAATTATTTCAAATACATAATTATAATTTAATTCAACATTATACATAGAGATATTATTAATTTATTATGTTTGCATTTTAAGGATGCTGAGGAGTACAAGCATTCCCCAGTTATTCCTTTTTTTTTAATTTTTTTTTGTTTTTTCTTTTGTTATTTATTTAATTATAAGATTATAATTTATAAACATTGTCTAATTATTGGGATTAATTTGTACAATTTAAAACATGATGATTACAGTTTTTGGTTTAGGGGTGTTATAACTCATAATTAAGTGTGTGATCTCACGGTCAGATCGTCTATATTGGGTTGGCCTAATATATACATTAAGACGAATCTAACGAGATATCACATGGATATATTTTATCATCGATATATGTCTTAAAAATCTTAATCAAATTTCTCTCTCCAAAATAGAATATTCTAAACAGGAAGAACATTCGGAAACGGAGGGAGTATTTTTTTGTCTAAAATGATCACTTATAACAGTAAAATGATCAGTTATAATTTTAATATAATTACTATTTATAGTCTTAGTGATCACTTATAACCTTAAAACAAGTACTTATAATCTTAAAGTAATAAATTGAAGAAATAGATTACTATACTCGTCTCATAATGAGACGGTTTCATACGAGACGAGCTATTCAAATAATGTTTGTCATGAGAGAAAGAGGGATCTATCTGGCCCATTGAGGTGGGTGATATAATAGAGTCCTGATTGGGTAAAGCATTTGCCGCATGAATTTAAAATGATAAGAGCATCTATTTTGATGATTTTATTTTAGATCATATAATCCAATAATAAAAAATTTACTTATAATGATAACCTAAAATAGGGTGGATTGGGGACAAGATTTAAACGTCTCTGACCCAATGAATTTACTTATTTTAGATCATATGACCCAATGAATTTATTGAGGTTACTCTATGTGGACTATAAGTCCACACACTTGCAAGATTTAAACTTCTCTGAGGACCTGACCAGGGATAGGAGTACATGAAGGCACATTATACATGTTTTAGATTTCTGACTGTCCCTTTGCCTTTTGTCGATGTTCTTCCTCTCTAAATTTTATCCATTGCTATTATTATTATTATTATTATTATTATTATTATTATTATTATTATTATTATTATTTTCTTTATCTTTTTCTATTGTTTTACTATATTATACTAGATCCATACGTAGTCTAGTTATTTTTTTTTTTTTTTTTATATTACGGATAACGCATAGTGTATAAGATGATCGGTCGGAGTTCAATGCACCGACTCTCCCAAGCAATTGCAAAATCTGAATATTATATTATTCTTCCCCGAGTCGGGGACTCTTTGGTCGTCCTCTCCTTCACGGGTATGAGTTGCCGCCGTCCTTCCCTCCCCAGACCCTGGCCATAGTTTTCTGTGGGCAGGATATACTGGATATGATGATGATGATGACGACTCTACATTGACTATGTTTTCCATAAGCTTGGTTGTATATGAGATAATTCATCCGTTCCATAATACTTGCTATTGATCGTGACATTTTTCTACACAATATGTCACATTTAGTAGCAAGTATTATCAAAGATAGTTGTTGGATAAATGCTTAGAATGAGAACAAAATAATTCTAAGCATGTTAATAAGTATTCATAGACAGGCCTCTAATAAATACAATAATACACAAAAACCCAAAACAATAAAGTCGTGCCGGCTGTGGCCAACTCTAAAGTCAAGTTGTTTTATGATATAGTAATTAAGTGCACATTATAATTTATTGGGTTCGATATGAGAGATGTCTCTAAAAAAGATAATCTCATGACAACGTCTAAATTTACCATTGAAGTCGAGTTCATGGATCATTACAAAGTCATTCAATGAAATAAAGTGATTGAATGGCTAATTAGAGAGTCGAGTCCTACTTTCGATCGGTTTACCCGGTGAATATGCACTATATGCCAAAAAACATTTATTGTGGCAAAAAATTAAAATTAAACATTTTCAACGGAATCACCTCACATATAGACATCATATATCATTTCATTTCAATCATAAAATCTTCAGTTATGATTCCTGTGTAATGATTGTACACATTTCTATTCAAAAAAAAATCCTATATATAATAATAGTACATATAAATATAAAACTAAACATTTTTTTGACATATTGTTGATTGATAAGTTTAATTATAAATACTCAAAATTTATTATTTTGGTAATATGTATCAATGTATATAACGTGTTTCTCCGCACTTCTTTTTCTAATTTTTTTGGTATGTTTGACATAGCACTTAGCAATTTAACTAAGTGTTGAAATGTATTGGTTTAATGTTTTTAAAATAGAAAAATTGATTTTAATAATCTATTCTTTCACCTATCTACTCAGAATAATCTCAACTTTGAATTACGAGTATATTTTGATAAATCAACATTTGTCTTTAGTTTGCTATCAGCATACTAATAGGATATGCAGATAGAAAACTAAGAACAAATGTTGAATTATTATAAAAGGTTATACATATAGTAAACGAAAGACAAATATTGAATTATTAAAAAAAATCTAAAAGTAAAAATTTAGATTATTAATGTCAAATTTCGTTTAAAAAAATACATTAATGTTCAACCAATTAGTTGTTTACTTGCTTAAGTAACATTTAGTGTCCTTTTAATTGTCTTTAGAAACTTACGACTTTTAGTCTTTCTACATTAAACCCAACGTACATTGATACTAACATTTTACGCAAATTATTGTGAGAGACGGTCTCTTTGAAAGACCATCTCTAATTGGGTTGGCCCATTAGAGAAAATGTAGGCGACAAACTTTAATGGATTGGCCTGAGAGACGTCTCTCAGAAATACGGTCTCTCAGGAGACTGCTTGAACATTTTATGATTAATTTTTTGTATAGCCACTAGAGGTGTTCAATGGGGCGGGTCACATTTTAGCGGGTCATTAGCGGGTCGGGTCAATAATGGGGCGGGTTATTAACGGGCCTTGATGTGAAGGGTCGGGCCAGGCAGGGCTGGGTCGGATAATTATAAGTATTAATTGCGGGAAAAAAATTTACCACTTTTTTTTTATTTTTTTAAATGATATTATTATATACATAAGTAGGTCGACCCAATGGGCCATAAAGTATAATAAAAAAAAACTATTCTATGAACTTTTTAAAGAGTCAAAGTGGGTCGAATTCAAATGAGTTTGACCCGTCCCGGCCCATTTATCATTTGACATGACCCACCCCGCCCCGGTCCATTTAAATTTTAACCTGACTCAACCCGCCCCGGCCCGTTGAACACCTCTAATAGCCACCCACAGTACACAACAAAAAACTACTTAGACAACTAACCGCTCTGGTTGATCAACCTTTGAACAAACTATGCCCAAATTATCCTCTCTCAAGAAAAGTCCAAATATGAAAATGTACTTGGAATTACTCTAATGACCATCCACTACAACGTAACCTGAAACTCTTGTGCTTCATGTAATGGGCTTTACCGACTGAAATGTACTTCCATTGATGAGTCCTGTTCCCATGTGAATAAAATTATCAATTATTTCTCAAAAATTTCCCAGAAATTAAAAAGGCAAATTCTCTGTATTATTGTTTGTCCAATTGTTATTTGTCTTCAACATTATTTATGTGGAGGAAAAGGAATACAATCTTGGGCATCCAATACCCTTTTCTATCTTATCGATATCATTTCTCAAATCTCAAATCAGTACCAGCTAACATAAGGTACACTTTATTTATCTCTGCTACTCTTGTTTATGTAACTCATTCTTTTAATTCAGTCCCTTTTTATTATAGCCGTTATTCACTTTTTGAATTCACAAATTTGATCTAAATAATTATAGTTCGATTAATCATCTGATCACTACCCGAATCGGATCCAAAAATATACCCATTAACCCATGAGTGATTAGACTGCTGGTAAGGTTACATGATATTCATTTGCATCTTCACAAATAAATGGGTTTTGATCTCATCAACTTGGCTCATGGTTGAAGTGTTATACGGTAGAAGTGTGTATGCACTATAAGTCATTTTCGTACCTATCTAAAAGTATTTTAGTTTTAATAAGGGGTGTGTATGATTTGAACCATGACCATTTAGTTGATTACGTTAGCTATAACTGTATTAAGAGATCAACTCAACTAAAAGTTTAAACAAATTGTAATTGAAGTCCTAAAATATTATATATATACTCTTAACATATTGGTGACAATCAATACTAATCAAGAGGTGTTTGGTCTATGTAAAAAAAATCTAACTAAGGTAATAATTTACGGCTAATTTCCTGAGAGATCGTCTTTTTAAGAGACTTTTTCAGGTCCAGTTCATTAAAGCTCAATGCCTATTCTTACTCAACATTTTCTTTTATGAGTCGATCCAATTAGATGCTCTATTAAAAAAACCGTCTTTGTAAATAATTTATAGCTATAAGCCTATAACTATGATTGTATGAGTGTCAATTGGGTTTATGTACATTTGTCAAGGGTCTTATTGTAATTTTTTAATGGTAAATCAACCTCAAGATTGAAAAGGTATAGTGGGCATTGTCGGTTGGGAATGTTAAAATTGCATACTTTTCTAATTGATCACGTTTTTTAGGGCCTAGCTTCACCCCACCCAATTTGTCTTTAAGGTATTGAGAAAATTATTAAGGTTGGTGTTTCAATCTTGTCTCATGTCACAAAATATCAAACAGATCCTCTTTTGAGAGACCGTCTATAGTATAGACGTCTTTTAAGTGTCCAGCCTATATCTTCTTTTTAACTTACAATACCACCGATCAATTTTTTCTTAATTTATAAATTGGGCCAGCCCCAAAACTTAAGATGTCTATTGTATAGATGGTCTCAAGTAAAAATTCGTAAATATCAAAATAGTTTAGTTCTATTCCATTATCTTTGTTGGGCCTGTTTATTTCCCTCTAAATTTGTTTTCTTATACAAGAGGGAGGCCCAAACAATTTGCCCACCGTATCCTTTGTTACGTGACATCAAGTATGGTCCTTAAACTCATGGACTCCTTAGTCCTACTAATTTAATTCTTCTCACTGTTGTTTAGCTGACATTTAGATTCGTGGTCGTTAGTTGAGTACTCGGATAGTACTAGATAATTTGGATCGGAATAGGGGTTGCAAAAACAATTAGACGATAAATGGATATATTAGTTTCCGGTAATTTAAAACGTTAAATATCTGGTCACAATTCATGACTACCCCTAGATAATTTGGATCGGAATAGTATGTAGTTACGAGACCCTTTTGGCTAGAACTAAGTCTGGATGTAACATGTCTCCTCTTCATAAACGAGGTTAAAATATTACGTAAGAGTTATTTAAATGTATAGATGAAAACTTATAAAGAGTATGAATTATGATTGAAAACATAAATATAATAAATTTAACAAGACAGATTAAAAAATCAAATGAGATTAATTCTTTGAGACTTAAGTATTTCTATTAGAAATATGCACCACAAGTAATCTTTTCAACTTGCTATCATTGCTAGATGATTAAACACTATTGTGAGGTGACTTTCTCTAAGATGATTGTATCAAGAGAGAAGAAAGCTAGAACGAACATGCGAAGAAGTCTAGACATAAAATTCTTGAAGGTGAGTTTTGTCTTACATGTAATTATGTTAGTTATTATGTATTTGATTTGATTTAACTTATTTTCACTTGATATGTTCCTTGGTTTTATTTTTTTTTTAAAAAAAATTGATGAATTGATCGAGTTAAAATATATTACTTTTCCTAAAATTTATTCTAGTCAATAAATTTTTGGTTATTTCTTCAACAAGGCACATAGAATGACGACAATCATGTACAATAATTACCACTCTTACACTCGTAGCACTAGAATGTAATACGAATGATCTTGTGTTTCAAGGAGTAGTATAAGGAAATGAGAATACTAATTAAACAAAGATTTTGCAAAGCCTTTTTGTAGTATCTTGTGTGAAAATTGAACATTTTTCTAGCTGTAAGCGATGAAAATCAACAAGAGAAAAATAAATCATCTATGGTACTGCCGACTCGACGGTCTAGGCTGAAGAACTTATCAATTTTCCAGAAGACGCAGCCGACTCGGCTGATCTCCCCTTCACCTGAAAAGCCGACTCGGCGGTCTAGGCTGTGAGCAGGACGCGCAATTTTTCTCCAGTTTTTCTTTGGCCTTAGGGTTTAATTACCTCATTAGTTTAAATACCCCTTAATTCTGATTAGGGTTTCTCTCTTCAACGCCGAGTCGCCGAGGTCATTGATGCCACCTCAGTCGACTCGCGGCTTCATGCTGCTGGAGACTTTTTGTTACTCAAAATTGCTCTTTTCACTTATCCACTTGGTTTAATTCGTAGCTTGATTCGATCTTTGAGCACTGTAGACATGATTAGCACCGAACACCCAAAAAACACATCAAAGTACTATAATTCACCCATTTGGCTACAAATTTGACATGGAGTAAATGGAGTGAACGTGCCCAAAACAACCTTAAACCGACTCTAAACACCGAGAAGGAGCCCAAAAATATAAGCGATGAGTGCAAATAATTGCACTTATCAATCACTAAATGCACTAGACTAGAATTCTCCTTTATAGATGATTCCGACAATTATAGAGCTCCCAATTATAATTAAGTTAACATCATAATTAAGTTAGGACGATTGTTTACAAGTAATATTTGGCAGTAGGCGTATTTGATAATTGACTTGTATTGATTAGTTTGTTTGTAGACATTTTTTTTGGCTTTTTGTTAAGTATTTGGTCAAACAATACGATAAGAAAAACTTGTTCAATAAATTTTTTTAAGTTAATTGGAAAGCCTATGGGTATGGGCTTGCCGTCGTTCTTTCCTCTCAGACCCTGATTATAATTTGTATGAGCAGGATACACCGAATTGTTGGAGATTTAGAGCAAGTAGGACATATATCCAAAGCTTAGAGACGTGTTAAAAGCATAAACTAAGCATAAACATAACAACGGAACAAAACAGAATGCTTCTGTTTGTTGTTTTGGCATTTGCTCAAACAGTGTCTTGTTTCACGAAGCTAAGCTATGCTTCATGGAGGATTGTGTTGTTATGGACGGGTGTTTTACATCACAAAACACTCTAAATGCCTGGTAACCACCAAGCATTGATTGGATGAAGACATGTGACTCTTCACACTCTATATATAGATGTGGGCACATGCATATCAGATCACTCTTTGATAGAATAAGAAATTCTATTGTTCTTTCTCTCATTTCTCTTGATTCATTGAGAAGAGTAATTAACTTCTCCTTTGTTTTTCTGATTTCATTTTCTTTGTAAACTCTTTGTTGTTTAGATTAATCGGTTTGTACTCACCGGTTAATGTGGTTGATTGTATCTCGTTGTGAATATCCATCATCGTAACCCAAGTACCTTTGTGGGGGATATATCACAAAAGGAAAGTTTGTAATCGCCTTCAACCTTTTATCAAGATTTCCGGTGACCATTGTGTTGCAAAGAATCTTCTCTACGGTGTTCATCTTGTTCGTGACTCATCCTTTGAAGAAGATCGTTGCCATAAACACAAAGGCGTATATATTTAGTATATAGTCGTAGTGTAGTGTAATTTGTAATTTACAGCACTTTCCTTTTGTACATTTTATAACACGAATATGATGATGACGACAACTAAATTTTAAAAAAAATGCTATAAACAACTTTTTCCTCCAACTTTTTATTTGTTGGTCTATCTTTTTCAAGATAAATAATTAAGCAAAAACCAATTTCTAAACTCTCTCCATTACCATATAATGTATCTTAAAAAGAACCAAGCAAGTAATACAGTCAATGCTCAATGTTACCACATTCCAAATGAACAAACCCCTAACCAACCATCAATTATCCATCATTCTCATTACCTTATATATAGAAACATTTTCCTAAATATATTTCTTTAGAGTGCTCAACTTTATTTATTAAAGAGTCTTATAAATAATTTAAAAACATATCTCACTTCAAGACTCTTAAATGAGTTTTATGGAATAATTAGAATGTAAGTAAACTCATAATTTTTTACATTACCAATATAATACAATAAGAATCAGAGTCATCAACCTATTATTCCGAACAAGTTAAAGTACAAGGGAAGAAAGATAGCAGACATATTCGGCCTATGCCCCCTCCACCAAGAAGAGGTTAAGGATTGAAGATCAAATGCATGCACTGATCAATTTGTCCCCCAAATAAATAGGTTCCCGCAAAGAAAAGAGTGAGTGATACATAGTAGTCTAGGAAGACACCTACAACTTACAATCACACATTACAACTATAACTAAACCATAATAGCAAAAATAAACAAGACTCATCAGAAGTAGAGCCGTCTTGAAAATTTTATAGGCTCCGTTCAAAATTTTTATTTTGCACCTTATTTATAGTAAATATATTTATTTTATTAATAAACTTAATATATATATTTTTTTTTATTAACTTTTTCATATATACATGAGAAAGAGAGGCCCTGTATGATCGGTCACCTCGTACACCCTTAAAGACCCCTAATTGTAGGCCTGTTAAACAGATCAAGTTGGGTCGGGTTCGAGTTCGGGTCATATATAAACAGGTCAGAAAACTCTTGACCCGAACCCAATCCATTTAGTTAATTGGGTCGAAAATCACAACCTTGACCCGATCTGCAACAGATCAGGTTGACCTGATTTCGACCCACTTAACCCGTTTATAATTTTTGTTTTTGTTTTAAGGTTTTTAACGTTGATTAAATCTAAGTTTTTTGGCTTTAATATTAAATTTATGTTTTTTTATTGTTCATTTTGTATTTACTATGAAAAATAAGAAAATATTAAATGAACTAAGTTTAGCTTATACTTATTGATTTAACTCAAAATTAACACATTTAATTAAATGGATTATACATGTTTTTTTCAGGTTTAAAAATTTTGACCTGAACCTAACCCATTTAATAAACAGATCAGGTCGAGTCAACCCATTTAATTAATTGGGTCAAAAGTCTCAGCTCAAACCCACTTATTTCGGGTTAGGTTCAGATCGGGTTAGCAGTGTTGGGATGAGTTATCCCACATCGACAAATTGAAAATGGTGTGCACACTTTATAAGCTATCGGAGACCTTCTTCCCATTGCCATATGGTTTTGGGATGGCATATGATCTCCTTGGCTTGTGAAGTGTGTGCACCTCGTGTTTTCCCCGATAATTATTGGCATTCACAATAAGTTCAGCCTAATTTGACAAGTAGGTCATCGGGTCAACTTTTGTCGGCCCTACCTAATCGTAAGACTAGTGACACTCTAACTATACTATTCCAAAAACTACAAATTATGAATTTTCTCCCACCACTTGAGTCTTGACTCTTGAGTTGATAATAAAAAAATAGAAACATGTGAAGAATACGTGAATTGCATTATTTAGCATGTCGTTTCCTAAGCAAAGGACAAACAGTGATCCGAATTACGCAACACCTTAAGTTATGATCACTACTATAAAATAGTGCTACACCAAAACTTCTTTACAATAATAGACCAAAGCATAAAGCTTTTTTCTTAGTTTATTTTATAATTATTATCTCTAACAAATTAATTAAATTAAAATAAAATTCCCATTTCAGTTATAACAAAAAAATTAAAGATGAGAGGAATATTAGCAGTGATGATGATAGTGTTGATTGGAATGGTGGAATGTAAAAAAGAAGCAAAGGTGCCATGCTATTATATCTTTGGAGACTCTTTGTCTGATGCTGGTAACAATAATCAGCTTAATACTTTGGCTAAAGCAAATTATCCTCCTTATGGTCTTGATTTTCCTGGTGGAATACCCACTGGAAGGTTCTCTAATGGTCTTACTTTCGTCGATAGAATCAGTAAGTATATATATTATTTCTTTTTTTTTTTTTTACTTGCAACGTCCATTTTAGGGTTTAAATGTTTGCACATGAACATACTATCATAACACCCTTCTTATGGTTGTCGATTAGCAAGGGTAACGCGAGTTACCGTGTAGGGTCAAAAAAAATTTTAGGGGCAAATGATTTATCTTCATGTTTATGAGTGATATTAATTTAAATAGTTCGTCTTGTATTAGATCGTGTCACGGTGAAACAACCTAAAAACAAGAAGTTCAAAAGCTAAAAGTTTCTATTATTGAACTATTTAATCTAAGTATAAGGCATGTCTTACGGTGAAACCGTCTAATACAAGATTTTGTAATTTAAATTAAATTTAATTATAATTTATATTTTTTACTATATATGAGTTACTAGTGTTTTTACAGCGTACGTAGTTTAAATATCAACAATAAAAACAAATTGTTACGCCTTAAGTTTTTAAGGACTCTTTTTATTTTTCGCTCTAGGGCCTCTAAATGAATGGGATGGCCTTGACCCTCCTCACATGCAAACCCCATCAAGTTTGCATGTGGAAATAATTAATTAGGATATGAACGCCATTTTTTTCAAACCTATTATTAATTTTAATCGAACTTACGGCTAGGATACTATGATAGGTTGAGTTGGACTAATTATCGTCAATTAATGTCAACATATAATCTAAGAAACACAAGGTGCACACACTTCATAAGTCAAGTCAAGAGATATAATCCCAAAATCATATGACAATGGGAAAAAGGTTCCGATCCAATGATTGAAGTGTACACACCATCTTTAATTCATCGATTTCAGACAAATTAACCATCCTAACATGTGGGTGGGTTGCAGCTGAACTATTGGGGTTTAAAGACTATATACCACCATACAGCACAGCCAAAGGGAAACAAATACTAAAGGGTGTAAATTATGCTTCTGGAGCTGCTGGAATTCGATCTGAAACTGGACAACATTTGGTATGCATGTTCATCTTACTCTACATTGGTTTTTTTTTTTATGTCCCATGTTTTAGTAGTCCGTCCCGTTGATTTTTAGATCCAGAGCAAAAAAATTAAAAACTTAAGGATCAATGAATAATATAGTACAACTGTTGTCTTTTATTATTGATCATATTTAAATTACTTTATAAAAATATATCAAAAACTCATTACTTAGCAAAAAAATACAAGTTATTTCTAAATTTAATTAAAATAAATACTCCCTTTAATTCATTTCAGTTGTTCCATTTTCTTTTTCACACTATTTATTAATCTCTTTTAATTTGTATTTTATTCTTATTCTATAAGTTAAAACATAGTCATGTGAGATCTTGTTTGATTCGTCTCAATACAAGGATTATTCATATCAACTTTTCATAATTTTTATTTAAGCATAATTAGAGATATTAAGAGTCAAAATGTTATCTCGACAAGTGTGAAAAAGAAAATGAGACAACCAAAATGAATTGAAGGGAGTATTACTTATATACATAAAAATAAGCATTTCTTCCCCTGAATATAAGGACCCTGAGCGATAACCTACTTTGTCATTGCTAATCGATAGCGTATTAATATTTACGCAATGCAAACTTGTTAAGATATAACTATCAAAGAACAACATCTATATGTACTTGATCATTCATCATGAATTCACGAACTCATTATCTAAATACATATCATTACGCTACATAAATAACCCCACACCCCACGACTCTCTTCACTCGTTCAATTTCTTCTATTTTCCTTATATAAGCTATAGAATTAAGTGCTTGCTGTCAGGATGTTGGACCGTGAATTATGTCAAAAAAAACCGACATAATTAAAAATTTAAGTTAATGATCGAAACCCCATAATATGTTATACTATGCACACTATATTGTAATCATTAGACGATACTAGATTCTAATTTGTATATAATGACACAAATATTTTCAAGGTAGGGCCTTTATTATGCCTACTTAAGTAAGCGCAACATGTCTAATAATATTAAACTCTAAACTATAGACTCAAATTTTAATTTACATCATTAAAATTTTCATTTTAGATTAACTATTTTGTAAGCCATAATTTTCTGATACCACGCACACTATATATAGATTAATTAAGTAAATTTCATGTGGTAAGTCTGAGGCATAGAGTTTTCCACATAATAATCAAAAAAATTTAAAAATTCACGCGGTAATCCTGAGGTTTACCCAATTCATCCTCCATGACATTTTTACCCATAAGTTGTTTGAAAACGTTAGTTTAGGAAGGATAACATTTCTTCTACGCCTATTTAACCCTTTTACCAGATCTCATTACATCAAAAACTTATATTTCCGCAAAACATAAACCCTAACTTTCCCATTATGCTTGAAATGAATTGTTTTTTAATTTCTAGGGTTTGAATTTTAGGGAAAAAAAATCTGATTTGGGGGAAGATAGGAAGGTACAGGGTGTATGTTTTGATGGAAAAATATAAGTTAAGGATGCAATGAGATCTGATAAAAGGATTAAATAGACGTACATAAAACATTCTACTTACTAAACTAACATTTTCAAACATTTTTTTGGGTAAAAAATTCACGGAGCATGAATTGGGTAAACCTCAGGTTACCACATTGATTTTTAAAAAACTTTGGTTACCACGTGAAAAACCCAATACCTTAGAGTTACCTCGTAGAATTTTCCTATTAATTATTATTTTCACATGATAATTTTTTTTATCTATTTTCGCATGATAAATTAACGTATCATTATGCCTTAATTATATCTAACAACATGATCAGGTACTATTTTGTGGTTATCAATCAAATTATTACTGGAATTACGTACATAAATATTATTACTACAAAGTGCAATGCCTTCTATTAATATATACTTTGATCAATTTTAATATACTTGTTATATTTGAATTTTTTTCTATTTAATGCGTTATTGTAATTTAATTATTTATATGTATTAAATTATACATAATAAAAAATTTTAAAAAGTTAATATTATAAAAGTATGTGATTATAATCGATATATAATAATTTTTCTTACTTAATTAATCACAATATATAAAATAAACTTAAACAATTAATAATATCACTAAAATTATAATCTAATAAGTATTTCATAAGAGAGAAATTGGTTTTTGATGCGTATATAAAGTTGGTGTCAATAGTGACGTCTCAAAAAAATGAAAAAGATATTTTACTAGTTAATCTAATTATATAATTAGAATTAATTCACAAATTCTGGTTGCAAGTATTTTCGGAATTTTATAATTATATAATTATAAAAGAATATTTTGAGCTTTAATATTTGTAAATACACATCATAAAAAATTAAAAAAAATATATAATAAAAGAGTATACATTAAGACGAATCCAACTAGATCTCACATGGATATATTTTATCATCTATATATGTCTTAAAAATCTTAAATCAAATTTCCCTCCCCAAACTAAAATATTTTAAACGGGAAGAACTAATACGGTGCACAATCTGCCAAATTCTAAGATGGGTATGGTAATTTATGATGAAATACTCCATTTAATTTCCAAATTGTTATTATATTGCATTCATTTTCATATTAAGAAGTGTTCATTTAGATCAACAAATTAATTTCATATGGTGTTTTAGATCAGATGAAATCAATTTTATGTCCAAATAATTTTGACATTATTATTAAATCGGATCAAAGTCGAATTTTGTTCAGAATAACGGTTGATGTTCTTCCATCGTCTCTTTCCTCAATATATATAATTTATATGACAATTCTAACTTCCCGAAATTGTGGAGTTTTAAACGTTTTAGCTACTCTCTCTTGATGGGGTGACATGTATTACTCCATTAGTGGATGATTCTCAAAATCAATTGATGTGAAGTAAAGACATAAAAACAAATATAACATATGTTTCAAATTGATATTTACACTTTATTCGTTAGATTAGATATCTATATGTTTGTTTTATTTTTCTTCGAGTATTTTTTTTTGCATGCTCCATAATTGGTTATTTGTATGTAGTTTAGTAGATACCTTTTAGGCATGCATGTGAAAAAAAATAGAATTTGAAATTCCCACACAATGTACGTAGATAACATATCTAGGGACATAACTATTAGCTTAAGCTTTTGGTTGAGGCCCCAAAATATCTTATATACTCTAACAGTTATTAATGTATAAAAGATAAACTAGTGTACATCTTATATATACACATGCTCATCTCATGGACTTTTCATCTACACTTATCTAGAGTTACCTATAACTCATCACATTAATATATCCTTTAACTCTCATATCAAATAAAGTACATTATCAATATTCCATGCAATAAACTCCAATCATGTGTAAATCCAAACATCTTACTTCCTATTGTGTAATTTTATAATGACTACACAGGACACGATTATAAATAGTAATAAACTAATTCAATACTGAGCAATCAAAGTTGGTTTTCAATAATATGCTACGATAACTTAAGATAATCAAATATATTTAATTTTATCTTTAAAATATATATACTCTTTATTGTTTAAAAATTAAAATTGGTTTTTTGCTTTGTTTATATTTCTGCAGGGTGAAAGAATAAGCATGGATGAACAGCTAAAAAACCATGCAGTGACAATAGCAAAATTGCCGTGGTATGCTCCATTAACAGGACTTCTAAACCTGAAAAAATGCCTATACACAGTCAATATGGGCAGTAACGATTACATCAACAACTACTTTAATCCAGACCATTACTCATCTAGCTCCCTTTACACCCCTCAACAATATGCTGAACTCCTTACCACTCAGTATGCTGCCCAACTTAAGGTTAATTGCTTTATTAATTAATTAATTTACACTTTCTCTATAATTATTTAATTTGTAGTTTTAACTTATATTATTTGAACAGCATAGACATATATGATATATGTCAAATAAATCAGATTAGCCTGGGTTTTGAGTTTGGGTTATATACTTATATATAACGAATAAAAAACTCCTCCGTCTGAATCTAACATATTTGGTTAATTGGATTGGAAAACATGATAATCATGACCTGATCTGTAACAGATCAAGTCGATATGATTTCGAATCACTTAAACACATATAAAGTTTTTCTTTTCATTTTAGGGTTTTTAATATTGATAAAATTTTATTTTTTAGGCCTTAATTTTAACTTCTAGTTTATGTGTGGCCGGTTTATTTTGTATTTACTATGAAAAATAGGAAAATCAATTAAATAAGTTTGGGTTATATTTATTGATTTAACATGAAATTAACCAGATCATTTAATTAAATGGATTATACATGTTTTTTAAAATTAAAAATTATGACTTCAACTTAGCTTATTTAATCAACCTATCAGGTTAGGTTGACTCATTTATTATAAAATTAAAAGTCTTAACTAACTCAAATTCACTTATTTTGAGTTAGATTTAAATCATGTAATCAAATCGGTCAGCTATAGGGCCGTCGATTAGCAAGAGCAAAGCGGGCTACCGCCCAGGGCCCCGTATTTTTTAAGGCTCAAAAAACTTATTTTTATGTATATAAGTGATATTAATTTGAATTAATTTATATAACTTACTTTTTTTGCTATGTAATACGAGTTTTTAGTGCTTTTTTTATAAAGTAGTTTAAATTTTCATAACAAAAAACAAAAGGTGTATTATATTAGCGTTACGCCTTAAGTCTTTAGGGTTCTTTTTTATCTTTTGCTCTGGCGCCCAAAAATAAACATGACGGCCCTGGTCAGCTAAATGTGGTTGTTCAAACAAAAATATGTATACATATTCCATGTGATATTTGGTGATTAAAAATTGTTGGACATACAGAAACTGTATTTTCTAGGTGCAAGAAAAGTAGCTGTGTTTGGACTGGGACTTGTTGGGTGCAGTCTAGGTGAAATTTACAGCTTCGGTACAAATGGATCATTATGTGTGGACAAAATTAATTATGCTGTTCAGCTTTTCAATGATAAACTCATCGGAGTTGTTGATGATCTCAATTCCAAGCTTTCTGGAGCACAATTTACCTTCATTGGCTCCGGAGGAAGTTCAGACACCGGTAAAGTACTCTCTTCCTAATTTCCCATAACTTTTTAATGACGACTCACTTTCAAAACCAACGGCTATAATGAATTATATAACTTTTATTAGGATGCGTTTGGAAATAAGCATGTAATTTTAAATTGTGAATTTTAATTATGAAATCATTAATGAATATTTGAAATTTAAATATGGGTTTGGGAAGTCATTATCAAATTCTAATCTTTAACCTCCTTTGTAACTATAGTGAATTTGACCGATCATATTCAAATTTGCATTTTTTTTATTTGCGAAAAACTAAATTTAAATTTGAGTCAAATTTTGAAATTATCTTTTGTAACTACAGTCAAATTTTGAAATTATCATTTCCAAATATTGCACGGTCTATCAATTTATCAAACATTAATATTAAGTTTGAATAGTTCAAAAAATACCCACTCTATTTTTTAAAGAAGTTTTCATAAAGAATATTTACGAGCATTAAGAAAAATAGAATTATTTAAGTATTGAATATATTATTTTATTGAATAATAAATTTGATGGAAGATAAGTATAGATCAAAAATATATCAAATATTAAAAGAAAATTAGTGGAAAAAAATATTAGTAGAAAACATGTGAGGACCATAAAAAGTATAAAAATGTTAAAATTAAGTTAGTGAAAGATATGTGAGAACGATAAGCATTATTAAAATATTCAAATGAAGATGAACAATGTTGTTTTTGTCTAAAATTTGTAATACAAATAGAAAGATTCTGAATGAGAAAAACAAATAAAACACGTCTAGATGGCAAATGAAAACCTCTTTAGTGTACATATGAATTATTAAATTAGACATTCTTGGTGGTTCCTTAAGAATTTGAAATTGTTGGTCGCGTAAAAATAATATAGTAAGAACTAATTGTTTTTATATGTTATATACTCTATTAAATCGTGGGCATCAGGTACGGCGGTAGTAAATGCTCCTTGTTGCAAAGTAAGAGAAGACTTTCAGTGTGTAGAATCCAACACAGTTTGTGAAGATCGAAACAACTACATTTTCTTTGATGGTTATCATACCACTGAATTGGTCAATATTTTGGCAGCTGAATCAGCATACAGTGCTCCTAATTCCAATGCTGTGCATCCGGTTGATATCAAGACTTTAATTTCTACTCATAATAATAATAAACACTTCATTGTAAACCCTAGTTCCACTAGTGTTAGCACCGAATGATTTTCGGGTGGGCTTTTGAGACGGTCTTTTGTAAAGACGACTCTCAAAAGTCATGCCCAAATCTATATTTAGAGTTATAACAATATATATTTGGAATTAGACTGGGCTTTTGAGAGCCGTCTTTGTAAAAGACGGTCTCAAGTAAGAATTTGTGATTTCGTAGTATTGTACTAATCGCTTGCTTCCATGAATAATAAGTTACTATTAAATGTGAAAATGATGACGCTAAAACAATTATTATTATTATTATTATTATTATTATTATTATTATTATTATTATTATTATGAATTTTCTATGGGTTTAGTTTGCATGATTACAATAACTTTCCTATTTTGCTTGCTTTTATTAGGTTTTATAATTTTACCCACTATTTTTATCTGATGTAGGTTTAAGAAATGAATTAAATCTTTGAGTAGGCGGTGAAAATCAAAATTTGTTAAAAATAAGGAAAAAGTGTCAAAAAGTACCTAATAAATTTTTTTTTTCAAAAAAGTACCTAATAAAAAAACATTTTCCAAAAAATACCTAATAAAAATTTATTTTTACAAAAGAGTACCAACTAACGGTTGGGGTTAACTTTTCCGTTATCTTTTTTTTGCCCATTTTTAAGAAGTACCTAATAAAAATTTTCTTTTCCAAAAAGTACCTAATATAAATTTTCTTTTCCAAAAAGTACCAAGAACACAACATAATTATTCAATACAAACACAACATAATATATAACTCTAACAGCATTATCCATGAAAAGTTCACACATCATCCAATACAAACACAACATAAGAACATCATCCAACACAAACCGAGAGCAAGTAACGGCTGGTGTTAAGTTGACCGTTTATTAAAAAAAAATTATTAGGTGATTTTTGACACTTTTTCCTTATTAATATATTATTATTATTATTATTATTATTATTATTATTATTATTAGTAGTAGTAGTATTATTATTACTATTACTATTACTATTACTATTACTATTACTATTATTAATATTATTATTATTACTATTATTATTATTATTATTACTATTATTATTATTATTATTACTATTATTATTATTATTATTATTATTATTATTATTATTATTAATTTTATTGTGTTTGTATTGAATGATGTGTTAACTTTTTTTTGGATTAAGTTCTTAGAGTTATATATTATGTTGTTTTTGTATTAGATGATTATGTTGTGTTCTTGGTACTCTTTTGAAAATAAAATTTTTATTAGGTACTTTTTAAATATGGACAAAAAAAGATAACGGAAAACTTAACTCCAACCGTTAGTTGGTACACTTTTGTAAAGAAAATTTTTTGTTAGATACTTTTTGAATTTTGACAAAAATAATTTTATTAGGTACTTTTTTGAAAAAAAAAAATTTATTAGGTACTTTTTGACACTTTTCCCTAGAAATAATTTGTTAAAAAATAAAAGGAAAAACTATTCACTACATTTCATGATTCTTTATATTATAAAAAAAAATTCTACCTAATGGACCTCAATCTTATTCGGGAGACTGAGATAAAGACCATTAGGAATATTAATCCAATCAAAATGCATCTTCACCCATGTTTTGATGTTAATCAAAAATATACTCTTTAATACATGGATATTTATTTTAGATTCTTCCACTTATTTTTGTATTATTTTTTATTTGAAAAAGAATTTAACGGTCTACTTTTAATATATCAACCTTACATTTAAACTCTTTTTTATCATTTATATAATTTATTCTCTCTCTTCATTTTATCACATTTTCATCAATTCTCACTTTTAATGGAAGCACACTCTAATACAAAGAAATGACTTTTTTGGCACTCAACCCTAAAACAAAAGGCTATTAGCCTCTATTGCATTCTCAATGTTGATTTAGTCCTTTAATTTATATAAGCGTCTAAATCAGAGGAATAATCGTAGGACAAAAGGCCAAAGTTGCCCAATCTATCTATTTGGTTCAAACTTCTTATTAATTTGGTATATGTTGTTTTGAACAAATTGCTCATTTGCCCTTAATTAACAACGAGATTAAAAACTAGTTTAATTAGTCACTTTAATCGATTATCAGCAATCAACATAAATATTACATTGTTATTTATTAACTTTTTAATTGAAAAATAGAAAAGCACGTACGTATTTGTTGAAAATTGGAACTAGGAATACTCTGACTTCCTCATGTCCTCACATGCCTTCAACGGGAGGTTCACATGAGGTACGGTATATACAACTAATTACTTGCTTTTAACAAATTGCACTATTTGTCCTTGTTAACAATAATTTATAAATTAACATTATAAGTGTTGATAATATTTATAATCATGTGTTAAAATAATTATCCTTTTGTTTTTATATAAGGTAAAATTAAAATATTTATGTTCAATTCTACAACCTGTGATTAAATATAATTTAAAAAAATCTGTAATTAAATTCGAGCTAACATGAAACCAATTTAAATTCGTTTAATTACAACCCCTCTTGTATGGGAACGTTTCATCGTGAGACGAGCTCATATATGATCTTTCAAAGTTGAATTATAGCTTAGAGCTTTTAATTTTAATTTAATACTTCCTCTTATTCTTCTAATTAGTCTCATTTGACTTTTCACCAATTTTTAGCTAGGTGGGTCAAATGGAACCACTTAGAAAGGAGAGAGAAAGGACAATAAGTGAATTGTTAGTGATTTTTCATTAGATTTATTGTAATAAGATAGTGTGAGTAAGGGTAATAATTAAGATTAAAAATATATAATATAAATAGAAATGGGACTAATAGAGTGACTTAACCCTATTTGAAAATGTGACTAATAGAGAGAATAGGAAGGAATATATCAATTTATTACTTTAGCTTATGAAATCAATTTTCAAATATCTTTACAAATTAGTCATCATAACATAAAATAGTGCTATCTTTATTCTTAATTAATAGTCTTCGAGCTAAGGGTCTTACTTACTACAACATTTATATTTTCTTTAATAAATATATAATATGCCATTATCTAATAAAATTCCTCAAGTTCTGTGGTATTCATGAACGCATATACTTCATTTGTTCTATTATACTTGCTACATTTCATTTTTTACGCATTTAATGTATTATTTTATTTTTTATGTCTTGAATTATAAAAATCTAAAATTATAACAAGTTAATATTGCGAAAGTATGCGATTAGACGATTCAAACAAGATCCCACTTGACTATATATACATTAGTCGCAATACATAAAATATGCTTGAACGATGAATAGTGCAGATAATCAAAATCTAGCGAGTATTTCATAACGAAATACTTCCTCCGTTCCATAATACTCGCTACATTTTTTATTTTGGAAAATTTCATATTACTTGCTACATTTCCGTTTTTAGTAAAAAAATCAATCATTTAAAGTTATACCTACTCTTATTTTTATTCTACTCTATATCTAATTACTTCTATTTTTCTTTTTCATTTTTCAACAAATAATATTAAAAAATTCCAGAAAAACAACTTTGCACCTATTGCTCATCATTGCACAGCAACTTCTTAATCTTTGTGCCCATAGCAAGTAAATTATAACAGAAAAAGTAATAGTTAAAATGTTGATGATTCTCTTCAACAAAACTGCCAAACTGGATCCAATTATTGGATGATGCTACCCACTAATTTTGATATACATATGCATTTGTTTTATTTGCAATATCCAGCAAAAAATGACCATTTTATGTTTTATAAAAAAAGAGTAAGGTAACCCAATCAAACCACAAATAATAGCAAAATTAGATCTTAACACGACTGACAACACAAATCACCAAATACTATACCATTACCTTTAACTGGCCAAACCCATGTGTCCTTTTATTTTGTACCCTATATTATATTTATAAATCCCCTAATTTAACTAATTATAATTTCAGAGTACTAAATTTTATACCCTAAATTTCCGATCATATTTTTTCAAAATTATATTTCTTTGTTCCCATTTTTTTTTCTCAAAATCATATAATATCTTAGGAGCTATAAGGTGCTCCTTAGATATTAATAATAAAGTAAGTCCCTTCAATGGCAGAAATTATGAAATGGGATAATATTAATATTAATTACACAATAAAAAGGCCAATTTGTTGTTATAATAATAATAATTTTGAATCTGAAATTAAAATTAACAAAAAGTTTATGTCAAAATTATGTGAAGGCATATCAAGGGTACTTTCAACATGGAATGGTTTGCAAATGGCCATACAAAATAAATGGGGTGGCCATGATTCTTATCAAAAGTCCCAGCAACTTGTCTTTGATATCTTCTCCTGGTTTTCTCAATCCGGTATTTTTTTCTTTTTTGTGCATTTTCAATTTTTCATGTATCGTATTTTCTTAATCTCTACCCATGGGTGGATTTAGACCATAGCAATGCTGTCACTTGACAGCATTTGGTCTTGGCAGAATTGGTTATATAACTTATCTTTCACCCAGTTTTCAAACCTTTTTTAATGCGAAGTTTTTTTTTAACTTGAATTCATTGACATCATTTGATTTTTTTTCTGAACTTGACCCGTAATATTTTTCTTTTTCTAATTAATATTTTTTTGTTACGTTCATTAGATTCATTATGTGTAGAAGACCTGGAAAATCTGCTCCATGAATGTATGTTATTTTCGTTCAATACAGATATAGAAGATGGCAGCATTGAACTGGTAATTAATTATGTCTTTTTTAATTAGTATCATCCCTCTTATTCAGCCTAAATGTTTCGTTTTTTCACACTTGTTGAGATAATATTTTAACCCTTAGTATCTTACATTATTCTTAATTAAAAATTATAAAAATTTGATATTAATAATCTTTGTATCGAGACAAATCAAACAAGATCCTACTTGACTATGTTTAATTTATAGATTAATTTATAGATTAAGGGTGAAATACAAATTAAGAGTGATGAGTAAATAGTGTCTAAAAGTAAATGGGACATTTAAGCTGGATAGAAGGTATACTATCCTCTATATCTTTTTAAAGGGTGCACCCCTATCTTAAGAGTTTTTTTTTTTAATTAAGATTAAGATTATATCGGAATTAATATAACGATAGTCGATAAGCAAATAAATATAATTTGCGATAAAATAGTAATACCTAAATTAATAAGGATATATTGTTATTCGATACAACTTACGAATTTTGCTAACAAACACCCCTAAATCATCATTGATACGGAGATAATTAATCGATTATTCAAAGTTAAAAAGAATATAGTTTAAACTTTGAATTATATAAAGATTAATCATATTATCTAATATTGCATAAAATTTGAAATATATCACTCAATCACGCTACATAATATATACTCCCTCCGAATAATTTTAGATGTCCCATTTGAATTTTCACGGTTATTAAGGGTGGTGTGGGGTCCATTAAAAAGGTGATAGTTGGGTATTTTAATTGATTAAAGTAATTGTAAAGGTGGTAGTTGGGTATTGAGAGTAGTAAAAGTGGGGGTATTTAGGTAAAAAAAAGATAGACAAAAAAGAAAATGAGACAATTGATATGAATTTGCCAAATAAGAAAATGGAACAACTAAAAAGATTCGGAGGGAGTATTATATTATTTTTATTATTTTAATTTATTTTCTTATTTACTTTTTCAAATATATATTCTAGTTAATTAACAAAGGCTCCTGAAGTTTTTTTATGTTTTACCTAAATAAAAAATTGAATGGCTAATTCCAGGTAGCTGAGCAATTGATGAACATGCATGAAGGATATTTGAATGACTCCCATTTTTAAGTTGTTAGTTATTTAAGCAAAGAATGCATCGATGAAGGCGGCCTGCGAAAATATACTCTCTCTTTGGTTTTTTTTTTTTCCACTTATTTTTTGCGTAGTCTATATATATTTAAACTTTTTGTTTTTCGAAATACAAAAATAAATGTATAATATTATTATATGTTAAATAAATTAACAAGATCTTATATAAATATATTTTACGATCAATAAATATTTCAGTATCCTTGTTTAAAATTCTTAGTAAAAACATCTGCAATTCGAAATAGGGTTTTTCTAACCTATGCCATAATGGCATAGGTTAAGAACATTAAATTCTTTTATAAAGCTACTTTATCTCTTAAATATGTTCTTGGAAATAATGATTTTATGTATACATTAACTAGAGTAAGTATAAAAAAAGAGAATAAAAAAGAAAATCTTTGAATAAAATTGATAGATAAAGGTAATTAATATTCCCCTAACCTATGCCTTGTGGCATAGGTTAGACAAACCGTTCAAAATAAAATAATTATTCCTAAAAGTTGAATTGCATTGACTTACTCGAATTCTGTACTCTAAATTATATGCAGGTGAGAGTTTGCAAGGAAGTGGGCACAACAAAGATAATTTGAGGAATTCAATTTTTATTGTTTTTTGTAAATGATGATGTAACAATATAAGAGAATTAGTCGACTATGTACCTATTTGCGAAGAGTTGCATAGCCAATGCCTGATTATCAACTAATTAACACAATATTACATTGTCCATTAGTACAATTGTACGTCCTTAATATTATCAGGGGCGGATTCAATATTAGTATACGATATTAACTAATTAACATCATTCAATATAAAATTATTATCATGTGTGGGGGTTGATTGGTAGAAATTTTGTTATAACACAATATTGATCCGTGTTCAAATCTTACTAAGCAAATTTTTTAAATCTGGAAAGAATTCTTACTCATTTGAATTTTAATCAACATGTTTAGTCTTTTAGAAAGAATACTTACTCATTTGCATTTTAATCAGCATTTTTAGTCTTCACAGAAGTGAGAAGACAAACATTAGAAGTCATAGAGATTATCATTTTTTATATTTACTTCGATTATAAAAAAAAAATTTGTGAGAGATCGTCTCTCAATTAATCGACCTCTAAATAAGAAACTCATATTTTTGGAGTACAGCTCATACTAAATTCGCCTCATACAACAATTAATGAACTTCATCATCATCATCATACTCAGTGTATCCCGCTCATAGAAAACTATGATCAAGGGAGGGAAAAGAGACAACAACTCATACCCATAGAAGAGCGTGCAGCCAAATAGTGTCTCGGCTCGAGAAAGGTCTTCAAAGATAGAGAAACCGTCTCTCATACAAAAATTAATGAACTTCTTTCTCTATTCTTTTCAATATTCGACAAACTAAAAAAACAAAAATGAGCAAGTAAAATCAAATCACATCACCCCTATATATATTAACAAACAAATAATTGTTTACAATAAGGTCATTTGTTTGGATACATTAATTAATTGATGGGAAATTAAAAAAAAAATCAAAAAATATTGCAGCTGTTCTTTATACAATTATCAAACAGCTGTATGTCCATTTCACAACAATATTTTCCATGAATAAACAGAATAAAAATAAAAACTAGAAAAGATAAATGAAGAATCATAAAACAAAAAATTCATATTAGAAACACTTAAGGCTGGTTTGTGCCCTTTATTTCAAAGCTTTAAAAAGCTGGCTTCCAAGAGTAACTGTTGGGGTTCCTTCACCCATGCCTGTTGTTAAGTTCATTTCTTTTTCCAATATTTGATCGAGCTCCGAAACCACATACTTGATTCCCGGTCTGAGCTCGCTAGATGGGTCTATACACCGAACAATCAACTGTACGAACTCTTCCATCCCTTCCACCGTAAACTTGTTTCCCATTCTTGGATCAACCATGGTGGAAACAGTGCTGAAGTCATGGTAATTTAACACCTAATTACTCCAAAAAAAAGGAAATTTCTCATCAACAATAAATTATTGTCGTTGCAAGCTGAAGGGGTTTAATGGGGTGGGTCGACCCAACGGGTCAAAGGTCGGGTCACATTTCAACAACTTATTATCATTGTTGCAATGCAAGCCAACACAATTTTACAAAAATCTAAGAACACATCCGATGTTGTCGCTTGCACAAACAAACCCTGATTATATACCTATCAATATTCAATAAGATAGGTGCAGTCATAGTTACATGGAATGTGGAACGTAGCCATGTTCCGTGATCCGGGAACTTTTGTCCCCAATCACCACGAAACACGACCCAAATCTCTCAAGGTGACGTCCCCGGGTAGAAGACCTTTTTTAAACGGTGTTTTGACCTTGAATTACAAATTAAGCAAAAAAGGCGGAAATAAAACGAGATGAAATCTAGAAAACTAAAACAAATTCACTTAAAAACATTTTCTCGAAGCAAAAAAATCATATATTTATTTTATTTTCAAATATCTTTTTATACATTATGTATCTCGTATCGTATCCAATCGTTCCCGAGTCAATCTAGGTTGCGTTGCTTGTTCCCGTTCCTGTTCCTCATTCCAAACCGAAAGTCGTTCCAGGCACAATTGGGGCAGTACATGGAATAAAAAAATGAGGTCGTTCCATTACATAACAGCCACTGTATAACATATTTTAACCTTACTGTTGCACCACACCCCGTTACGCGGCCTGGGATTTAAAACCACTTTATGTATTGGGTTATTAAAGGTCTATAATTATAAGCTTTAAGTTAAATATATAATATTTTTTAAGTTAAGGCTTCATATAGCGATGTCCATGAAACGAGTAGTAACACTGCGAGTTGCCGCGTCCACGACTACACTATTGTTACCACAATCGCGACAAGATTAATACTTCACCTCTCACTGCTCAAAACTATCGTAGGTTTATGGACATCAACATAAAAGTGAGAATGTTGTAGACAAGATTAATGAATATAAATTAAGGGTGCAAAGAAAAGCAGTATTAATAAAAGGAGAGATTCTTACTCGTTCAACCAAATTTTGGTTGGACTCTGGAGAATATGATTCTCTTGCTTCCTGACCACAGACTAACTCCAAGAGAAAAACTCCAAAACTGTACACGTCGCTCTTTTCAGAAAACTGTTTGAACTCTTTAACCCTTCAAGGACAGAAGATAACAGTGGTTAATATTGGTGGCAAGCTGTTTTTCGAACAATTTGTGAAACATAGAAGCAAAATTCAAAGGAAAGTGTAATTGTAAGAATCATACTCGGGGGCTAGAAAAACCTCATCAGCTTCAACTTGAGAAGATGAGCCTGCTATATCAAATTTTCCGAGAAAATTTCTAATTCCTGCATCCGCAACTTTTGCTACAAAATTTTCGTCAACAAGCACGTTTGAGGTTTTGAAGTCCTTGTGCAACAAGCGAGGACTAAGGGAATGAAGATGATCCAAACCTGCAAGGTTTTGTAAGCGGAATTTGAGGCTCATTATAAACATAATTTATAGCACTTTAAGTTCAGGGAAAAAGGTAGTATTCCATGATATCATGCCATTAAAGTGGCTCCCACCTAGTCGGGTTCTGGAGGGATCGAATTAATGCACAACTTCACCCTTCGTTACCCTTGTTAGTGATGATAAAAAAGTTGTTTCTGATTGACCCATATAAGCAAACATCAATTGTAATTTCACATATATAAGAAGTGCACATGATTTAATGAATAATTTAATATAATCCATAATAATCCAAAATCAAAAAACTATAAATAGAAATATAATGACATATGATGGTTTGAGATATTAGTCTTGTGATTCTATTTTGAACAATTTGCTTCATGCATATTTCAAATGAAGTATTTAGAGATTCAATAGCATAGACATGGTTTCGTTGAGCACTTATACAAGATGCCGTAAAATGTAGTATATCATTGTTTAACTATCGTTGGCTGAACCCATATTGTTGAGAATTAGGCTTTTGAATTTTTGTTGGGCGGTGTTGTCATTGTATTGAAATCAATTATTTACAGTATTTTTTATTAAATTTTATTTCAATTATTGAAACCCATCGATTTTCCCTAATAAAAAACTTGAAAAATCAGTAAGATGAAATCTAGCAATAAGATTCCTTAGTAGCTTATCTCGTAGATATCGGTTTGTTCACTTGCTGGCTCATAGTGTTGTTCCAGTTCTTTTTTCTCTTTTTAGGGGAACAAGGATAAGAAAAACTAATACCAGGAAAGCCACAAATGCTCACGTATTTGGCAGAGGATCACCTTTAGCTGCCCCTAGAGCTATAGACAATCGGTGCTTGAATTCCAGCTTCTCTTGCGAACCATGGCCGGCTCCTGTAAAATCTTCTGATTAAGCCATGAAGATCATAGGAAGATCTACTAGAAAGAAAAGTTATCGAAATTTACCATATAAATGACTAGAAACACTTCCATTAGGTATGTACTCATAGACAAGAATTTGTTGATTATTTTCTTGGCAGTAACCCAAAAGTGTCACAATGTTCCGATGGTGTATAGATGAAAGATATCGTACCTATTAGGAGTCATTAAAGAATCAATTGAACTGGAAGCAACTATGAACAACCAACTATCATGCGGAAATGTCATCGGATGTACAGAAAATGTTATTCCGTTAAGGTGCTAATACTAAGAGGACTACTAAGTACTAACTAAGAAGATTTATATTAAATTAAGGAATGATGGTTTAGGTCCTAGAAACAAGAAATACAGTAAAATAAATTAATGTCATTGAAAATAGATCTCATTAGAAGTTTCAAATTTACCGAACCGATATTGTTGTATTATAAAGGTGTAAAAAAACTGCATTTTAGGTCGTTTCAAGCGATATTTCATGGTTTAGGCCGAAATATTGCGATATGATAACCACATCACCCCGTTACCGTATTACTGTAACGTAATCATGACCGTTACCGTATTTCGCACCATGATACATAAACACATCACATCTTAATAGTACACAAACAGAAGCATCGTACTTTCACTCAATTAGAGGCATTTCAGTACTGCGCTTTTACTACCTCTCAAGCAAAAGCGACTTTCTATGATGTGGATGTAGTCAAATGGTGTAAAACCTGAATCGAAATATATTGGCATAAAGAACAATTTATACAGCAATGCACTATAATAATTCTAGTTCAGAGGACTAACATTACCTCTTCAACAAATTCTGTAGTAGGAGCAACAGCCCGCTTTTTGATGGCCACAAGCATACCATCTGTAAGTAAACCCTTATAGACCTCACCAAACTTTCCTACTCCAATTAACCCTTGTTCATTGAAGTTCTTGGTAGCTGTACACAATTCTTCCCAATCAAATCGCCTGGCTTCTCGAAAAGACAATTCGATACCCGAAGATTTGTCCACTAAATATGAAATAAAAAAAACGAGAAGATGAACTTAAAGTGGAAACACAAGCTCACATAAAAACTGGTACACAAACGGCGAGAGTTACCTGGATAAGGTTCAGAAGAACCAGTTTCAGAAGTCCTTGAAGCACTTCTAGTATGGAATATGCAGAACCAAAAGAGAATGACGACTATCCCTAAAAATGCCACAGCTCCTGCAGCACCTCCTACTATGGCTGCAAGAGGCTTTGACATTTGGTACTAAACCAATTTAGCTACAAATTGTTGTCGTATCAATCATTCGTCAAATCTGAAACGAAGATTCAATGAGTGAAAATGCAATAAATTAAGATATAATATATGGATGGATGCTAATAAAAGAATTTCCGCTAAGATTTCCTCCTCGGTAATATTGGAAAATCTAATAATTTTCAAAAAATGCACCAAGGAGGCTTAATCTTTGATTTTTGACCGGAAATTGGAATCTGATGGCACTTTCTCTTTCTAAGGATTCAATGATTCGTTTAGCTGCTTAAGACAAGGAAAAAATATAATAAAATACACTATAGCAGCTGTATAAGATAAAGCTTGGTTTTAAGCTCTGCAAGAAGATACATGTTATTCTTTTGCAGCTGTTCTATGTTGACTACACTATAGAATAGGACCGAAAACATTTATCGTATGATAGATTCGTAGGATATTCAGTGAAGGTTTTGGGGAAACCTACTAATGCAAACTTTGAGGAGAAACATAGGAGCGTATTTAAAAATTTTATCAATACAATGAAGGTGTCATTTTTCAAGTGGCTGATAAATTTGTCATTGGGCTTGTACATTTCAAGACCCACAGAAGAGAAGAGTTGACTACACACAAGCCCAATGATATTTCATCCTAAAACCAATTCAATAAGAGAAGTAGACCACAAACTTATTTGTTGGTTTACCTCTCCTTAATATTCGATGTGGGATCAAATATGGGTTATTTTTCCAACAGTGGCTAGAGGAACTTTAAGGGAAATCATTGTCTCAACTCTCAAGTAATGGCAATTAATAGGATATATCCGTCAACTGTGTGATTGAGCGATTTCTCTTTAGAAGCAACTAAAATGGAGCTTTAGATGTTTAATTTCACAAAGTGTACAAACTTGTATTTTAATACCTTTTATAGAAGCCTCATGCACTTACTAAAGCTCCAAATATGCTTTAAATGCAAATTAACTAGGATGTAGAAGTGCAGAGGAAAAGGAAAAAGGTACATAAACCTCCCCACAAAAAAAAGAAAAGAGAAACACTCTCTAAATATAAGCTACCACATCGTAGAAAAAACGAGAGCCTTACCTAGCTTAATTACCCTGTGTCCCCATATACAAGACAGGTCCAGAAGCCAGTAAACATATACGTTGACACAATTGAAAATCGAAGTCAAGACTTATCTTTAAACAAATAGATGTCGAAAACTTTAGTTGCTTTTGAGGCAAACAAGGAAAATTGTTCGAGCACTCCACAAAAAACTGTGAATGAGCATCGAATGAAACTGGAAAAAACAAAAAAAGATCCATGTTTCATAAATTTACCAGCAGTCTAAGGATTGCACATAAGCACTATCAGATTCAGTTTCCAGTTATACCGACTCCTTTTTGTATCATGTACTTCCTGAAAGACACATTTAAGTAGCATTCAATGTGGTAGATTAACAGATTTCTCATCAGAAAAGGAAACGGAAGCTTCATACAGATTGCAAGACGTAAATCACCACCGACAACTTTGAACAGTACAATAAAGCCAAAACATTGAGCATCTAGCAGAATATTATCATACTTTTAAACTGTTGCGGGCCGAAAAGGCAATCTAGTAAATACATCAACAAAGAAGACACGAAAAGCAAAGCCACTTCCTTATTATCCTCCATTTGCACATCATAGTTAAATACATCAACAAAGAAGAGGTGAGAAGCAAAGCCAAATTCAAATTATCCCTCCATTTTCACATCATAGTTATACCCTGAAAAACGTGAGTTATGAAACTAGAGATAAATTTTCCCTTTGATCTCTCTCAAAAAGACAAACACAAAAAACCTTAGTTTTACTGCAGGTGGAAAATGGACAGTAGATTATCTCATCTAAATCAGGTTTCCTTTTAGAACCACAAATAAAGGTAAAGAAGACTCCAATATAGTCCGGAGAAGTACAGTGTAACTAGAAAATATGTGGCAAACAAATTTCACATTAGAGTTGATTGGATATATTCGTAAGTATTAAATAACATAAGAGTTCAACTCTAGTATCAACTTTTTCCATGGCAAAGTAATGCAAGGAAATAATGTACCGCAATAGGGTCAAAAATTTATAGTTCTTCGGATTTATGCTACCATGGGTCAATTTGAAACAACTTATTTGTTATCATTAATAAGTGGAACAAGGGCAAGGTGCGCACATCTGATCCCCAAACTCCACCCTAGGTGGGAGCCACTTGGCATTGGGAATTTGGGATAATTGAATTTTGTTGAAAAGTTGCAGTTCGACCATAAATTATCCAGGATAAAACTCCAATAACATATTTGACTAAAATAAAACATATAAAACCAAACGTCGAAATAATTCAGCTTGAACTCAGATACCCAAGAAAAAATGCAGCTTTCCATCCTCACTTTCATAATGGATACGGAGTGAAGTGCCCTTTCTTAAGTAGATTTTCTAGTTCCATTATTCGCTTCACACCTTCTCTTGCACATTGAAGTCCATCAGTGTCTTTACTATGTAGCTACAATATAAGGGCTGGCTATTGAAGTCCATCAGGATTTTAACACTTGGACTTAGCTATCTTAAAAGAATAGTGTTTATTTCTAGTCTTATTAGAACTTCCATTTCAAATATTTATCCTACAATGTCAGCCATGAGGTCGAGGGTGTTTATATTCAAGAGTTTGATACTGGTGTAATAGACAAAATTAGACTACCCATTAGTATCAAAGGATTGCATTCTGATGAAAGCAGTAACATTTTGTTAATCTTAAGATTAGTGCTCAAAAGACCAACCAGACAACGACAATCGACTTATATCAAACTACATGACACTATCATCTATAAGATGGTTCTTTGTTAAACCCTATGTTGCTCGGACTCTTCATTTTGCTTCACGTACCTGTGTCCAATCCTTGATGCTCGGACATTATTATGGCACTTAGACACCTCATTTTAGGAGTAAAACTGAATATTTTGACGTATCGACATTTAGACACGTACCATTATTCAACATCAGTACCCAATAACATAGGTTAAACCTTTACAAGACATTTTGGTTAAATTCACCAGAACATGCATTTCCAAAGGTATTTACTTTTGATAAAATTCAAAAAAATAAGATATCTTCCTAATAAATTTCAATATGTAACAAACATAAAAACAAGATAACACACAAATTATCTTTCTCTTCAAAAGCAGTATGAAATTCAATTTCAGCTTGTTCACTAGTTCATGAAAATCAGTGATTATTAAAATTAACCCATTATAGAAAAAGCCTTGAAAATGCAAATCAAAAGACATTACAATTAACTTCAATCCAAATAAAAATCAACCCATTATAACAAAAGCCTTGAAATTGGAAGTCAATAAACATTATACAGTTTACTTTTATCCAAATTTGAATTCACCCATATTATAAAACCCTAAAAATTAAATTCATTATAGGATTTTAAATAAGCAATTCACCCTAAACCTAAACATTCAAAAAGAGGAAATCAACAGCAAAAAAAACATAATGTGTTAAATGGGTACATTCCAAAATGTGAATTAAAAACACACCCATCAAAGAAAAACAGTTGAGAACAAAGATTACCACAGTTTATAGACAATTGCATGTACTTTTCCTTTAAAGGGTTCCCAAAATCTCAACAATGGCAACTTCAACTACTTTGATTTCCTCTTTTACTGTATTTTCCTGCAAAAATCTTGATCTCTCTCACACAAACACACACACAAATTCCTTCTATCAATCTCTCCTATGACCCAGATATGTTTCTGTTTGAATTAGAGAAAGTTAAGGTATTCCAGATATGGAGAATGCCAGTTTCCTGATAAGGTAATGGTACAATTCTCAACTAATCTTCCCCTTCAACCAGATTGCCCTATAATATACAAAAAAAAAAAAGGTATTTCAGATATGGGTTTGCAAATTCATCTCCATTTGAAGTGTGGAAGAAAAGAAGGAAGTATAAATTTGGTGTGCTGTAAAGCAGTAGAAGAGGAGAGAGAGGGCAGAAAGAGAAAGAAGTTGTCTGTCTGCTGTTGCAAGTTGTATTTTTTTTTTATTCTTTTGTTTCAATTTTCAAATGTGTTTTCATTTTTTTATACAAAATTTCTTACTATGTTTAATTGTTTATATTCAATGCAAATTAGTCTCTAACTTCTCGCCCTAACACGTATTCATACAAAGAAAAAAAACATAAAAATGAAAATTAATTTTCGATCTGTATAATAAACGATTTCTTTAATAATTTGAGTATTTGAAGTCGCCTCACTGTGAGATGGCGTCCATAGAGAATTAGTGAAGGACCATATTCACTTTCTTCCTAAGATGTTTTCAAATTTTGAATTGAAATATCATCATCATCATCCTACCCAGTATATCCCGCTCATAGAAGACTATGGGCAGGGTCTGGGGAGGAAAGGACGGCGGCAACTCATACCCGTAAAGGAGAGCACGGCCAATAGAAGAGTCCCCCGGCTCAAAGAAGATGAAGATACGTACCTGCCACTAAAGGTGAAAAACAACACATAATAGATCCAATACGCATGTAATCAAATACAATTATATAAAACTTGAAAACAAAAAAATACCAAACAAAACACACAAGGGACTAAAGCAAGCAAGAAAGCATGAACACAGCTAACGCCTCTAAGAAGGAAAGTCGAAATCTAAAACCTGGATACAACGCCTCCAACTACTCCTATCCCTAGTCATCTGATTATGTGTTAAATTATAGATAAGAAATAAAATATAAATTAAAATAAATATGTGATAGTGTCTAAAAAGCATGTGTTACAAATAGGGCCGGCCCTAAGGGTGGGTAAGAGGGGCCGTCGCCCAGGGCCCCATGACGGCCCATGTCAAAAGGGCAAAATTAATAGTTGTAAAGGGTCTATATAGATTATTAATTACAAAGGAAAAGCGTCATAATGTACCATTTCGCCCGAGGCCCCAAATTATCTAGGGCCGGTCCTGGTTACAAAATGTCAGGGATAGAGGAAGTACTACTCACTGCTCAGTGATTGAGGTTTTTCTTTTATTACTGTGACATGAATTTGATATTTGATTCATAAGTTATTACCTCCATTTTAATTTGATCTTCGATCTCTAAAGAAATTAAGGAAACTATTGAACTAATAATGAGATAAATGATAGAGAAGTAAAAAAATGTTAACTTAAGTCGGTGAAAAACATATAATTAATAATTTTATATTATTTATTACATATCTATTTTAAGTAATAAAATAATTATATAAATATCTATTTTACCTTTATTTTTATCTTACTCTATACTATCAAAATTTCCCCTCTTCAATTAAGAATGAAAATGGAGGGTATAATTGTAGTCTATATGTTGTGCCTATATTTACTTAATTCTTGTGTCCATGCAAATGTAGCAACAAAAACATAACAGAGAAAGCATTAAGCATATACTAATAGTTAGTGGAGTTAATAAATACTTCCTATGCTCTAAAATACTTATTACATTATGGTTATTGATAGTACTATTTATCGTTCAAATTATTTTATATATTGCGGCTAATGTGTAAGAGAAATATAGTCAAATGAAATCTTGTTTGAATCGTCTAATTCCATACTTTCTAATATTGACTTTTTTTATATAATTTTTAGATGTGTATAATGCAATATATAAATAATCAAAATAACACATTAAATTGCATAAAAAGTCAAATGTAGCGAGTACAATAAAATGAAACGGTAAAAGTATGCAAAAATTGTTAAACAATGACACTAAGTTAATACCAACACTAGAATCACAAAACTTAAATGAAAATTTTCAATGACGAACAAGTAAAACTATTAGTAACAATTGATATATTTCTAGTTAGCAGTTATTTTTGCATTTCTTAGAAATTGCGATTGACAGTAATATTTTTTTGTTATAATAGATCACTATTAGTAACAATTTAATAGAGATAGAGGGAGTATTTAGCGATTGTCGCCCTCACAATCTTATTATAGTTATTGATAGTTGATAGCAAGCTGGCATTTGTACTCCTTGTTTGTATTACATTTATATACTCCCTCGGTTCTCTATTGATGTTCCCATAGGGAATGTTCACGGGAATTAAGAAAAATGTTAAAATGGAGTTAGTGGAAGATATGTGGGCCCATAATCAATATTAAAATATTAAAATTAAGATGGTTGAGGTTATTTTTGTCCAAAATTTGTGATATAAATGGAAAGATTCCTTATGGGAACAACAATTGGAACACCCCAAAATGGAAAGTGGGAACTTCTTTAAGGAACAGAGGGAGTATCATATATGCAAGCCAATTATAGCTAACACACCCTTAATAACTTAAGTTGAGATTATCATCACACATTTTTCAAGTCTTTTTATCTCAAGACCTGTATATTTAAGTCGACCAATTGTAATTATAATAATTGCTATCAATTATTAAGTAGAATTTGTCTGTTGTTATGGAAGTGCGCTATTGGACTAGGGGCATATTATACCCTTATTATATAAAAGGTATTCCTTCCGTCCCATTTAATTTGCACCATTTTTTATTTTGGTCCTTCCACTTAATTTGCATCATTTCTATTTATGGACTATGGCCCACCATTTTCTTTTAATCTCATCCATACATTTTTACCCTCTTTTAATTTCAACCACACAATTCATTCTCTCTCTTTAGTTATTACCATTATCTACCTTTTTCTTAAAAATCAACAATTTTCTCTTTGCTACAAACTATAGGGAACGGAGAGAGTACATAACATGTTGAAAATTGAACAAAAATAATTTATTATGTCGATTTTAAAATATTATGTTTCACATTATGAATTTTTAATTTTGTTGTCATCTAATAGGTTTTTATTTGTTGGTAATTAGAACATCATGTTACTTGCTGACATGACTGTACACCTGGCCCCTTTTTGATGTTGTCGTACACATGGTAGATAAGACCGTAAGTGAGATGATGTTTAGATCACCTATACATATTAGATGAAAACTAAGTTTTTATGTACATCAAAGATTAATGATATATTATCCTTGTGGTGAACTCGTCTAACATGAGACAATCTCAAAAAAGATTTGGATGATATATTAATAACCCAAAATTTAAAAGGGCAATGTCCCATAGGGCCTAAAATGAGAGATATGCTACACATTTTCATTCAAATAAGAACGTATCTTTGAGAGCAAGGCTCGATACCAAGGCCGGGGTATGTGCATTCAGTTGGGGTCCAAATTCAAGATGGCCATGGACTAATCAGAGTTCAGTTACACACAGTACAAGAACAAATTAACAAGGAAACTGCCCTGCTTACTTTCTGCATAAGCTCTTCAAATTGTGTTCAGCAGATCTGAATAGCTAAAGCCTACAGGAAAGAGAATCTAGTTATAAGCTTACATAAGCTCATTGGCAAAACTACCACCAAACTAGCACATTCAAGCAACAGTAATTCAACAACAAATATTTACATCCTACTAATTAGAAGTAGAAGTTAAGTCTTCGTACAGAAGGTTAAAATTCACTCGTCAAATCGGCCCTAGAAAGTCGCCCTCTAAACCAACCACAGCTTGGAATTCCTTATCAGCCTCCACCCACTTAGTCCCGATCACACAAAAGCGAACCACAACGTCTTTCTCAATCTTCATCTGCTTCTCACTTATGAACATCGGATTATCACCAGGGACATGCTGATAGCCAGGCATCTTCTGAGCAGAGAGGAAAATAGTCTCAATGGGTCCACATTTCAAGAACACCCCATGCCTTAAGACCTTGTGCACTGTACCGTCTAAAACTTCTCCACGAAATATCTTGAAAGTGAGACAGCTGAAGGTAACAGGATACATCACATCTCCTGTTTGCTGCCTAACTCTCCCTTCTCCTATCTCATCCAAAGTTGTGACTGCAAGTAGATAGCCAAGATCCTTAGTAGCCTTCTTGGCGGAAAAATCTTCCATCAGTCGGAGTATGATTGATTTTTGCAGCATCAATCCTTTCACATCCATATTTTGAGCTGGGATGATCACATTCCACGGAAGTTGTACTTTGATGAACATTGTTTCTCAATCTACAGAGAGGTGAACAGAAAGTTAGCACACAAGTTCATTATATGATCAAAATTGGACAAAAGCTACGACTTGAAATGTCACGATAAAGATCTTGTTGAAACTAAGATATGGCCAAATTATCAATGTTGATACTTAATAGCAATAGGTTACTCAATTCCACATTATGCATCCACTTAAACTTAGTTGATACTTAAATCTAACGTAACTAAAAATTTTCAGCAGACCTGCAGCATAGTGTCCTTTTAAAACACCGATTATATATAAACTATAACATACTACATATTAGTTACGGTGAACTCGTTGAAGTTTCAAAGCTAAACTCTCCTCAAACCGATGTGCTTGATCTTTAAAACACCGATAATAGATAAATAATTACATACTACATATTAATCTCAATCCAATCAATCCATACTTGTAGTTGCTGTACATATCAAGTATTGGTTGATCTTTACCAAATAAAACATGACCAAGGTCTAGCACAATATTTGTTACACTCAACTTTTGGTGTCTAAAATTCATCTACAATCAAAGGTCATGTAACACCATGACCTAATATAATCAAATTCAAGTAATAAATTCTTTCATCTCCACCTTCAACAAAACAAATGCAACAACACTCCACAAAACACTCAACCAAAGGCACTAAAAGATACTCACCAAACACATGTGTATCAAATAGACCATATGCAAGATGTCCAAGAAGGATCCAAATGGAGTACACATCAAAAGACTTACCAAGTCTTTCAATATCAACCAAGAACCATAAACTTTTTGATCGAAATAGGACTAAAAAAATGACTTTTTTCCAACCAAAAAATTTGCCTATAATCATGGTTCTTAACAAACCAAGACACCTTGTTGAAGTTTGTTGAAGTACATGAATGCCAACAAATATAAATGTGGCACCAAACAAAGTGTTATCTCAAATTAGAGGACATAAGCGAATCTAAAACCAAATAGCCAACTTAAAACCACCCTAGTACTCAAATGGAAAATAGAGCAGTTAATTTCATCACAAAATCATAAACATTGTTATCAAAAGCATATACAATATGCCAATCCAAAACATAACTACCTTCGTATAACTAGTGTTTGACTTGGAATCAAACATCAAAATATGGCCATCAACAAATAATCAAAAAGTAATTACTTTTGTCTAAATTATTCCCCAAAAAGACAATATTGCTTTGGAAGCCAATTTTTCAAGGATGCTTGGCATTTGGTTGGGGATGATGTTGTGAAAGCTGTGTTGAATTTCTTCAGGACAGGTAAACTTTTGAAAGAGGTGAATTCCACCTCTATATCCCTAATTCCTAAAACTTATCATCCTACTCATGTGTCACAATTTAGACCCATTTCCTGTTGTTCTTTGCTTTATAAGTGCATTACAAAGATGCTCTGTTCTAGAATGAAACTTGTGCTGCCTCAGATAGTTTCTCCTAATCAGTCTGGCTTTGTAGCTAATAGAAAGATTGTGCACAACATCACGGTCATTGAGGATCTTTTGAGACAGTATGGTAGGAAGCATGCTCCCTCTGCCTTTCTTGTTAAAATTTACCTTAGAAAAGCCTATGATACTGTGGAGTGGAAGTTTTTACATGAAATGCTTGTTGCTTTAAACTTCCCTAGTAAGTTGATTGACTGGATTATGGTCTGTCCATTAGTCTCATTTCTAAGAAGCACACCTAAATAATCACAAAAATTACTGAACTTATGTGATAGTGATGAAAGACAACTATTACACAAGATTCACCAAGAACTCACTTCATAATCTATCTCAACCAACAACTATTACACAAGATTCACCAAGAACTCACTTCATAATCTATCTCAACCAAATAGCAAGGATTTTAAATCCAAAACTTATAGCAAAATTTGGCAAACAAAGCAAGAGTATCAAGCAAATTACCCTCATCAGACTTTAGAGCAAGTAAATCCATTAATTATAGAATGTAAAATTTTGAGGCAAAGTTTTAATATGAATCTCATCAACTTCAAATAAGTAGATGACAATAAACTCATCAAGAATATTCAAATGGAGCACTCTTTGGCCATTAAGAGTAATCCAACTAAACTTTGAGTCTTTAAGATAATTCTTCTCACTTTAATTTTCTAGTCACCTTCACTAACCTTTTGAACACCAAACAAGGCCTTGCCTTCACCTTAATTTGCCCGAAAAATAAGATTGTACTTTCACCAAAGCCTTTGTTAATTGGACTTGGTTGAACACAGCCTAAAGCACCACATATGACCACAATAATCACCAATCAAATCTTTGGCTCTGATATCAAGTGTTACGGAGACTGGAGTAAAGTGCCAAGCCCGGTTGAATATCATGGCCAAGATGCCGCACTAATAAACTTTGACTATTTGCAAGTATTAAGGTTAGTTAAGTATAAATCTAATGCCAACAATAACACAAAGATTTAAGGTGGTTCATCAAACGTAGGCTACATTCACAATCCTATGCTAGTATATTTCATTATGCGTTTAAAGGATAAGAGAACTTGAAAGCTCAAACAAACAATTATGATTTACATTTTGGAGCATTTGAGTGTGTAAGGAACTAAGTATGAAGTGAAGAATTACGTAATTTGGTAAGAGGGATATGAGGGCTTAAGCTCTTGGCTTGCCAATTGGCACACCTTATCAACATGGGAGTGTTGTGCTTAAATAGAGGAACGTGTGATGAACCCAGCTAGTGCAGTGAGTAAGCAAGGTAGTCAGAAGTAAGTGAGAATAAGAATAGAAGAGAATTAGATGGGGAAGGAGAAGAATACAGAAAATAGAATAGAGGGAAGATAGAATTAGAGAGGAGAATGTATTAGTATATTCATAATCATGTCAATCACATTATTACATCATACTATTTATAGCTAACAAGCCTAACAAACTTGTTGCTTTTTGCTAGATTGGTTACATAATATTCTTTTTCTAGAAGCTTCACCAAAAGACTATTTTACCCCTCGTATAGTAGATATTGAGTTATCACAGAACGTTAGACAACAAACAAAATTACAAGAATCAAAAACAAATCAAAATGCTCGGACACATTTGCTTGCTTCCACAAATGCTATTGGTCCCACTTTCTTCTACATGTATATTCTTAACAATTGTCCGAATGTACTAATAACCTTGCTCATCAATTTCAATCCATACTTGTATTTGTTGTACATATCAAGTCATGGTTTTTTTTTTTTTACCAAATAACACATGCGCAAGGTCTAACACAACATTTGTTACACCAATCTTTGGGGTCCTAAATTCATTAACCATCACATGTCAAATAACACCATAACCAAATACAATCAAATTCAAGTCACACACTCTTCACCATCGATGCAACATTTGGGGAATGGGAGCACTGAGCACATGCAAATAACATTCTCTTTGTTAGTGATAACAAAGAGGTTGCTTTTAATCGATCCTTGGTATTTAGAAGCAAACAGCATCAACAACTTCAAACAAATAAGAAGTGCACGTGATTCAAAAATTCATTTAAATAAGGTCTATGATAATCCAAAACGAAAAAAAAATAAAAATAAAAAAATAAAAAAGCCACATTCAAGCCTCGAACAGTTTTGGAATAAGCTAAAAAAGAAACTTATTCATTGGTATTATTCCTTTTTTCCTTTAAAAAGCAACATAAGATCCATTTTCCTTTGACTGTGGAAAATTTAAACCACAAACGAAATCAGGGATTTTTTTCAAATTATATGCATGATACACTTATAATGTGTTCTAAGTACCAAACAGTATGTTTCAGATCATGAATCTAATAGAAAATACTAGTACGATGTGTTATTGACATGCACAATGCACAATCTTAAATGTCTTCAACATATGAGGCCTCCTCCCACCCCTAGCTACAAAACTTCACCCTACCTATGTAGAAGCTTCTTAAACAACATTGGGGTACTTAGCATTGTCCTTGAAGCAAGAATAAATGTAGAAACATAAATGTTTTGGTTCAAGTCAGTAGATACACATTGACATTAAGCGGATTCGATGATTAAATCCAAGAACACATACAAGCCCAAAAACTCTACCATGTTTAGGTTCGACTCTGCATCACAAAAGTGAGATGAGGCAGCAAGCAGCAAGCACTAAAACCGTTAATCAAAAAGGAAAAACTCCATAAAATTAAAATAAATTCAACGCATTACAAATATCTGGATGAGGGTTGCAAAATTAAAAACGAGTTTCAAAATTTTAGCACAATTCATTATAAACATGACAAAGGAGGAATTTAGTAGAACAAACCGAAATCGGTTCTGGGCTAATTTCAGATCCACGGCGCAAAATCACCATGTAAGTTTAGTCTTTACCCCTTGAAAATTATTCCAAAAAAGCTAAAGGTTAAGGAAAATTAGGGATCTAGAAAAGATAACGAAGAACATGCATGAGTAACAGAGAAAAAATGGTACCAGGAAGAGAAAGATTTGGAAGGAAGAGGAGGAATTTAGCACAATCACACAAATTTCAGTTTAAATGAATTTAGCACAATCACACAATCACATTTTTAGCACAATACATTATAAACATAACAAAGGAGGAATTTAGTAGAATAAACCCTAATTTCAGATTAAATGAAGTTATAATGAAAAAAACTACATTTATACATTTACTTCACTATTCATCAATATTCAATAATCAACAAGACACACACAATCACACAAATGACAAAACTAATTATGATCAAACCACAAAACCACAAACCCTAAACAAATTCACAATTATTCATTAATTTCTAATCCTAAACCCTAAAAAATCATTTAAAGAACAAAACTACAAAAAAATTGAAGATTTTAACTTTTGAATCCTGAATTAATTGAATGAGGGTTTAAAATTTTAAAGAGAAACTTACAATAAAAACCAAAGAATGGTGGTCCGGTGGACTGTGGTCTGTTGGACGCAGGCGGCAGCCGGAACGCAAGAAGAAAGCTAGGGAGGCGTCCGGAATTACAGTCAGAGGGCAGTTGCGAGTCACCAGAGGAGTCAGACGCAGCTGGTGACCCGGTGGGAGACTGGGAGTATTGAGGATTTGAGATGAAATTCGAGAATGGAGATGAAAGGGAAAGGGAGAAAGGGGAGGGGAGGGTACAGCTGTGAGAGCTGTCTTTTTTAAGGTTTCAATATATTAATTTAATCCTTAACATTTTTAAATTTTGTATTATAAAAAATTATAAATATTTAATATTTTATAATCTTTGCACTGAGTTGAATTAAACAAGATCTCACTTGAGTATGTTTCAACTTATATATTACTCCCTCTTATTCAAAATTATTATCCACTTTTCTTTTTTAGTCGAGTCACTCTAATTGTCCACTTTCTATTTTTGGCAAAAAATTTTTACCTAAATACTCCCAATTACCCCAACTTATATTATTTAAACTACCCCACCTATCATCTTTTTAATTATTATAATCACTTAAATACCTTAACTATCACCTTTACAATTATTGTAATCACTTAAATTACCCCAACTACTATTTTCTTAAAATCCGTGTCCAACCCAAAGTGGACAGTTATTTTGAATAGGAGAGAGTAATAACTAATTACAAATTGAGAGTGATGAATAAATAGTGTCACGTCTTATAATGTTGCAATTAACATGGAATGGAGGGAATACCAGAATAGTAACTTGTGCAATGCATGATGTTTGTTAGTATTGAAATAGTTATTATAAAGAAAGATGCAATTGCAAATTATGTGAACATGCGAATGTGCCACAATCACATTTTAACCTTTAAAAATGATTTCATTTGGTAAAACTCTATAAATTGTCATTTGTAATTATCCTATTCGTTTATAGTATTGTATGATTGTATGATTTAATCTAATAAAATCTTTTTGAATACTTAAAATCATAATTAATGCAAAATTTTATAAAATCGTCATGTGAAAATTTTCAATTCTTTTAAGTATTGTACGATGATATGATATAATTGCATTGTGGATACTATTATGTTCCTTGATAAAGTTCCATAACAAATGTTAACGGGAATTAAGAAAAATAATTATATTTTAGATAGTACATATATTATTTTATAGAACAATAAATTTGATAGAGGAAAAGTGAAGACCATAAACATTACAAAAATACTTATTAAAAGAAGGTAGGAAAAAAATACTTCCTCTGTTCCGTTTTACCATTGGGTTTGGCACGTTTTTTAAGGGTCATCAAATCAGTGTGGTAAAAGTAGGGATAATGTAAGATTGATGGTGATATTTGAGGTAAAAATAAAAAAAATTATTATAAAGTTAGTTGGAAACATGTGTGTACCGTAAAAAATATAAAAATGTTAAAATAAAGTTAGTGAAAGATATATGGAACCATAAGCATTATATTAATAATTAAAATATTAAGATGAGAATGAACAAGGTTATTATTGTCCAAAATTTATGATATTAAATTGAAATATTCCTTATAAGAACAAATAAAACACCTTAAAATAATAAATGTGAACTTCTTTACAAAATGGAGAGCTAGTATATAAAGTTTTTTTAAAGAAATATTAATTTTAAAAAAAGTATGAGAAACCTATGCTATGTTTGTCACAACATAGGTCCACCTATGCTATGTTTGTCACAATAAAGAAAATTTGAAAAATGACTTTTTGATAAAACATTCTCAAAAATCAAAATAAGTTTCCGAAAATTTTAATTCTCAAAATAAGTGTCCTTGTGTAAGGGCCTAAGGTCAGAGCTTGTTCGTAAGAGAAGAACATGCTAAAAGGCAAAAAAAACATATGCTAAAAGGCAAAAAAAAATCAACACGATTTTGTTCGTTGTTACCAACAGGAAACAGCAAACAAAAAGAAGATAATGTCATAATTTTCGAAATAACAAAAAAAGACAAAGATTGTTCATTGTTATGAATAGCGAACCAACAATTGATTTTTTCCCTTCTTTAAGCGATGACATTGTCTTTGTTCCTTTTGTTTGCTCATCGTTGTTAGTAACCAACTCTTACTAATAATGAACAAGTCATGACCTTAGACTCGGACACAAAGACTCTTATTTTGAAAATTTAAACTTTTTAAAACTTATTCAAATCTTTTAAAAAAACTCATTTAATTCTATTTTTCGTAAATAAATGCATATTCATTAAAAAAACAAATTTGCACCCATAGATTTGAAGTACTCCCTCCGTTCCTATGAATTTGCAGCATTTATATTTTTGGACTATGGCCCACCACTTTCTTTTAATCTCATCCATACATTTTAACTCTCTTTTAATTTCATCAACACAATTTATTCTCTCTCTTTATTTATTACCATTTCCTTAATTCTCACCATTTTTCTCTTTGCTACTATCTCATAGAGACGGAGGAAATATTAATTAATGACGTGTAATCCACTAGCAGCACAACTTGTCTAAATCAGCAACGTGTACGTCAAGCCTTTTATATGGCTTGCTTGTTTCAATTGAAAAATCATTTAACATGTGATTTGTAAATTAGAGCCGGAAGACTACTTTTTGATTGCGTTCTCCTTTTGGGTATGAGTTGTTATCGTTCTTCCCTCCTCAGATCCTGTCCATAGTTTTTTATGGGCGGGATACACTGACCGAGTAGGATGATGATGATGTGATTTGTAAATTTTGCGATCTTTTTTTTTATATATATATTCTTGTTGAATAATTTATATAATAACTCATTGCTTGTTGTGATCAACAACTAAATAAAATTATTTCCACATAAATTCTAGAATTATTATTTTGAATTGAGCTGAACTCATGATCGAATAGCCAAACTAGCCCTTCCTATATGTTTGATTATCTCATTTCACTGTGATAAAATTAACTTTTTGTAATATAAAACGTGATATTAAAAAAAGTATCATTGATTTATATCTATAGTGTAATAATTATTGGTTTTTGTCTTAAGTTTCACTATAAAGTGAATTAATGACACTTAATTTATTTAGCCTTTTGTGATATATATGGAATTGTTACGATAGTCAATAGTGGCATTTATTTGAAATATCACTAGATACAATGTCGCGAAGTGCTGCTAAAGGGTCTAATTAAAAAGTGTCATTAAATCTACTACATATGTCATTAGAAATTTAAACATTTAAATGAATTGTCACTAAATACATCCCACTAAAAATATAAACAAATTAATAATTTGATTGTTCTTGTGGTAACTGGTGAGTGGTATATACAATGCGATCTTATTTGCCTTAAAGATTTCCTTTGGTACAGAAGGGGATCAGATATTGTTAAAAATAAATCAATCTTTGTTGGATCAGCTAAAAATAAATTTAATTATTGTTTATTTTTAAATAAACTCACCTATTTGATATAATTGTTGAAAATAAATTCACCTCTTGTTTATTCTTAATTCTTGCTTACAAAGAAGCTTAGAAATGGTTGAAAATAAATTCAATTATTGTTTATTTTTAAATAAACTCACCTATTTGATATAATTGTTGAAAATAAAGTCACCTCTTGTTTATTCTTTATTTTTAATTCTTGCTTACAAAGAAGCTTTGAAAATAAATCAATTTTTGTAGGATCAGCTAAACATAAATTCAATTATTGTTTATTTTTAAATAAACTCACTTAATTCTTGTTTATTCTTAAATTCACCCTAATAAAAAATTAGAAATTAACGACTACAATGGCTCAATTTCGACTAAATATTTCTAAAAACAATTAATGATGATGATGGATGATACCCAAAAAAGAAAGCATACCATTAATTGATAGACTAAATATTTCAAAATTTGTTAAATGGCTATAATAATGATTGTTGAATTTTTTTTTTCTTTTTCAACAACTGGTATAGTATCTTGCATGGGCTTGTATTGCATCACGTACACTTTTATGCTATATATATATAGAAACTACACACCATCATGCAATCACAAATCGGTTCTTAGTTTACAACGTACTAATAATCCGCTAGATTCGAATTAGGTTTACCAAAATGTGGAGAATTTTAGCTTCTTTTGTTGTTATTTTTTGGTCAACTTTTGTAAATGGTCAACCACAAAGGCCATGTTATTTTATATTTGGTGACTCAATTTCTGATGCTGGAAATAATAACAGGCTAATAACAATGGCTAAAGCTAATTATCCACCGTATGGGGTTGACTTTCCTGGTCAAATTCCTACCGGAAGGTTTACAAATGGTCGTACTATAATCGATGTATTTAGTAAGTAAACTTTTCCTTATTAAGAAAGGCTAAATTAAGCTAACTAATTTACAAAAAATAAATATAGTAATTATTGAAGCTACCTAACATGTATATGAAGTCTAATATTGGTCACGCTTTATTATGATAATCGTTGATTTCAGGCGAACTTATGGGATTTAAAAATTCCGTAAAAACATACAGTAACATCACTCTATTAGATCCAGATATAGTAAGAGGCGTTAATTTCGCATCAGGTGCTGCGGGTATTTTGCCAGAAAGTGGATCCGCCTTGGTAATGTTGTGGTAGATTTAATTTGTAATTTTTGCCAAAATAAGTTTTGATGATAATGTCAAGACAATTATGATTGATAAAGACAAAAAAAGTCATATATAAAGGTGGAGTAAAAGATAAGAGATTTAAATAATATTATGTAAATAAAAAAATATATATTTTAATTAAGCTGACTAAATTAATACCATAAAAAAAATCCATAGCAAATTTAAGAAAAAAAATAAGTAGTTCTAATAAGACTATTAGGGGGTGTTTGACATATGAGAATGAAAATTATGAGACTATAAATGAGACTTTACTTTTATTAAGAGAAAAAAAATGTCATTTTATAAATTTCCCAAATCTCAACCCCTAATACCACCCTCTTCTAAAACTTTTTTTGTGGGATTTTTTTTTCCCAAGTCTCAACTCATATCTAAGTCTCAACAAACAAGGGTTTTTTTTTATAATTTTACCCTAAAATCCCAATCCCCAACCTCAATTCCCTCTTGCCAAACACACACTTAGCTAACGGCCAGATTGGTAGGTGGTAAATGGTAATAAACAATGATCCTCATTTTCTTTATGAAGTTCATTCCAATCCAATACAATTGGGAAAGAGGGTATTAGGTGGTAATGGAAATTTGTGAATAAAAACTTTTTTTATGACCAAAATTTCATCACCGGGAATGATATAGAACTTTCGATGAAATTTTACAATATAAATCATTTCTATTATCACCATTTAATACCACACCAAACGGACCATTTAATACCACTTATTTTTCAGTAGTATCATAAGCTTGAATTGTGTAATTGCTAATGAAAATTATTTCATATATGGTTTGTAAGTTAGGGTGATCGGGTGTGGATGGATCGGCAATTAGCAAATTACGCACTCACATTGTTGAAGCTTCAGTTGATGGTTGAAGTTCCGGTTAGAAACTACGTAAACCAGTGCTTGTACACAATTACTATGGGTAGAAATGACTACATCAATAATTATTTCTTGCCCCAAAACTATCTTACTAGTAGAATCTTTACTGTTCAAGAATTTACCAGATTGCTCAGGACTCGCTTTAGAGCTCAATTACAGGTTTTTTCCTCATCACATGCAATCCTATTCCTGTTCCTCGATCATCTATCATTCTTATCTATCAATGAAACAATTTATTGCAAAAGTATAATATGCTTGGAAAAAAGCTAGTTAGCGTAATAAGTAATGGTTTGTCTTTCACATCAATCATACTCTCTCTCTTACTTAATGAAGTTTATATTATCATGTTCATTGAAATTAGGAAAAATATTAATATTTTATATGATAGATATATGTTAGAGTATATAACATATCTTGGGCCGCAACTATCAACTTAAGCTTTTGGTTGAATTGGTTTCTTAACATGGTATTAAAAGTCAACGTGACAAGAGGTTACGGGTTCGAATCTCAACCACCCCTCATTTAAGTGGAATATTTAGCACTAGGTATGAGGAGAGTCTGTGAGCTGTGTTGCATCCACACTTTTAGCCCAAAAGAGCTCTCGTGTGAGGGGACATGTTAGAGTATATAACATATTATGGGGCCTCAACCATCAGCTTAAGCTTTTGGTTGAGTTCGTTCCTTGACAATATAATATATTTTTTTATAATATACTTTCTTCAACTATAACTTTGTTCCAAGTCAAAGATATGGTGTTTGTGAATTGGCTTATCTTAAGTTACTGTTACACTCCAGCAGTAGGGAAGGTTTAAAGCCCGGCGGACTAAAAATTGAATTTTTTTTTTAAAAACCGTGTGTAATTTCAAAAAATTTGTTATTTTTCTAATAATTTTGTATCTTTAAACACTTAATATATACTATAGAATATAATATTGAGACTTTCAATTTTTTAGGGTCTTGTGTGGTCGAACATGTTGAACATGCTCAGAACCTCCCATGTTAAAGCCAAAAAAAATATTCCCCTTTAAAACTGGTCAATGGGTACCCGCTAAAAAAAATTTGTGGCCCATGACACGATTCGGTTAAGGCGGGTCGGGTACCCGAACCATAACTTATAATTTTTTTGAAAAGATGACCTGCCATTTATGATGCGGGTTGACGACTCATCGATTCGGGTCAAGCGAGTCGGGTAGCCCTAATAAGAACCACAACTTATTAAAAAAATGTTCTTATAAAGTTAGTAGAAAACATGTGGAGACCATAAGTGCTATAAAAATGTTTATTTTTTGTGAATTACGGCCACCAAAGTACCAAAGTTTGCAGATTCAAGTCAAAATACAGAATTCTGACCATTTTGGTGGTCGGGATTTAGATTAAGTGGTCGGAGTTATGTGTTTTTGGTCTAAACTTGTAAACTTTGATATCTTGATGGCTGTAATTCGCAAAACATATATATTAAGACTGTAATTTGCAAAAGAGCTACACTTTAAGGCTGTAATTCGCAAATTATTGATAAGAAAATGAAGATTGAAATTTGGTGTTGTGATAATAGACGCTATACAATAGTGGTGCAAGAAGAGTAGTAGTATTTGGATTGGGTCAACTTGGGTGCATACCAGCTACAATTGCCAGGAACAATGCAACTCAATGTGTTACTGAGATCAACCAAGCAGTACAGCTTTTCAATACTCAGGTTCGATCCTTAGTTGATGATTTTAATGCAAATCTTCCCGGCGCCAGATTCACATTCGTTAATATTTCTGCAATCCAAACGGCTAGGCCTTTATGTCAAGGTATATGTATATATATATATGCCAACTAATATATGTGTGTATGTTTTCTATATTTTATTTTATGTTAAAATGAAAATTTATATTCATATAAGGGCGACATTGCAAGGGCCGTTTCTTAGGGTACTTTTGAGGTGTAATCGTTTAGGCCCAACTCATGAATAGGACTCAAATTGAGTTAATATTCGTATATTTAAAAATCAGAGTTTGCATATGTAGCTTTTAACAAGGATCTAACTTGATGCATTAGGTTTTTCAATTAAGCACATGACTGTGAACTACATAGTTGGAGAAAAAATAACTGAAACTTAATTAGGGCCTAAAAATAGTTAAGAACGGCACTGGACATCGCCCGATCTACATATATATAGGATAAAATAAGAAGATTCTATATAATGAGAAGGATAAGAAGAATTTTTTTAGTACACTATATATACAGAAAATGATATCTTATAAATTAATTAAGGACATTTTTCAGATTTATGACATTGTTAAAGTACCCATGTGTTATCCACATGTGAGTTGTCCCACATCGGAGAAAGAGCAGAGTATGCATCACTTTATAAATTCAAGGAATAACTTCTACTATCACCAATTGGTTTTAGTAGTAAATAATTCCTTGGGTTTATAAGTGGACTACTTCTTCTCCTTCTTGTTTGGGTTGCCCAAGCCCATTTTTAGATTTATGACATAATATCCTTTATATATATAGTGACCTTTAAAATTAAGTGTTTTTGGTTAGATTATGACCATAAATTTTTTATCTTATTGAAATCAATAGCGTAGAATTCTTCTTATCCTTTTTATTTTAAACACCGTTAAATATACATAGAGTTGCTTTACTTTTGATTTAGGAAAAAATTCATATTATAAATGAAAAAAATTATTTTGGTAGCTCAATTGATAAGTCTTTTAAACCTGTTGTAAGAGATCTGGATTTCAACTCCTACAGGCTACAAGATTTATTTCAAATCATTTTTGTATTATTTATTTCTTGTCTTTATATTACGTTTCCTCTAGAACTACTTTAACCAAAAATTATGGTTTCTACTTATTGTGTTGAAAAATAAGTCATATGTGATCTCACATTAAAAAATTAGCAGAGAGAAGTTGACTAACATGACGAATTACTCTTCATATAAGTTATAAATAACCAATTGATTTTAGGATGAAATATAATCAGATTTGTATGCAATCAGCTCTTCTAGTTATTATGCGAGTTTTGTTTACAAGTTTAATAACAAATTTATGAAATTGCAGGTTTTATTAGGAATTCGACTTGTTGCCAATTAAGAAGTGATTTCCAGTGTGAGCCAAACAGTCGACCATGCGCGGATAGGAACATATATGAATTCATGGATGGATTTCATCGAACTGAGATTGTGAATCAACTCGTGGTAACAATTATTTATAACACTCAAAATCGTGATTTTGTTGGTCCCTTCAGCTTTAGTGAACTGCTTGCTAATTAGACTCAACATAATTGTTATGCTTTGTAATATATATACTTCTACGTATACGTATGTAGCCATATGTACGTTCAAAATAAAGTTGATTTTTACACAGTTTTTAAAGCAAATTTTAAACCTTAATATCTCAATATACAATACATAATAAAAAGTATATTAATACGAATTTAACGAGATCTCACATGGGTATATTTTATCTTCTATATATATGTCAAAAACATTAATTAAATTTCTCTCTCTTTAAGAGGTATATTCCAAAGGGGAAGAGCATTAGAGAACGTAGGCAGAGGCGAAGCCAAGATTTTCAGTTAGGGGGAGGGCAAATTGTCGATAGACTAGCAAGTTATTTATTATATAAAAACTTGTTAACTATGAAAATTTGAATCATATAAACTGAAATTAGCTTGAATCTTAGCAAAATTTATATTTAACAAATAGAGTTGAAACTTTCTTAAAATTACCCCTTTTCAAAAACAAAAAACTAAGCGTTTGACTTCATATATTTGCCTTCTAAGTCTCTAAAAAATATTATTAAAATTAAGATAGCAAAAATATAAAAACATATTAAAAGGATGAATAAGAATTATGAAGTTAGTTGATAATGATATATTAGTGAAAAATATGTAAAGTCCATAAGTCATACTCTCTCCAATTCACCACTAAATTCCCATTTGTTTTTTGACACTATTCATGATCTTAATTTGTATTTTATTATTAATCTATAAGTTAAACCATAGTCAAGTGGAATTTTGTTTGATTCGTCTCAATGCAAGGATTATTTATATCAACTTTCTATAATTTTTAATTATGAACAATTAGAAATATTAACGATTAAATAAGTGCATTAGATAAAGTGCTAAAACAAATGAGACTTTAGTGGTGAAATGGAGGGAATATTAAAATGAAGTTAGTACAAGATATATATAGGACAATATGCATTATTAAAATAGTATTAAAATGAGAATATCAAGGTTATTTTTGTCAATTTATGCTATAAATTGAAAGTTTCTACTAGTATATAGGAACAACAATTAAATAAGTAAAGTGACAAATAAAAATTCCTTTAGGGAACGGAGAAAATAAAAGTATAAAGTAATGAAGTTGATATGTAACGTAATTTTATTTTAAAAAATGTCAATTTTTTATTTTTATTTAAGTATGGAATATGGATAGCCTATGCTTGTCACAATATAGGTCCACCTATGCCAACGAGTATCCCAAAGCCTTTAAAGACCAAATTCTTCATTAACTTTTTGTTTCCGATAAAAAACCCACTTTCATATAATGCTTTGAGATTATTTGGCTTCTCACTTTTATGAAGACCAAAATGTCGATTAAAATTCAAAAAATAGGTAAGTATTATTTTCATATTTAAAAAAAAAGCATTCGATGAGGTTTGAACCCAAATGAATGTTGTGATATAGCAAAGCTCATATCCACTTAATCAACACACACATTATAGTATCTTTAAGTATATACTTTATAGATAAGTTAAATATTGTCAGTTAAAAGAAAAGTTGTCTATAAGAACATGATCAAAAGCGATTGTGGTTCAATGAATAGAATATCATGTTGAGCAGAAGATTTGGGGCTTGACCCTTACTGAGCGTAGGTATCAGTTGGAGGATTTCTTGACTATGCACATCCTTTTTACTCCTTCCTTGAGGGGAACAAGTATGGTTTGTCAACATCTTTTAAAGGAAAAACTCCTCACTTAAACTCTACCTTATGTGAAATACTGAAAGTTGTTCTTTACCTATTTTATTCTATTTTTCGTAAATAAATACATATTCATTAAAAAAACAAATTTGCACCCCATAAATTTGAAGGATTAATCAATGACGTGTATAATTGGTCTAAATCAGCAACGTGTACGTCAAGCCTTTTATACATAGCTTGCTAGTTTCAATTATTGAAAAATCATTTAACATGTGATTTGTAAATTGTGCCATCTTTTTTTTTATATATATATTCTTGTTGAATAATTTATATAATAACTCATTGCTTGTTGTGATCAACAACTAAATAAAATTATTTCCACATAAATTCTAGAATTATCATTTTGATTTGAGCTGAACTCATGATCGAATAGCCAAATTAGCCCTTTCTATATGCTTGATTATCTTATTTAACTATAATAAAATTAACTTTTTATGATTAGTATTAAAATGTCATTAATTTATATTTTTTGTATCATAGTTATTGTTTTTTTTTTAAAGTTTTACCATAAGTGATTTGGTGACTTTTTATTAGGCTTTTAGTGACATAAGTAATTATTACTATAACCTATACTCTTTAGTGACATTTTTGTGATATGTTACTAGATTCTATATCGCGAAAAGTTTTAGTATGATTTTTTATTGTGCTGCTAAAAGGTTTAATAAATATTACTAAATTCACTATATATATATATATATATATATACCATTGAAAATTTAAAATAGTGATATTTAAATTAGTATATTACGTTGTATTGTTTCTAAAACAACTTAATAATTTGATTGTTCTTGTAGTGAGTGCCTGAGTGGTATCACTTAGTATACATAATGCGATCTTATTATTTGCCCTAAAAGACTTGCGATTAGTCTGGTGGTCGTAAAAGACATTTCTTTTTTCATCCTTATGAGTTACCAACAAATTAAATAAAAATCCTGAAAATGATGCTAGAGATAGAACGATGTGTTTCAATCCCTAATATCACCAAGATTGAAGGTGCGCAGTCTTGTGATAAACAAATTACGCTATCAAATGAAATCGATGCTTGTAGGAAATAAAATGCAATAATAAACGACACAAAATTTAATGAGGTTCACCCAATTTAAGCTACGTCCTCCGGTGTAGTATCTCTTATATTATAATAAATGAGAATTACAATTAGAGAAGAGATGGACCTGTGTTTGGCTTAGGGTTAATTTCGTGGATGTTTTTGGATGACTACACTAGGTCTCTATTTATAGTGCTAGATACACTAGGAGTTACACATGATTATTATAGTGAGTAAGTAACATAATAAACACCATTGATCAGCTGAGTTAAATGAGTTGTAACTTCCCCTAGCATTTGATCCGTCGAAAAACAGCATCCTATGCTGTGAGAGGGTCCGCTCGAACAGGTCGAGCGAAGAAACATAAGCTACTGGATACATTCTGACTTTTTGCTAGACCAAACAGAACAGTCTGCTCGGTCGAGCGATCGGTGGAGCGGAGGTCGAGCGACCATCAGATCCCTCCTGGATAGTTTCTGCTCAACTTGAATAGTAGAGCATCTTGCATTAAATCATTACATTTCTTCATTATGTCCCATTAATTCATGCTTTAACCATCACATTCAACACCATATTAAGTTACCAACTTAAATCATTAATTAACAACCTCATAGGATTCCATTCTAAGAGTTCACTCATGAATACACTTTTTAATTTGTACACTCAAGTCACACTTAATCACAACAGGTACAATTATAATCTTTTGTCGAATTTTACTTTAAAAACCATCAAATATTTTAGTCTAAGATATATAATGCCTTAAACTAAATTCTTACTCAATCCAATTCAAAATATAACCATATGCTACTATAAATTATACCGCCAAAATAAATATGAAACTAAATTAAATAGTTACTCAGATACACACCTATCACGGATCACCTATTCTATTGATTGAAAGCAGCTTTCTCTTTCATCATTGTAATAAAAATTAAATTTTTTACCACCTATTAATTAAATTCCTTTCTCTTTTTTTTTGTCGACTAAATTCCTTTCTCTTAATTGCAAATAGGGGATTGATTCTCTAGTCTTAATCCTAATAAAAAATTTAGAAATTAACGACGACAATGGCTCAATTTCCGACTAATAAATTTCTAAAAATGATTAATGATGATGATGGATGATACCCAAAAAAGAAAGCATACCACTAATCAATACTTGACTAAATATTTCAATAATATTTTAAATGGCAATAATAATGATTGTTGAATTTTTTTTCTTTTTTCAATAAATGGTTGTATCTTGCATGGGCTTGTAATACGTCACGTAGACTTTGATGCATTGCATTTTCATGCTATATATATCAAAACGACACACCATCATGCAACCACAAATCTGTTCTTAGTTTACAACGTACTAATAATCCACTAGATTCGAATTAGGTTAACCAAAATGTGGAGAATTTTAGCTTTTTGTGTTGTTATTTTTTGGTCAATTTTTGTAAATGGTCAACCACAAAGGCCATGTTATTTTATATTTGGTGACTCAATTTCTGATGCTGGAAATAATAACAGGCTAAGAACAATGGCTAAAGCTAATTATCCACCGTATGGGGTTGACTTTCCTGGTCAAATTCCCACCGGAAGGTTTACAAATGGTCGCACTATAGTCGATGTATTTAGTAAGTAAACGTTTCCTTATTAAGAAAGGCTAAATAATTAAAATTTTTAAAAATGGCAAATGATCGACTTTTAAAAGAATTTATGTTCCGACATAAATTAATTATATTATTTATAAGTAAATGTTAATAACCTTAAACAAATTTGTACTTAAGGTAGCTAACTATAAAGATAAATATAGTAATTATTGAAGTTACCTAAAAACACGTATATGAAGTCTAATATTATCTCTATATGTATTGATCATGATAATTGTTAATTTACAGGCGAACTTATGGGATTTAGAAATTCCGTGAAAACATACAGCAATATCACTCTATTAGATCCAGATATAGTAAGAGGCGTTAATTTCGCATCAGGTGCTGCGGGTATTTTGCCAGAAAGTGGATCCGCCCTGGTAATGTTGTAATAGATTTAATTTGTAGTTTTTTTGAAGATTAATTTGTAGTTTTAATGTCATGACAATTATGATTTATAAAGAAAAAAAAATCCATATATAACAAGATAAGAGATTTAGATAATTTTATGTAAATAAAGAAAAAATATATTTCTAAATTGACTAAATTAAAGATACCATTAAAAATATCATAGAAAATTTAAGAAAAAAATACATAGTTCTAACAAGAGTAACTTTATTTTGATCGAATCTTATTTTCGAGTAGTATCATAAGCATAAATTGTGTGTTGCTAATGAAAGTTATTTCATACACGGTGTGTATTTCAGGGTGATCGGGTGTGGATGGATCGACAATTAGCAAATTACGCACTCACATTATTGAAGCTTCAGTTGATGGTTGAAGGCGTGGTTAGAAACTACGTAAGCCAGTGCTTCTACACAATTACTATGGGTAGCAACGACTACATTAATAATTACTTCCAGTGCTTCTACACAATTACTATGGGTAGCAACGACTACATTAATAATTACTTCTTGCCCCAAGACTATCCTACTAGTAGGCTCTTTACTGTTCAACAATTTGCGAGATTGCTCGGGACTCGATATAGAGCTCAATTACAGGTTTAGTTTCCAAAAGAAATATTCACGAAAATAAAAAAATTAGAATATTTTATATAGTAGTTATATTATTCTATATATTTTATTAAATAAAAAATTTGGTGGATGAAAATTTTATATACTCCCTGCGTTTCTTAAAGTAATTCCCTTTTGCCATTGTTAAGTGTTTTATTTGTTGTTCCCATAGAGAATCTTTTCATTTATGTTACAAATTTTGGACAAAAAGAACTTTATTTATATACTTACTTTAATATTTTTATAATGTTTTAACTGCCCGATATATCCTCCATTAACTTCAATTTAACATTTTAATATTCCTTATGGTCTCACATGTTTTTCACTAACTTTATATAACTAATTTTTTATTGGTTGTGGTCTCCATATTTTTTCCACTAACTTTCTTTTAATTTTTTTTAATGCTAGTGATCCCTACTTTTCACCAAGCAAATTTATTATTCAATTAAATAATATGTCCACTATCTAAAATATTCTATTTTTCTTAAATCCCATGAACGGAGGGAGTAATAGATAAATTATTTTATTAAATAAAAAAGTATTTCACATGAAAATTTGATGAAGTTGTAAAAGAAAGTTAGTGGACAAAATATAAGAACCACAGCTAATAAAAACTTGTGGGTTATTTTCTCTAAAATATGTGGGTTATTTTCTCTAAAATTAGTGGAAAACATGTGGGTTATTTTCTCTAAAATATTTGAAATAAATGGATAGATTTTTTATAGGAACATCAAATAGAAACACCAACTAAGAGCAAATAGGAATTTCTTTAGTATACAAAGAAAATTTTACTTCATTTCAAAAAAAAAAAAAAGAAAATTTTACTTAGAGAGTCAAAACCAAGCTAGCTAGATTTTAGGCAAGAATCGAGATTTATTTCAGTTAGAGCATCTATATATATCACTCTACATAGGTTTTAATTTTGATTCTCCTATTTCTCCTCTTTTCTCGGTCTACCTGTACCAAAAAAAAATTAAGAGGACATCTATTATCTATATATATATAAATAAACAAATGAAGATTAAAATTTGGTGTTGTGATATCATAGACGCTATACAATAGTGGTGCAAGAAGAGTAGTGGTTTTTGGATTGGGTCAACTTGGGTGCATACCAGCTACAATTGCCAGGAACAATGCAACTCAATGTGTTACTGAAATCAATCAAGCAGTAGAGCTTTTCAATACCCAAGTTCGATCTTTAGTTGATGATTTTAATGCAAATCTTCCCGGCGCCAGATTCACATTCGTTAATATTACTGCAATCCAAACGGCTAATCCTTTACCTCCAGGTATATTATATTAATAGAGGTATTCAACGGGCCGTGTCGGGGCGGGTCAAAATTTAAATGGTAAACGGGCTGGGCCGGGTCAAGCCCATTTAAATCCGACCCAATTTGACCCTTTTTTGAAAAGTTCATAAAATAACTTTTTATTATACTTTATGGCCCGATGGATCGACCCACTTGTATGTATATAATAATATCATTTAAAAATATAAAAAAAAGTGGTAATTTTTTTTCCGCAATTAATTCTTATAATTATCCGACCCAAACCTTTACACCAAGGCCCGTTAATGACCCGCCCCATTATTGACCCGCCTCGCTAATGACCTGTTAAAATATGTCCCGACCCTTGATCCGTTGGGTCGACCCGCCCCATTGATCACCCCTACTATATATGCCAACTAAAACTAATATATGTGTATGTGCTCTACATTCCATGTTAAATTAATGAAAATTTATATTGTATATAAAATAGTTAATCAAAAAAGAAATACATATATAGCCGAGTTGTCTTTCAAGATTTGCGAGGTGATTGACCATTTAGCGCCCCTCTTTCTCTTGTATATAAAATAGTTAATCAAAAAGGAAATATTTTTAATTTATTAATAAAATAAATATATCTATTAGAAATAAGGCGCAAAATCAAAGTTTTGCACAAAGCTCCCAAATTTTTCCAGACGGTGTGGATATAATGGATAAAATAAGAAGATTATATATAATAAGAGAGATGAGAAGATTTTTTAGAACGTTTATTTTTTAAAGTATATTTGAATAAATAAGTGCGTCCCTAAACTATTTTGAAAAATAAACTCCAAGGAAAATCGCTGATAAGGGTAGCGTTTTTGTAAAGAGGAAAACGTTGTTTAAACAGCGTTTTATATACAAAAAATATATATAAAAAAAAGAAAAAGAGCAAAAACGCTGCTTATATATCCAAATACTTTAAAAAATAAACTTAAAAATAAAAAAATTCTTTTTTTAGTATACTAAATATACAGAAAATGATATATTATTTTATTAATTAAGAACATTCTTCAGACTTTTAATATAGTATCCTTTTGGTATGTAATATAGTGGACTTTACAATTAAGTGTTTTTGGCTCGATCGTGACCTTAAAATTTTTATCTTATTGAAATCAATGGTGTAAAATTCTTCTTATCTTTCTTATTTTAAACACTAGTCGTTAATATACATAGATTTGCAATTATTATAAGTAGCAAGGGCGTTATTTTTGATTTGGGAAAAAATTCATATTATAATTAAATGAAAAGAAATATTTTGGTAGCTCAATTGACAAGTCTTCTCTTGTTGTAAGAGATCTGGATTTCAAATCCTACGGGCAGTGACGAATTCAGAAAAAAATCAAATTATATTAATAAAGTCAAGTTAAAAAAAATTTCGCATTATAAAGGATTCGAACACTGGTCAACTGAGTGAAAGATAAGCTATATAACCAACTCTATCAAGACCAAATGTTGTCAAGTGACAGCATTGCTATCGTCTAAATCCGGCCCTTGCCTACATGCAACAAGATTTATTTCAAATCATTTTTGCATTATTATTTTCTTGTCTTTATACTACCTTTCTTAATTGAACCAATTTACCAAAAACTATAGTTTATACATATTGTATTGAAACATAACTCATAAGTGATCTCAAATCGAAGAATTAATTAAAAAGAGAATTTGACAAACATATAAGCTTGATGAGCTACTCCTCTAAATAACCAATTGATTTTAGTATGAAGCCTCATAATCGAATTTGTGTGCACTCAACTGCTCTAGCCGTGAGTTTAATTTGTTTATAAGTTAAATAACAAATTTATAAAATTGCAGGGTTTATTACGGATTCGAGTTGTTGTCAATTAAGAAGTGATTTCCAGTGTGAGCCAAACAGTCCACCATGCGCGGATAGGAACATATATGCATTCATGGATGGATTTCATCCAACTGAGATTGTGAATCAAATTGCGGCAACAACTATTTTCACCACTCAAAATCGCGATTTTGTTGGTCCCTTCAGCTTTAGTGAACTGCTTGCTAATTAATTGGCCTCAATATATTGTTATCCTTTGTACTTCCTTTTATCGTTCTATTATACTTGCTACTGATTGTAACATTTATTTTAGGTGCTGAGTATTTCGGGACTAACGGGGAAGTATATACTTCTATGTATTTTGCTATATGTATGATTACTATAAATTACTCCCTCCGTCCCATTAGTTTTGTCCACTTTGTAGTGGGCACGCAAAATAAGGAAAAATAATAGTGGGGTATTTTTAGTGATTATAATAATTGAAAAAGGTAGTAGTGGGGTATTTTAAGTGAATATAATAATTGAAAAGGTGGTAGTGGGGTATTTTAAGTGAATATAATAATTGAAAAGGTGGTAGGTGGGGTATTATTAAATAATATAAGTTGGGGTAGTTGGGAGTTTTTAGGTAAAAAGTTTTGCCAAAAAAAAAAAGTGGACAATTAAAGAGGAATTACCCAAAATGGAATAGTGCACAAAACTAATGGGACGGAGGGAGTATAATGTCAACTAGTCCTAATTCACTATATTATGTACGTTCAAAATAAAGTTGACTATGCCATTAATAATAATTTTCTAATTTGTTTTTTTTTTCTCTTTTCATTTACTTTTTACACAGTTTTCAAAGCAAATTTTAAACCTCAATATCTCAACATATACATAATAAAAGATTATAAAAATACATAATAAAAAATTATATATTAAGACGAATCTAATTAACCAAAAGCGCTTGTGGCTCAATCGATAGATAATCTGCATGTGGAGCAGAAGGTTTGGGGTTTGACCCATACTGGGCGTAGGTATCAATTGTGGGGTTTCTTGACTGCGCGCATCTCTCTTTACTTCCTCCTTGGGGGAATGGGATATGATTTGTCCGCATTTTTCAAGAAAAACAAAAAACCCCTACCTGTACTCTGCCTTTTACGGGATACTGGGAGTGTCCTTTTATTTTAATTAACGATATTTCACATGTATATATTTTATTTTCTAAAAGTGTCAAAACATCAATCAAAATTTTTTTTCTCTTTAAGGATTAAGGTGAAGGTGGAATATTCCAAATAGGAAGAACATTAGAGAACGTAGGATTTGGGATAAGTCTATAATCCTTTTTTTGTTTTATAATATAATATAACTAGTATAGAAACTCGTGCAATGCACGAATTTATTAGTGCGAAATATATATAAAAACAATTTCAAATAATAATGTAAGTACTATATACTATCGTTCTTAAATTTACCAAATTCATGATTTTTTAAATCAAAATATAATTACCGATGTTTATTTTAATTATTTACCTGATACATAGCTTTTTTCTCATTCAATTGAACATATTAAATTCTAAGTTAACAAAATACAATTGCTATAGTATATCATACAAATACTTTACCTAATTTAGTTTCAAACTTAAACAAAAATATTAGATTTTAAATTTGATAAATATTTCCATGCCTCTTTAAATGATGACATTTGGAATTTTTCAAGACTTTTATAGTATTGTATGATACTCATATAATATGTCGTTGTTTTTTTCTTTAGAGCAAAAACTTTTAAACTTGATTATGAAGACAATAAATTAAACTAACAATATTATTAGAACATAGATAATACTTGAAAGCATACAAGGATACTATATGGATGCATGGTACAAAGATGTGATCATCCACATTCCCCACCATATAGATCATACTAAGTAATTAAAACTTACTACCCTTACTCCAACTTTATTTAATTAGTAGTGCTCGTTAATCTACCTAGATTCTAGAGTAATTAAGAGCTTAATTGGAGTACTAATACATGATGACATAATTATTAAACTAATTAATCACAAGAGTGAATATCATATGGAAAACCTTTAGAGACACAAACTCCATAGCAATTACAGTTTCTGCAACAAGGACTGAATGGATGGCAAATCTGGCCTAAGGCCCCACAAGTTAGAGGATGCTCGGTTTCAATACCGAGTTGTTGAGCTAACAGAATGTTCGACAATGGAATTATATTCCTTGCAGCTGACCCCATTTCAGGTTTGGTTATGATTAGCAGAAAACCAAACACAAGCATCAAACTCACACTCACACTCTTTTTCTTCATCATCATTCTCACTAATACTATTGATTTTTTCTCTACTTAATTAATCTTCTTTTTTGTGTTTGTTATGTGTTGGGTTGCAATTATGCAAGGGCATGGCCTATTTATATAGCCACGTCTAAGGAGCTTGGGGGTTAATTATAATTTTTCGTATCTTTGAGTTTGCTACTAAAAGCAGGGCTGGTTCAACCATATGAGCGCCATAAGTAAGGCCAGAATTTTTTAATATATTCAAATTTTGTAATTATAAATTTGAAAAAAATAATATTTATACCCAGAAAAGCAACATGTGCTTTCTATAATGAATGACAATTCATTGCCTTGATAATGAGGAATTGTGTTTTGATTATTAATTTTGGACTACTACTTACCGGGTCGTGGTCATTATTATCATCATATCCAATGCATCCCGCTCATAGAAAATTATGATCAGGGTCTGGGGAGGGAAGAACGACAGCAGCTCGATCATATCCATAGAGGAGAGTGCGGTCAAAGAGTCATACTCAGTGGGTATTTATTGACATTTTTTTTAATTTTTCATTGATAATAATAAGTTGAATCTAAGTAACTAAGTAGCATAATTCTAAAGTTGTAAGTTATTTTTTTGAAATTGGTTAAGTTGTAGGTTTTTGTTTGTTTATTGGATTTGTTGAGCAAATTATTACGTAGTTTATTAAAATAAATTAGTTGTTTATTTGTGTCACTTAGAAAAATGAACATACTTATTCGTACTTAAAAAGCTCATATTTTAACTTCTTTCAAAGCCCAAAAAATTCAGAGTCACCTAACTAAAAGTAAACAATTCAATAACAAACTCAAAAAGAAACATATAAATTTACCCTAGTTATAGAAATTTTTGATAGTAATGTAATTAAGGATCAGCTCAGGACATTGGACAAGATTTAATTGACACGGTGCATTCCCTCCTTCCCAAAAATTAACGGTTGTATTTTATTGTTCAAAGATAAAAGAAAATTTTGAACATGTGTTACTCACATGTGAGTTGTTCCACATCGGAGAAAGAGAAGAGTATGTATCACTTTATAAACGCAAGGAGTAACTTCTACAATCACCAATTGGTTTTAGTAGTGAACCTTCTTTGGGCTTATGAGTAGATTACTACTTCTCCTCTTTTGTTTGGGTTGTCCAGACCCATTTTCTAAATTCTATCATAAACCATTTGAATTATGTGAATCAAATGCTATTAAAATGTGTGGAACAAAATAAAACAATAGACTAAAAATAAAAGTGTGACAATCTATTATAATGACTGGGGTATAATTTTACAAAGATCTTATTAAGTACTACTACTCCGTATAAAGATATACGAACAATGATATTAAACTGCACAACTCTACAAAGAGATCTGTGCAATGAATTAAAGTAATATACTATATCTGTTCCTCTATTTTTGGTGTTCTATTTGTTATTTTCATTGAGAATTTTTCAATTTATTTTACAAATTTTGGACAAAATTAACATTATTCATCCTTTTTTAATTATAATACTTATGATCACTACATATCTTCCATTAATTTCATTTTAACATTTTTATATTGCTTATAATCATCCTCACATGTTTCCCATTATCATTATATAAGCAATTTTTTATTAGTTGTGGACTTGTGGTTCTCATATTTTTTCTAATAACTTTTGTTGGTCTTTGCTTTTCTTCAATCAAACTTATTATTTAATAAAATAATATATTTCTTAACAAAAAAATTCAATTTTCTTAATTTCCGTGAATATTATTTATTACTTCCCCGTTTCTTTTCATTTTTCCACTTTCACTTTTGCACACATTTTAGAAAATTTTAATTCTTATTAATATCTTCTAGTACGCATCATAAATAAAAATTATAAAAAATATATATAAAAAAACATTACATCAAGACAAATCTAATAAGATCTCACATGAATATATTCTATCTTCGATGTATATACTTTAAAAATCTAATTTAAATTTTCCTCTCTTGTAAATTAGACAAACTTAAAGTGGACAAACAAAAAAACGGGATGAGGAGTAAATTTTTTTAAGAAACACTACTTTAAAACAAGGATCTTTCTCTTTCTAAGAAATTCTCAAATTTGTTACTCCCTCCGAATCAGTTTAGATGTCCCATTTGGGATTTCACGGATTTTAAGGGTTGAGTGGGGTCCATTAAAAATGTGGTAGTTAGGTATTTTAATTGATTAAATTAATTGTAATGATGGTAGTTGAGTATTGGAAATTGGAAAAGTGGGGGTATTTAGGTAAAAAAAGGATAGACAATAAAGGAAATGAGACAATTGATATGATTTTGCCAAATAAGCAAATGGGACATCTAAACTGATTCGAAGAGAATATTATATTAAGACGTACTTCGTTCGGTAAGTTTGGATGGCCTTATCCGGATATCATCGATGTCATCAAAATTTCAAATTACAATAAGAGCTATTTTACCAAGACGAGCGCGAGGAAAGCATGCACCCTACTAATTACCCTACAGATCATCATCATATTCAGTGTACCCTGCCCAAAGAAAGACTATGATCAGGGTTGTGGGAGGGAAGAACGGCGGCAACTCATACCTATAAAGGAGAGCACGGTCAAAGAGTCGCCTAACTCGACAAAAAATAAGATAAGATTTTGCAGCTGATAGGACCGAGTGCGGAGGAAAGCATGCATGCTACTAATTAACTTACAGAATCCCTTGGAAATTGCAATTATTCTATTAGTTAAGCTACAATACCAATGTTAATATATAATTAAACTTATTTTTGTTTAACACGACATCGCCATTTAGAGATTTAAAAATGAATTTGGTGTGTAGTGACTAAAATGAATATATTATTCGGAAGCAATTAAAATGTGTTGAAAAACGTTTTGAGAAAGGAGGTGATATATGCAATTAATGAACTAGATCATGTTTGTGCAAGTAATCAATTAAATAAAATAAAATACTCCATCCTATTCACTCAAGTTGTCCCATTTAGTTTTTCACCCTAAACATCTCAAATTATTGTAAATTAAAAATTATAAAAAACTGATATTAATAATCTTTGTATTGAGACGAATCAAACAAGATCCCACGTGATTAGGTTTTAACTTATAGATTAAGAGTAAAATACAAATAAAGAGTAATGTTGGAAACACAACGATTTTGTGGTCCGGGAAGAAGGCTGCTTTGTAAGTCGGCCGAGCATACGAAGCAAAGCTTCTATTTTGCGGAAGAAGCAGGTCGCGGCTTCGCCAGCAGGGTGACATTTTGTGAGTCGCGAATGCTGTGTGGGTATTTTATTACACAAATTCTTACTTGAAACCGTCTATACAATAGATGTCTCAAGTTTTGGAGCTGACCCAATTTATAAATTAAAAAAAAAACTAATTGGTGGTTTTGTAAGTTAAAAAGGAAATATGGGTTGAGCTCTTAAGAGACGTCTATACTATAGACGGTCTCTCAAGAGAGTATCTGATTGTATTAGTATGTATAATATGAAATGATGAGATTACAATGGTGGAGAAATCAAGAGAAATTAAGGAATCAGCAGCATAGAGTGAGAGAATACCCTATTTCTAATGAATACCCTATTTCTAATGAGTTCGCCAACATTTTTATTTTAATTCGCTTTATTTACCTAGCAAACTTTTTACTAGATTTTTTGTTCATGCATCCATTACTTTTTAAAATCATACTATCTATTAAAGATGTTATATGTAATGACAAGTGACAATTTAACAGAAGCGGCTTGACAATTGGAAAATTCCTTAGTTAAATTACTCCTTATTGAACAAAGTGTCAAACAAATTGTCAATTTTTAAAAGAAAAGAAGAATTTTAACTAATTATCAAATTTAAAAAACATTAATTGATTTCGATATAATATAATCAAGGGAAATTCCACATGACAATTCTGAAGTTTTGAATTTTCCACGTGGTAACCAAAACTTGAAAAAAAGTCCACGCGGTAACCTTGAGGTTTAACAAATTATTCCACCGTGACCATTTTGCACATAAAACATTAGCAAACGTTAATTTTAAAGCTTTAAGGTTGTTGTACATCTATTTATGCGACTAACCATTACAAATGCCACCAGTCTCAACCTTTTCCTCCAAAACATAAACGGGTCTAGTGTGTCGAGTCTCAACCGAGTCGCGAATTCAATAAATTTTTGAGATGAAGTAAAGTTTGAGAAGTATAAGCTTAATTAACCCATGCTAAACCGTCTCACAATTATATGTCTCATTCATTTTGCATCAAAATGAATAAAACAAATTTGACACTATAATTCTAAATGATACAAAATAAGTGCAACACAAGTGTATCTTTTTCACAAACTCAAAGTTTATCTAAATTATTGTCTTTAGTATTATAAATCCAAATATTCAAATTAAGATCTAACAAAACAAAAATAAGAGAAGAGTCGACCACACAGGATGAATAAAATAAAATCCAGCAAGTTAAGCCACACTACACACCACACATACATATTACATACTCCTTAATTATAATTACTTGAAAGCAAAACAATAAACTTAATAATAGAAGAATTGACCATAAGTAAGCTCATTCACTAGGTCACATTAAGCTCCTTCCATTCCTACATTAGCTCCTCACAATTATACTGCAAATTTAAACATCATCAATTAAAAAAATTAGATTTCAAGAATTATTCAACATATTAACAAAAATTTATGTTATACACCAATGTCCCTCATGTTAAATTTGGTTGGCCTAATTACTTTGACCCATAAATAATAAAGATATATTTTTATTTTATTCTTATTATGATGCTATCTAATAGCACCATTTAATTTTTCTTATAACAATTTGTTTTTATAATAGTGGGTTAAAAAGAGCCTTTCAAAATCATACTTACAAATATTAACCAAAATCATAAATATATACTACTTTGTCTTTTAAAGTTTGTTTTGATCATTTTTTGTGAGATCTTTTATGGTAAAATGAGACAAACTCTAAAGGATAAAAGAGCACGTGTAAGTGAAAAAAAACCTTAACTTAGCAGGTGACACACCTTACCCGTACAAATGGTCGGATAAGGTAGGACTCAAGTAAAATAGGCGGGCCGAGCGTAAAAAATTATATATGCTCCATTGGACTAGGCCTTCTTGACCCACTCCAACCCGATTCGATACTTTTTTTTCTAAATTTTCATTAAAATATGCATATTAAATAAACTAAAATGTCTTATAACTTTATTACTTTGTTTTTCAATTATCATTAGACAATTAAAAATATGAATCTATAATAACTTTTCATAATTCAAGAAAAAAATTTAATAAAGGCTCATTTAAGACTAGAGGCGTTCAACGGGCCGACCTATGGGTAAAAGCCCGTTTAAGTCCAACTCACTTCGACCTGTTTTTAAAAATTTCTTATAATAGTTTTTTATGCTAGTTTATGGCCCATTGAGTCGACCCACCTATGTATATAATAATATATAAAAATATAAAAAAGTGGTAATTTTTTTCGCCAACCAATTCCTATAATTATCTGGCTTGACCCTGTAAACAAGGCCGTCAATGCCCCTACCTGTTATAGACCCGACCCTCTAATAACCTTTACAATGTGACTCGACCCTTGATTCGTATTAAGTCGACCCACCTTGTTAAACACCTCTATTTAAGACTCATATGAAACCCAACCGAGGTGCAGGTCTCTCACCTTGTGGGGTAAAATTGACTGCTTTTCTCTAGTATTCCCTCTTAAGGGAGTATGAGTATGGATTAGCCGTCACATTCTCTCATCCAAACCCTATTTTCGAGCGGAATATTGAATTAATGACGATGATGATAAAACCCATTTTTAGCCGCTACATTTTGTAAATAAAGGGATGGTTTAAAGCCCACATTATATGAGTGACATACCTTAAACTAATTGGAGTGGAGTCTGATCTTGGCGTGCATAGTGAGTATTGGGTTGGAGGGCTTGAAAATAGTTCCGAGAATCATATGTTTGGGATTGAACAAGTTCATTATACTCATCACTTGTTCCCGGGCCCGGCATCAAACTCATGCTTTGCTGAGCTCTATCATTCTCTGATATCTGTAACATTTCCCTTAATATTTAATTTCTGCTTTTCTTATGCTATTTATATCAACATATAATTCTATATAGAGACAAACTTATATACCCTTGCTCGCAGAAATTGGTTACTGTTATGCAGTTCAATCTCCTACAATTACATTAATTAATCATTAATTAATACATAATATATTTAGCAATTAAGAATACAACATATTATTACTATTTACTAATTACTTTTGAGAAGGTTTTGTGTACATGATTTGGTCATTGGTTCATCATATTTGAAAGTAAAACATCGATACATATTACTCCCTCCGAATCTTTTTAGTTGTCACATATCCTTATTTGGCAAGTTCATATCAATTGTCTCATTTCCTTTTTTGTCTATCTGTTTTTTACCTAAATACCCCCACTTTTACTACTCCCAATACTCAACTACTACCTTTACAATTAATTTTATCAATTAAAATACCCAACTATCATCTTTTTAATGAACCCCACACCACCCTTAAAAACCGTGAAAACCCAAATGAGACATCTAAAATGATTCGGAGGGAGTATATGTTAGTTATACCAACAATTTAAGATTAATTGAGCGTAAATATTTAAGGATAAATAAAAGTTAAAGTATGAAAACAAAATTAATTTGATAAAAAATTTCAAGGCTATTGCATATGTTTATAATTAAATTAGAAGCTTAGAGATGGGCAAGAGTAAATACCCTTTTCTGCATGAACTCAATCTCAGCAAAGAGCAGCTCATTCTGGCAATGCAACCAAAAGAATAAAATCAGCTCAAGTATATAAACACAAGTAACTAATTAAACATTCCATTTATAAATGAAATAAATTTACCGTCAATAATACAAACATTCCTTGATTTCTCTACAATAATACTAATTTTTTATCAACTATAAATAATACTAACTAAAGAGTCCGGTGTTTGCCTAGAATTATACCAATGTTTGTTTTAGTTGGTTATTTGACAAAGAAAGGTGAACTAATAGTTAATATTGGCTATTTTTAATATTAAGAATTGGAGGGACCATCTAAAATAGTAGAATCATATGCAATATTGGATATTTTTAATATTAAGAATCGAAGGGACACCTAAAATAGTTGACTCATGTGCAATATTAAGTATTTTTAATATTAAGAAAATGAGAGAACCACCTAAAAATGTATTTCTTAAAATGAAATAGGACAATAGAAGTCAACTGTCTAAATAATAAAAAGGGACAACTAATTAAAAAGAGTTGTAGGAAGTATTATTCTATGAAAACATTCCCTAAATTGATACTATTATTAATGTATGGTTAATCAAAATGTAGAGTAAATCTAGACAATAAGCTTTAATGGATTGGGCTTGAAAGACGTCTCTTAGAAAGACGGTCTCTCAAGAGACTGCCTGATGAAAATTAGCGAAAATTTGTTATATTCACCATATTATTTTTTCAAAAATGAAATAGTTTACCTTTTTAGATCGAATTCTGGTAAGAGCTTTCTCCAGTTGGGACTCAAGGTTTTTGAGCTCCTTCATAGTTAATTCAGTCAGGCCTTCACCCATCAAATTCCTGGAAAGAGACCTTTTTTGCATTGTGTTTTAGATATATTGTTAAATTAGGCTGGATTTATTATAAATGCCAGCATATCATTAAAAAAACATGAGATCCACACACTTCATAAGTCCATAACATACCGTCCCAAAACCATATGGCCGGCAATGGGAGGAAGAGCTCAAATACTTTATAAATTGCGGACATCATGCTTAATTTATCGATGTAGGATAAACCATCCCAATATGTATTTAAACCTTATGTTTTATATTATCTAATTTATTAATTTGAGATTTATTGAATGAGAATTACCTGTTCTTCTTGGTTGCACTTTCGATTTGGTGCCGCAGCTTGGCAGCCTCTTGCTGATAATACTGCAAACACAAGATCTGCTACGTAAATGTATTGACCTAAGTTCAAACCTTCTAACATATTTTTTAAAAATATTTTAAAATATCATTTGATTTTGTTTCAGATTCACCTCTGACTCGAATCATATAAATTACTACTCTCAAGTCTAATTTTATGTTTATTGCTGTTTTGGCTATGTAATCAAATGATGAAGATTAAAAATCTTGGATTGAGGTTGAGTGCTGAAACTTATTGGCTAAAGATTCCCAAGAAACCAAGAAACCAATCCAACCAAGAGCTTGAGCTAGTGGTTGTATTAGCTTTAAAATATGCTAAAATTCTCCCCACATTTGGTGTTGAATTTGGTGTTGAATGGGTGAGATTCAAACTTATGACGTTTTTGTCACGCTGATAAATCATTTATATCAACCAATTTGACCAATGCAACAACTTAAGTTAATGGTCACAACTATTAAATATGTTACACTTCAATTAAACAAATACAAATTCTTATGAGAGACCGTCTCTAATTGGGCCGACCCATTATACATTTTTTAAAATATCCTAAGCAGACATTTAAAATGATGTAAGTAGACTTTTAAAATATTGAAGCAAACATTAAAAATACGGTAAGTAAGCATTAAGGATAATGTAAGTAAGCATTAAGAATACAGTAAGTAGCCATTAGTCTTTGATGAGTTGGACTTGAAATACGTTTCTCAAAAAGACAATCTCTCAAGAGACTAGCAGTTATTTAAACAAAAGAACCAATTTTGATATATTGATTTATAATGATTTAGACCTTGATTTTGCTAATCAAGCTTAAGCAATGCAAAAGCTTAAGCTATCGAATATGTTATTATCAGGTGTAAGTATTTTGCACTAAGCTATCGAATATGTTATTATCAGGTGTAAGTATTTCCTAATGGAAATAATAATATTACAAAAGAAAATTAATTTTGTTGGTCGGAATACCTGAGCATTGGCTTCAGCAACTGAGCCAGCACCAGACTGGTCAGAGCAAACTTTCTTGTACCTTTCAATAGTTCCCTTGACACTGTAGCTAAGGAGAATTAATTAGTCGCATGACCAATATTTGATGGCAATTAATTACATAATAATTGCACTCACACTCTGATTTTGTATACAATAACATTTCATTATCTTAATATCTTAATATAATATAAAATGGATCTCATCTACGGTGGATTTTAGGGATATACGCAACCTTAGTCTTGTTACTTCCTCCGTTCCATAATACTCGCTACATTTTCTATTTTGGGAAATTTCATATTACTTGCTACATTTCCTTTTTTAGTAAAAAACCAATCATTCAAAGTTATACCTACTCCTATTTTTATCCTACTCTATATCTAATTACTCCTATTTTTCTTTTTTATTTTTCAACAAATAATATTAAAAAATTCCAAAAAAACAACTTTTCACCTCCTACTCATCATTGCATAGTAATTTCTTAATCTTCGTGCCCATGCAATGGTAGCAAGTAAATCAGAACGAAGGAAGTATTAATAGCAAACATAATAGGCAACTTTTCACGTAAATAAAAAGTACATGTGATTTAATTAATAATTCATTTTTACTAAAAGTCAGAATAAGCAAAGTTATACTTTGTCATGTTAAATTTGCTGCAATTGATCTTTCTATATATATGCTTCAGTAAAGCGAAGAAAAAATTAGTTTGAATTTTGATCAATAATATCGGTATCGATTTTCTTAACCTATGCACTAGGTTCATAGGTTTATACAATAAAATTGGTACTTTAATTTTATTTAAAATATTCTTTAAAATATCAATAAATTTATCTTTTTTAGAAGATATGTTCGATCGAATTTAAAATATTTACTAACAGTACGTTTAAAATAAGATAATAAAAATTAAAATCTAATAAGATCAGGGAGATATTTTTAAATAAAAACAACAAAATTAAAGAGGTATAATTATGAATGTATTACCTCAGTTCCATAGTATTTTCAACAAAATTAAAGAGATATAAGATTTTTTTTTTCTGATCTCGTTCCTAAAGTCATACTTAAAAATTAATTCATCACATCTAGTCCACATTATGTCATCCATGTTTTTTCTCCACTTATTTCCAAAAAAAATATTCAACATAACAAGTATAATTATAGTAAATTTTTAAACCAGAGTAGTAACAAAAGTGATAAAGTAACAAAATAATTAAAATGAAGTCAAATGAGATTGAGTATAAAGTTGAACAAACAATAAATATTTGGATGGTATGATTACATCTAATTAATTAGACACACTACTCTATATATATCCATAAATAAAATGAAATTACTCTCATTATATTTTTCATTTTAATATCTCCTAAGAATTTTGTTATACCCTCAGATTCAGAATCAATGTTTCATTTGCTTTTTGCATATTTATTAATGTATTAATTTAACCCATAATTTCTATAATTATGTATATAATTAAGAATTATGTACAGCTAATATTAATAACTTTAGTATTGAGACGAATCAAATAAAATTTCACTTGGTTATAAGGGAGAGTAAAGATTAAAAATTATTTACAAATTAAAAGTAAAATGTGATTACTATTTAAAAAGAAATGAGACATTAACTCTAAATTTGATCGTGTATTTCTCTATTTTGCTATGTCATTCTAATCAATAACTACATTTTAATTATACTTTCTCTTATTCTTTTTAATTGGGACATTTTCTTATTTAGCAAATTCACCCTACTTGTCTCATTTCCTTTTCGGCATTAATGTATTCACCTAAATAACCTTTGTTCATCCAATTAACGACCAAAATACCTCTACTTACATTACTTAAAATACCCAAACTAACACCTTAACAGTTAATTTAATCACGTAAAATATCCTAACTATCACCTTTTTATTGGACCCCTCCTACTCGTAATATCCGTGACAAATCCAAATGTCCTAATTATAAAGAATAAAATGGAGTATTTCATTTTTTAATTTGTTCAAAAAAAGGGAGTATTAATTAAAATTATTAGTAAATAAATATAGTCAAATCAGATTCTTAGTCACTAAAATTTAGTTCAACACGAAAGCCAGTCAGAAAATGAATAGTGATTTGAAAATACTAACGTCAGTAAGTTACTGTTTTACTACTACCTTCTTCTGACGCAATGTTATTAGGTTTATCTGATTTGAATATATTATTATTTTAATAATATATTAACTATCTTGATTTTGGTATACCTTAATTTCCTCGAGCCATGATTGGTTATGTTCTGCCACCGTGTCACATGGTCTGGCTCTATGATTGGCCATAATTAAATTTTAGAAACTGAACTTGGACACGTGTCAGACATTCATTTACTCGTTAAATAATTTCCAGCCATTGCCCTAATATCCCAAGGGTTTTAAGATTTTAAAAATACCCCTAAATTTCAATTTTCAATTAATTTTTTTTAGTTCGTATTAATAAATTTTACATTTTTATTTGATACTTTTCTCTATTTACCATTATTCTTTCATTTGATTTTTAAACACTATTTATTAATTATTCTGAACATGTGCTTTGTTTTTAATTTTTTAGGTTTAAATATACTTCCTCCGTTCTGATCATACTCGCTACATTTCGATTATGTGCACTATTCATCGTACAAGCTTATTTTATATATTGCGACTAATGTGTAAGTAAAAATATAGTCAAGTGGGATCTTGTTTGAATCGTCTAATTGCATACTTTCATAATATTAATTTATTATAATTTTTAGATTTGTATAATTCATCATATAAATAAATAAAATGACGCATTGGCATGCATAAAAAAGTGAAATGTAAGAAGTATAATGGAACGGAGGAAATAATAAGTGAAATCTTATTTGATTCGTCTTAATTAATAATATTAATATTTTTAATTTTTATATAACAAAATTAGAGATATTTAATATTGAAGTAGTAAATTAATAAATGTGTTAAATTAAATTATTTAATATATTTTCACCAATTATACTTTTTTATATATTTTTTATTAATAAGTTATTTCTAAATACTTCATCTGTTCCATAATACTTGTTAGTGATTGTAACATTTTCCCACACAACATGTCACACTCGGTAACAAGTATTATGAAACAAAAATTTTCTTGTATTTGAAAATTGGGAAATAAAAAAAAATAAAAAAATAAAAAAAGTGATTTCCATCATTAGTGCAACTCTGTCTGACTAACCAAAGGAGTTGCAGGAGCCATAGCTGTTGTAGGGCTCTCCTTTTTCTTCTTCCATGCATGGGTTAACCCAACTCCAATTTTCCGTATATTTCCTTTTTGAGTAATTTTTTTGGTTTTGAATTTGAAACAAAAAGAAAGAAAGGAATAAAATTTAATTCAATTTAAGGATTTTGGTATCATTTAATTTGTATGCCTAAGTAGTGTCGTAATTGTAATTTTTGAATTTTATTTGAACTCTAAAAAACATTAATTGAATTATACTTTATTACTAGTCATTTTTTAAAATAGCAAAAATAAAGAAAATGGACAAATGCTTTAGTGTACATCTATTTCATTAGGAAAATACAAAATTAAAATATAATACTCCTACTTAAAGTTTTTGTACTCCCATTCCTATTTTATTTATAAAAAAATTAATAACAAAAAAATTAATATCAATTATTTAGAAAATGAATAATCACTTATATAATGTTATATTCTAAAATGTTGGTGTTGACATTTATATTGCATACAATATTAGAAAAAAATAAAGATCATTTACTTGCATCTAGTTCTAAGAAATTGCAACAAGTCTTGTATGAGATCGTTTAAATTTCTAAAAATAAAAATTTCAGATTTGAATATACTTTCTACTTTAGATTATACTAGGTACATATTCGTGCTAAGCACGAAATCATAAGAATTTTTGGAAAAACATATGAGAAAAAAATTGGACATTAAAGATTGTTGTAGAAGAGAAAAGAAGCATTAATGTAAAAACATATGAGGCAAAATCACATATGGGTTAAATTAATTAAGCAAATCAATGGAATAAAATTAAATTTAAACACTATCTAAAATAACTTAAGTAGAATTAGGCGGAAAAATAACTCTTAAAATTGTGACACTTGTCACATTCTTCTATTGCGTTAGTAGAATTTATGATATTTTGGGGTAAAATAATTTGAGAAAAGGTTAGCCTTTTTATTATCTTTGACAAAATTACATTGAAAAAAGTTTACCAAAAAGGTGAGAAGTTGAAAGCAAGAATCAGTTAGATAAAAATAAACCTAAAACAAGAAATATATGAGAGTATAGTTTAAAATGGTAAGTATAAGACTATGAACTAACTAATTAACCAAAATTAAAGAATTTCCTTAAAAAATCTTGGGTTCTGAAAAACTACATAAAAATTTCTTATTAAAAGTGAGAAATTGTACAGAAATATCTATGCAAGATCTAGTCTCAAAACACCCTAATATATCCCTATATAAGTGAAAGAATAAGAAACATTGATAAAAACAGCAGCAACCTAGACTTGTTTGTTTTTGCTGTTTAAAACTCAGCACTCATGAGATCACCACTAGAACATTGCTTTATTTTTCACCAAAACAAATATAATTATATTTTGAATAATTTATGAATTTCAGCCTTAAACTTTAGCATTTTTGCGAATTACAACCTCAATGTTTATTTTTTTTGTGAAAGTATCAAAATTTGCACGTTCATCCCAAAAAACATATCAGAATTCCGACCATTTTAGTGGTCGGAAATCTGTGTTTTTGGCCTGAGCCTATAAACTTTGATACTTTGGTTGTAATTCACGAAAGTGTTAAACTTTAAGATCGTAATTCTCAAATTATTCTTATATATTTTTTTAAATATAGAAAGTATAATCATAAACTCTATTCTTTTGCTTCTTTGAGATGTCTACCGATCCTAATATTATAAAAAAATTGTCACTATCAGTAGCATGGAAGAGTACTTTGCTTTCACCATTGAAGTAAAAAGAGTAAACCCGGGCCTTAAATTGTTTAGAAATGATATGATTACCACTCTTATTCTTACTCTTTCTTCCTCTGTCAGAATTCACTCCCTTTTCTTTACTAAACTGTAAAAGATTAATATCTCTTGTATGACGTGATCTAAAGATTCTTGTTTTGCTTGCATAAATTCATATATAAATAGATATTTGTATAAGTTTGGTCTTATGATCATTTCAATTTTTCATTCTAGTTGGCTTTACAAAATTGATGTAGCAAACTTGACTTGAACTGACCTAACTAAAAGTGGAGAATCAAATATTGTCTTAGTATTACAGAAGATCTGCTTTTCGATTAACTGTAAAATTTTAAATTTGATTTTCGCTTAATTCTCATATTCTTTCAACCTATTTGTAATAAAAATTTAAAATTAAATTAAATTAAAAGTTATCTAAGATTAAGCTAGACTTGAGTTTGTTACTGAGATATTCTTTGACAAACCCAATTCAACGGTTCAACCCCACCAAGGCACCAACCATTTTCTCACATCAAAGATGATTCTGGATAAAGAATAATTCCGATCTCTTAAATGTCTTAAAATTATTAATAAACTTTTGTTGAGTTGGTTCCTTAACATGGTAGCAGTCTAGCAGAACCAACATAACCAGAGGTCACGGGTTTAAATCTCAACCATGCCCATGTGAAATATTTTGCACTTGGTATGAGAAGGGTATGTGTTGCATCCATATTTCTAATTCAAAGGGCTTTTGTGTGAAGGGGCGTGTTAGAGTATATAACATATTCTAAAGCTTCAACCATCAGCTTAAGCTTTTAGTTAAATTAGTTCCTTGATAATATATATTTTGTATTTTAACTACTTTTATCATCTATTCTTTTGAATTTTCTATACTATAATCCCTGTGTTTTACATTATTTGTTATATTTTACTAACAAACTGGCACAATTTTGATCAAAGTGTAACTAGCAGGTTCTTTCTTAAGAGACCGTCTATAGTATAGACGCTTCTCAAGAGCCCAACCCATATATCTCCCTTTTAACTTAAAAAATCACCAATCAGTTTTTTTTAATTTATAAATTGAGTCAGGCCAAACCTTGAGACGTCTATTGTATAGACGGTCTCAACTCTCAAGTAAGAATTTGTGTTTCAACTATAGTTAATAATACAACCACAAAGTTAATCTCAAAATTGTTACTTTCACTAGTTAGCGCTAAATCACAAACATTTGATCAAACGATTAGTGTCTTTGATTTAATTAGGTGACTAAATTAATGATTGTTTCATCTATTTAACTTTAATTAAACCAGCTAATTAAAATTTAGTACAAAAACATTGTTTGATCATAAGTGCTAACCCTAATTTGACCCCACCAACCATTTTACCACATTAACATATAGTCCACTTAATTATCCAACCAAAAAGTTAATCTCAAGTTTCATAACCCTAATTAATGTAAAGTAGAAAGACAGAGTAAACAAATCTAGCAAACCTCTTCTGGTTTACATTATGTTCTTCTTAACTACTAGCTTTTCTTTTACTAATATTAACCCACTTTCTAAAAACTCAGATTTTTGCAATAAATTAAAACCCTTTTCAAATATGTTAAATGCTGCATTCTATGCCCTAATTTTGGTTAATTTCTTGACTTTTACACATACCCATCACGTGTGACAACAATTTTTCAAACCTATCTAATTATAGGAAACAAGTTTTAGTTTTCTGAGATTATATAAAACCCTAATTTAGTTAACAAATTCAATGTTTGAATAAATTTTTGAATGAAATATTTAAGGGGCGAGTCCATGTCTCGACCTCCGACCTACCCATGTTATAGTCCAAATGATTTAAATGAAGATCATACTGTTCAAAAACCAATTCAATTAAAAACTTTAACATGTCCACTCATACGAGAGCCTTTGGGCTGAAATTGTGGATGTAGCCCTTTAAGGGGTGGTTAAGATTCGAATCTGTGACCTCTTGTCATGTTGGCTTCTGATACAACCAAGAACCTAAAAAATTGTTGGTTGATGTCTTATGATATGTTATATACTCTAACACATACTGACTCAGTATATATGCTACGTACTAGTATTCAGAATTCGCCGTATTTTATATGATGGGTATTTGAAACCAACTTTAGGGTGTCCTTTTGTTTTAGCTTTATGGGTAACTGACATACTATTAAGGAAGTGTCAAGAGATGGGGAAGGGGGAGGGTAAGGGCATGGGCTAATCAGATTGTGACAACTTTGGTATAGTAGGCCTCCCACATCCTCTTCTAGCATCATAGATCATGGTATGTACTTTGAATTGTTAGAGAGAGAAACACTTTAGAGAGAGAAAGGAACAAAATAATGAGACCTAAAAATAAGGAAAAAAAAAGATAGAGTAAACTTAGCAACAATGGAGGGGGGTAGATAACTAGATCATACCATGTTGATCTCACACTCCTGCATACTTTCCCAATTCTTTTTTAGTCTTTTCTTTACACTTTTCCATTTTAGGGTTAATTTTTGAAGAAAAAAATTATAAAAAAATAAAAAAAATAGCAAAAATTTCCTAATTACTGCTATTTCCTTGTTTTACAACCAGATCTATGCATCTGTCAATGAAAGAAGTAAAATAAGACTCATATAAAGAAAGAAAAAAAGGATCTAAAAGCTACTACAAAGAAAAAAACAAAACTATAAGAAAGAGAGACAATTTTGATTTCTTTGTTTAGGAGAAGCTCATTATAATCTTAAATGCAAACTCCTTTATAACTAATTTATTTTCCTCTTCCTTCCTATTACCTTCAAATTAACAATCAGATCGTATTTTGTTTCGGTCGGAGTAAGTATCACTTTCCTCTAATGAGTCCTTTTGTGTTCGATTTTCATCACCCCTTTCCTTACCTTCACACATTCTTAACCAATTTTTTTAATTCATCATCAACCCAAAATCCCGTTTGTAAAAAGGGTTTAGGTGAAGGAAAGTCACTGTTAGAGTATGTAACATATTCTGGGGCCTCAACCATCAACTTAAGCTTTTGGTTGAGATGGTTCCTTAACATGGTATCAGGAGCCAGGGTGACAAGAGGTCACAGGTTCGAATCTCAACCACCCCTCATTTAAAGTGGAATATTTAACGCCATGTATGAGGAGGACATGTGCTGCATCCACACTTCTAGCCCAAAGGGCTCTCGTGCGAGGGGGCGTGTTAGAGTATATAACATATTTTGGAGCCTCAACCATCAGCTTAAACTTTTGGTTGAGATGGTTCCTTTAACAGTCACGAACAATCCATTGAAAATATTTATAAAAAAGGCATGAAATCTAAACCAAATTACTAAGCATAAAAAGGGAATTAAGAATTAATCAAGTAGATTATGTACCTATGATTAGCATACTCATAAAGGCGGCCTCGACTAGAAAACACAATAAGAGCAACCTCAGCATCACATAAAACAGACAATTCATAAGCTTTTTTCAGCAATCCATTTCTTCTCTTACAGAAAGTAACTTGACGATTTGTAGTATTTTCGATCCGTTTGATTTCGATCTTTCCTCTTCCCAATTTCCTTTGGCTTGAAGGAGACCCAGTTTCCATACTTTGAGGATTGAATTCCATGTTTGTTATACTTTCTGCATAATTATTTATACACATTACCCACAAATATACATAATCTTACCATTTACCAACATTAAATCTTGCACATAAACTAATTACCTAACATTTCTAATCTTAATTGATTGACTAAGAAGTGGATTCAGCTTTTCCTTTCACTATTATGACGGGAATTTGATAGATTATTTTTTACTCGCTTATCTGTAAGGATTCTCTAATCTTACTACCAGAGATTAAGCATAATATTTGATAGTTAAGAAACAAATACCTGAATGAGGAAAATGGAGAAATTGTTGTATAAAATGAAGGGGAAAAAACAAAGATTTCTTCTTTTTGGTGTGTTTGTCTCTCTTTTTTCTTCTTCCCTAAAATTCTGTAAAATTAGGAAAAGAAAGAAAATAAAATGGAAGTAAGCTAAGGTTGCCTTTGAAGGTGGGTATTTATAAAAATAGAAACCCATTAAATATAATCCCTTTAATATTAAATTTAATTCATGGAAAATAATTAGTTTAATTTTATGTTTAATCTAAAATTGATTAAATTTAAATTTGAATCAAGTCCAATATTGTTTCAAAAATAGCTAAAATTGAAAATTTGAGAATAATTTTTTATGCTTTGTCATTCTCAAATTCTTCATTTATCGATTCATAATAATTAAAAGGAAATTAAAAAGGGAAAATAAAATAATTACAGTTGTGGTTGTGGGATGTATCTGTTATGGGGCGTAGTGGACGAAGAAGACACAAAGAAGGGTAATTGGAAATAGGAATAGGAATAAGTAGAATTAAAGGGTATTGGTTGGAAAAGAGAATACTAAAAGAAGAAAATCAATAAACATATTCAGACTCCATTAACAGCTGAGAATTAATCTTTCTTGTGACTGGAAATTGGAAAAGAAATAAAGATATTAATTAAAGGAAAAAGGAAATTAAAGGGAGAGAGATAAGAGAAAAGGACTTAAGAAAGCTAGTTGGAGTATTATTAATGGACTGAATGAGACGTTCTGATCATGGGTGAGAATGAACAAAGGTGCACTCTTCTTGCCCTTATAGAAAAAAAAAAGTTTTTTTTTAAAAAAAAAAAAAAAAATTGGTGAAAAAGATCATGAGGGTGTTTGGCAAATAGCTGATAGCTAATTATAGTGGCTGATTTGACCAGCTGATTTTATTAACTGGTTTGACCAGCGGACCAGCTGATTTTGAACCTGCTGCTATAAGCAGCTTGTTTAAAAACAGCTTATTCGTTTCAATAAGCTGTTTCAACCAGTTAATTCACCAAACACTATCTTTAGCTGGTTTGACCATCAAACCCTTTATTTATATCCAAATAAGCTAAAATTGCTCGATAAGCTAATTTGCCAAACACCCCCATATTTTATAAAAAGTAACAAAAATCTCATGTAGATTAGATGAAAAGGTAAGTTAAAAGTGTGGGTTAAAATTGAAAACAATATATTGGTCTCTTGCCCATTCCATTAGAATCTTTTATGCTTACTTACTGTATTCTTAATGTCTACTTACCGTATCCATAATGGCTTTTAACAATATTCTCTAATGCCTACGTACAATATCTTTAAATACTTACTTAGAGTATTCGTAGCCTACTTATAATATCTTAAGGCCTATTTACAATATTCGAACCCACCGAGTAAGCGTGTAGTACTTATAATATCTTAAATACCTACTTACAATATTCTTAATGCCCACCGTTTAACTTATTCACTACATTTTCTTTTACGGGTTGGCTCAATTAGAGATGGTTTCTGAAAGATGTCGTCTATCATAAGAATTTGTCAATTGAAAAAAACATATATTATTATAAGCTATGATCAAAATAAAAATTGAGCAAATTCAATAGGATGGACTAAAAAAATAATGGATTAATTTTTGGGATGATGAGAGTAATACGTATAAATAAATAAAAAATTATCTTTTATATCAATGAGTGGTGAAGAACAAATGAGAGGACTTTTCATCTTATTATTTCTCGTTTTCTACTTTGATTTTTGTGTTAATGTGTTTTGTTTTCTACTTCTTATGAATAAGGGCTTGCACATGATTTTGTATTGATTGTTTATTTGAAGCAATTTCTTTGTTTTCACTGTTCCCTTCTATTCTCCCTAGTAATTAATAGAATTTAAAAAACGGGTCTGGGTAATCCAAACAAGGAGGAGAAAAAGTAGTCCATTCATAAACCCAAAGAAGGTTCACTACTAAAACCAATTGGTAATAGTAGAAGTTACTCCTTGAATATTATAGTGATGCATACTCTTCTCTTGGGTAACACATAGGCACTTCAACAGTAATATCATTTACTTTTGGGTTATTAGTCAATTATCACTCTTAATTTTGTTATATTTTAAATATATAAGTTAAAACATAGTCAAGTAAATTCTTGTTTAAATCATCTTAAAGCAAGAATTATCAATATCAACTTTTCATAATTTTTAATTAAACACAATTAAAGATACTAAGAGTTAAAATATTGTGTCAGCAAGTGTGAAACTAGGTTAAATAGGAGGGAGTATAAGATAACAAGAATAAGGTTTGCGTATATTCAATGAATTAGCAATCAAACCTTGTCTATACAAGAGTTTCTTGAAACCGTTGGAGTGATTAAGGAAATATTGTTGCATTTTTTAAATTAGGTGTAGTGCTAGTTCATGGCGAGAATTGAATATCTATTATAAAAGTTAAAGGAAAAATTTGCAACAATTAATTAAGTCAATTCATAATTTAAAGACGTACGAGAGAATTCTCCTAATACAAATAAAGTGAAATTAGTCTAAAGTGAAATTAGTCTAGAATTGAATTCTTGTCACAATAATGTTAAAACCTATTACCGCATTAAGTCAATCTATAATTCTCGATATTGCATCTTTAAATTTATTTCAACAGTATCCTTTGTCTTTTTCCTTCTAGATTTTTTACCCATTGCTTTTTTTTCACCTACTGTTTAGACTGAAGTGCCTAATTGCTGTACTTGACATACAAACATGGCAATGATCAGATATTTTAATAAAATAGGGTTTTACTATATAAATAAATGTTGTATTCATGTTCTAACCTTGTTGATGAGAATGGATGTATATTTCGTGTTGGTTATTTACTTATTTTTTTTGGAAGGTAAGCAAAATATATATATATATATATATATATATATATATATATATATATATATATATATATATATATATATATATATATATATATATATATATATATATATATATTATAGCAACATAAAAAAGTTAGGTTACATCATAAGAAAAAAAGCGGTCTCATGCTTCTCGAACACAGGAGGAGGAGGAGAGACAAGAGGGAAGAATAAAGAGTCTAAAGTTACATCATTACAAGACAACAAAACATCAAAATCAAAGATAACATCGTTTACATAGGATGACAGTTTGAACTGGTGGGAAATTAACGTACGGCCATGGTGCGAGAGAGATAATCAGCGTAGTGAACTTTTTGTCTGGATACATGACGCACTTCCTTCTGGAGGTTTCAGTTTGGGAGCTCCTTGCAAAAGGTACAAAGTGACGAATATCTGTCCTTAATAGGAGTAATGTCTGACAAACCTTCAATTACTTTAGAAAATGTCACTATTTATGGAAACTAATTAAATCAGAGGAAATATAAATTGTTCCGTAATACCTTTGAAGTACGGCGGTTCTATATAATGTGTAAGTGTATGCTTTTGCATACCATATTTTTGTTGAATTCATGTTAGAGTATATAATATATCTTAAATATATATATAATACCAGAAGCCAACGTGATATAATATATCTTAATTTTTGTTTTATTGTCCATGTAGAATAGTTTATCAAATATTTTTATACTTTCTTTAAGCAAATTATCATCTGAGATGATGATTTGAGCTAACTTCTTTTAACAAACCGCTTTTTAAGAACATGATTTAATATGAATGATGAAAAAAATACATAAATATAAATATCAAACCACCATCTAACATTTACTTTGGTACTACTATAATTTTTTTGCCCTGTGTAATAATTTTGAAATTTACTTCATCAAAATACAAACTTACAATATATATCTACTATTAATAACTCAAAGAAATTATTACGGCTTACTTGGTTAGCGTCTAAGTTATTTAACTTGGGTGGTTGCAGGGTTGAATCCCATATGTGCTCATATTTTCAGCATTTTATTAATTCATTTCAATTATAGAGTAAAAGCAAATCGCTATCTCAGATGGCGGTTTGGTAAACTTACCAAAACGTCATCTCAGATAGTCATATACGCATATGTTGATTTGCTCTACAATTAAAAAAAATCCATTTGATGTGAACGGTAGAGTGAGAATTATTTTTCCCTGCAAAGTAATTGAATTGTAAATTATGTTTTGATTTTGCAATATTGGGAGAATAGACTCCCATATACGGTGGATATAAATATAAAATTATATGATGGGTTTACCTATAGAGATAGTAGCTGGGTCTAGAGTTTGTCTTTTAAGAACTGCATCAGATGCACAAATCATTAATTTTGCAATATTAGAGGAATAGACTCAGTCATTAAAGTGGTCTTACAGCAAGAAAGTTAAAAGTGTCAATTTACAATATATGTTGATGCATTTGAAGTTTGAAGAAGTTTGAATATGAAGTTGTTATTGCTTCTAAGCTGTAATTAGTGATGGCCACGGTCCGGGTTGGCCCGGTCCCGAACCGGTCCCGAACCGCTTGAAACCGGAACCGGAACCGGAACGTTCGCGACAGGTTCCGAACCGGTCCCGAACCGCGAAACCGTGGACCCGTCGGAAAAAAATTGCCGGAACCGTGGAACCGCCGGAAAAAACCGCAAGAACCGGACCAAAGAACCGTGGACCGGTTCACCCGGTCCGAACCGGTTCAACCACCTAACGGTTCAAGGAACCGGCCAACGTGAACCGGACCGGTCCGGTTGAATCGCCCAACGGTTCCATGGAACCGAACGAATCGGACCGAACTGCATGTCCTAACGCCCAACGTTCTTTGGAACCGTCAAATCAGCCGCTTTTGGTCAAAGTAGCCGTACAATTTTTTCTATAAATACCCATCACTTTCAAACATTCCAATTCACAACTCATCTCTTCTCCTACTCTCTCTACTTACTCTCTCTACTTAATTACTTAATTACGCAATTATTCTCTTAATTACATAATTAGTTTTTTAATTATTTCTTAATTATTTCTTAATTAGTTCTTAATTATTTCTTAATTAGTCTTCTAATTAGTTCTTAATTATTTCTTAATTATTTCTTAATTACATAAATATTATCATGTCTTCATTCTTGAAAAAAGCCACTAAAACAGTCACTAAAGTGGCAAAATCTTTGGGGGGTTCTTCTTCTAACTCCAAAAGAAAGGCAACTTCAACTCCATCGATATCAACAATACCTTCGGTTAGTAATTACGAACCGACTTATCCAGAAGGGTACGAGCCATAGCAGAGAATTACATGAGTATGCGGAACATGTTGAAAGAGAAATAGAAATTGAAGATGAAGAAGAAACACAAGAAGAAGAAGCACAACAACAAGAAGAAGAACAAGAACAAGAACCAACAACCCCTATCGAGATACTTAGATCCTGACAATCATCAACAAGATTAGATTGAAGAAGCACAACAACAAAGACAAGCTCATTGGTAAAGCGAGTCAATTTCCAAAGTATTGGTTAGTTTTCTAATTTTATTCTTCAATTTAATTGAATTTTAAATTATTATTTATTTTAATAATGTTTTTATATTTATATTTAGATGAAAATGAACCGAAAGACAACCTTTTCCAATGCCACCTCCTAGTGGTAGAGCTACGTCACATGTTTGGTGGTATTTTACAAAAGTACCAACAGCTGACCGGATGTTTTCTTATGCACTTGTCAAGTTTGTGAAAGTCAAGGAGTAAAGCCCTTAGTTTCTTACAATTTTACCAAAGGTAAATACTTTTTAAGTTTTTATACATGATATTTATATTTTGTACATCAAAATGTTAGAATGTATTAAATATTCATTTATTGTGTTTTGTGAATACGTGTTAGGTGGTGTACGGATCCTTCAACAAACATTTGGCGAAAAACATGGAATCACAAAAGAACGCAGGCAGCGGCGAGGACAAAAAGCAGCGGACAACAACAATGGCACGGACTTCCCGGACTGAGATGCCTTTTAAATACATCGTAATGATATGATTGATGAATTTTCGAAATATGTAATTGGTGATGAGTTGCCTTTAACCACGTGAAAGCCGAGATAGAATATTTTAATAGAAAATGTTTACAACCACAATATAGAGCAATCCCTAGGAATACCCTTAACACTGAACCATTAAATTATATGAATCAAAACGATATGAATTAGCACAAATGTTTAAATCTTTTGTGGTAGAGTTAGCTTAACAACTCGACATTTGTGACTCCCACATTTAGAGCCTTATATGTGTGAATAAGCACATTGGATGACAGTAATTGGTGTATTCAAAAAGTAATAATTGCATTTGAGTTAATGCCTTAAAAACATACTGGTTAAAACTTAAAATATAGACTAATAGAAATATGTAGAGAATGGAACTTACTAGATAAGATATTTAGTTGTTCTACGATAATGCATCCATAAATATTAAATGCATCGAACTTTTATATAATGAACCGCTTTTACTTGTATCCTAGGAGGTAGTTTGTTACATATCGTTGTTGTGCTCATATTGTTAATTTGTCTTGTCAAGTAGGTATTAAAACCTAAGTGATTTATTAGGTCCCATTAGAAACATAGTGAAATGGCTAGATTAGGACAAGTAAAGCGAAGATATAACAGTTATGTGACCAATATGAACTAAAAAGTATATTGGGCTTTGACACTCCTACTACGTTGGGTTCGACCCATGAGTTATTAAAGAAGGCGATTGCTTATCGTCGGTTATAACTCAATTGTATAGTGAGTTTACTGGATAGCAGTATAAGTGATGATAGTTGGGAACTAGCGATAAGCGCAAAAATATTAGAAGCGTATGACAGCAACTAAGATTTTTCATATGTTTTAACCAAACATTCACTTAGTGATAAGTGAATGTGTTACTATTTTTATCATCTTCTTACATATTCTCATGATGATACTAGCGTTTATTTAAAGCGATTCTTGCGAAATGATGGACAAGTGGAAGGCATATTTTCTGATTTTCCTTATATTTATGGTATTGCGACAATATTAGATCCGGTGTTTTAGGACGGAAGCCCTAAAGTAAAATTATAGGATTTTACTACAACGATTAGATGCCTCCTCTGATGTACATAATTATGTAGGAAATTGTAAAAAGCTTTTAGCGGACCTTACGATCATTATTCTAGATTATATAACCGAGTGCGATACGTCTAGAGCGTGCTAGCGTCTCGACATGTCCCGATTATTATAATCCCATAATAGCTAACATAATAAGTCGAGATGATAGTTTTGTAGGATCATCTTCTTCCGGTTCATATTTAGAATTAGATAGTTATCTAAAACATCACTTTGAAATCGACCAAAGTAATTATGATATTTTAGAATGGTGGAAAGAAAAATCAATAAAATACCCAATATTATCGAGAATTGCAAAGGATATCCTTGCAATTCCTGCTTCTACTGTTGCGTCGGAGTCTGCTTTTAGTGCAGGTAAAAGAGTTTTGGACGAAAAGAGATCCCGTCTTGCTCCACATAGTATTCAAATATGTGTTTGCAAAAAAGATTGGGATCAAGCGGAGGTCCGAATGCAAGGAATCAAGAACGATGACGATCAAGAGGAAGATGATCCATGGATGATGATGGATACGTCTGCATCATCCTTCGGAGGAGAGTCGCCGGAACCGGAAGCATCCAACCAACCAATTGATGACGATGAAGAATAGGATCACAAATACGGAATATCGGACCACGACATTAAATATAAAAGGTACGAAAAAGAACTACGTGGGCTTTGATTCCTTCGGGATACGTAGGCAGCTTAGTATTTCTTCGGGATACTAGGTTCAAGTCCATTCTCTCCCCCTTTTTTTATTATTCATCTTTATCGTTGATTCGTTTCTTATTAATTTATTTTTTTGTTTTTAGTAAATATTTTTAACGATTACAAGAATTGAATTTCGATAATAATCAAGTAATCGACGAAGTCGAAGGTACGTCCGCATTATTATAGTATTTTTATATTAAAATTAAAGGAAAAATAAGAATGGAACCGATGGTCCGACCCACCCGACCCGGGTATTGGAACCGCCGGAACCGCCACATGAACCGCCAAGGAACCGTTTGGAACCGTCCAAATGGAACCGGAACCGGGTGGAACCGGAACCGGATGGAACCGGAACGGAACCGGCCCAACCCGGACCGTGGCCATCATTAGCTGTAATCAAGCATTTTTGTTGTCCCTACTAACTACTAACCAATGCAAAGTGTTGTACCAGCTCTATAAATCATATGGACCCATGCTGCAATGAACATCCTACCTCATAGCTCATAGCTACCTCATCTCTTTCTTCCCCACTTGTTATTCGGTTTATCTGTCTCTATGATTTTGCACCTCATTCTTTATTTTATCGTATTTATTTTAGAAAGGAATATATATTTTTGTATGAATTTAATGCACGCTCAAATAATGTGCACTAACCTTATACTATAATTAGAGGGTATAAATCTAGGAGTGTGAGATAGTAGAGTGGAGAGTAAATAGTGTAATATAAGTTAGTGAAAAGTATAATCAGGGGCTGAACAATAAATCCTGAAGTTAAGGGCAGAACAACGTGTGGTTTTGTTTTAAACCCTAAGAATCGATATATATATTGTGAGCCAAAAGTTTACAGTAGGTCTTACAAGAGACCATCTTACTGGTGAGACACATACAAAAGTAGCTTAAATAGGTCCAATTATTATTACTTTTTTACAAATACGCGGTTATTAATTGATCAATTTAAGATCATAATTGATAATTTAAGGTAAAAATCAATGTCTTTAAAAAGTTATAACTGATTAAAAATAAAATAAATTGAAATTTGACCTAAAAGTGATCAATTCTGACATTAAATCGATCAATTTCAACTTAAAGTATATAACCTCAAATGGATCAATTGTAATCTTTTTAAAAATGATCAAAATTTCAACCTTAAAAAGTTATAACTGATCATTATAATTTATTACTTAAAGGTTAGTTATGAATTGATATTCATTTAATGTTACAATGAACTCGTTTAACATTATAAGTTATTATTGATCACTGAACAAGTGATGACTTACAATTTAAAACTATAAGTTTTTAATTGTTCACTTTAAGGTTATAATTAATCAATTTTAAACTTGTTAGTTATCAAGTTAAAATTAAAAGCTCTAAATTTATAATTGATAACATTGATCTAATATCTAAAATATATTTTAAAATTATAATTATATAAATATTAAGTACATCTCCTAATATATATATAGCATAAAATTTAAAAATTTTGACCATATTAGACATCAAAATATAATGCGTTATATAATTTATTTTTAGTAATTTACACTTAAAAATTTGGAAGAAAAGTTCTCACTTACACGATACTAGGAAAATTTTTCTTATCCAAACACAATATAAAAAACACATGAAAGAAACTAAAAGAGTGTCGGGTGTTTGGCAAAGTAGCTCATTAAATAATTTTAGTGGAGGATTAGGTAGTCAAATCAGCTAATTGCTAGTGTTTGGTAAAGTTAGCAGGTTGAAACAATTTATTGATACAAATAAGCTATTTTTGAACAAGCTGCTTATAGCAGCGGGTTTAAAATCAGTTGGTCAAACCAATTAATAAAATCAGCTAGTCAAATCAGCCACTATAATTAGCTATCAGCTACCAGCTATCAGTCATTTGCCAAACACCTTTTGTATATAAAGCTAAGAATTATGGGCGCAGTTGGCTGCTTTATGTATTGGAGCTGGTAAAAGATTTGCAATTTGCAAAGAACAACTAATTATGATGAAGCAAAGTTTCATATATATACTCCTATTATAACACCAAAGTATTTGCACAAATTCTTACTTGAGATCGCCTTTTGGTAAAGACGGCTTTTAAAAGCCCAGTCCAATTTTAAATATATATATTATTACAACTCTAAATATAAATTTGGGCTGGACTTTTGAGAGTCGTCTTTACAAAAGACGATCTCTCTAGAGAGCTGCTGAAGTATTTGCAATGGAACATGAAAATGGAAAAAAAATTAAAGAATTTGACTTATTTTGATCAATAAATGCAACTTTTTCCATGTAGGGTTATTAATAATTATTAACCAAAAAGAAATCTAAGGGACAATAAAAATAGACTTTTCAATTAGAGAATGATACTTTTTTTTTACTCTGAACAAGAAAAATAAGCATAGGAAAACCTATTCTTATTATGATATGGGACCGCACATAAATGTAAATGCTAATCAGCTAATGTACTTACACTTCCTAGTTGCATGGTTCTCAAAATTTGGTGTTTGAGATTTAATATGAATTAATATATTTTATAAAAAAATATATTAATTATTTCATTTCAATTTATATATGAAACATCAGTGATAATAAATCTTAAAAAAAATTCATTAAATAGCATTGTAATGTTATACTTAAAATTACAGTAATATTAATAGGCTAAAAATATTTAATTAATAGTTAAGTTATGAAAAAGCATATGGAGTAGTTTTGTTGTATGATCCGCCATAATCCATATACTTGTATAAATTTTAAGAAGATGACAAAATCAGAAAGTGCAATTTGAAATCCCTTGAATTATGGTTTAGTAATTTGATTTGACGTGATTTCTGATTTAGACCAATATAATTGTGCAAAGAGCGAGTGACATATGCAACCTAGTAAAGGATGGATTATTTCCTTTCATTTATTACTCAAATTTGTACTCTCATCTCCTTCTCATTTCATGTTCTCCTTTGTTTTTTTCACACTTGTGTTCCTATGTCAATATTTTGAAGAAAAAATTGACATTAATAATTTAACCTTTCACTCATTCGTTATGAATAATTTTACTTTTGAATTATTTTTTAATAATCCAACCTTTGTGATAAATTTACACACAACATACCCTATTACTAATAATAGGTAATAATAGGGTATGCTGCTAGCAAACTAAAATAAAGATTGGATTATTCACAGCAAACTAAGGACAAACGTTGGATTATTAGAAAATAATCAAAAGGTTGGATTATTCACGGCGGATGAGTAAAAGGTTGGATTATTAATGTCAATTTTACCTATTTTTAGTGGTGATATATTTATTAAAAAAATTTAAAAAGTAGGAGTATATAGTACTTTCCCATTCTGAAATACTCGCTACATTTCAATTTTGTACACTATTCATCGTTCGAGCTTATTTTATACTCCCTCCTATTCACCACAAGTGTCCCATTTGCTTTATGCACTCTATCCAATGCACTTATTCAATCCTTAATATCTCTAATTGTGTATAATTAAAAATTCTAGAAAGTTGATATAAATAATCCTTGTATTGAAACGAATCAAACATGATCTCACTTGACTATATTTTAACTTATGAATTAATAATAAAATGCAAATTAAAAGTAAGAGATGAACAGTGCCCAAAAAGCAAATGGGACACTTAAGGAGAATAGGAGGGAGTATATTGCGACTAATGTGTAAGATAAAATATAGTCAAGTGAGATCTTATTTGAATCATCTAATCACATACTTTCATAATATTAACTTTTTATTATTTTTAGATTTGCATAACATATAAATAAACAAAATAACGCATTAAAATGCGTAAAAAAAAATTGAAATGTAGCAAGTATAATATAACGGAAGAAATCAATGATATGTTGTAAAAAATCTAATAAGAATCCACATAAATATATTTTAATTTGTAAACATCAATTAAAAATAATATAAATATTATTATGATCTTCTTAAATAAAATATTTTTTGTAAGAACATCAACAGTTACGAAGTGAGTATTTAGAAGTCAACCACAGCTTCACGTCAAGATTAGAATAACCCCTCAGTTTCAACCGTTAGATTTATGAAGTAAATGAATTATGAATATACCATTAAAAACTAAAATTAATGAAGTCAAACGAATGTTCTTTCAATGCGTTGTATTGAGCAATCAAAGTTAGGAGACCATTGCGAAGACTGATTAATAATTAGTAATTAGTCACTTTTTTTTAGTCCTTTTGAAATTGTAATAATAAAAAGAGAAATTGTCAAAAAATATCTATTAAAAAAAATTTTTTTTAAAATATCTAATAAAAAAAGTTTTGCTAACAAATATCTAACAAATTTTTTTTTTCCCAAAGAGTACCAAGTAACATTTTTATTCAGTTGACCGTCAAAAAGTAACAATTTACCAGTCAAAATCAAAAATTCTTCTTCTTCATCTTCAATTTTTTTTTCAATTTAATTTCAATTTTGAGTAAAAGTCGAGGAAGAAGACAGTGAGAAAATTGAATTGGTAAAAAAGAATTGAAGATGAGGAAGAAGAATTTCCGATTTTGACCGGTCAACAGTTATATTTGATGGTCAAGTGATGGAAAACGTTAATTGATACTATTTGGAAATAAAAAACTTTGTTAGATATTTTTTTGACAAAACTATTTTTATTAGGTAATTTTTTTTTAAAAAAATTGTTAAGTACCTTTTGACAATTTTTCTTCATAAATAATACTCCCTCCTATTCACCATAGGAGTCCCATTTGACTTTTCACGGATTTTAAGGAGAGTCAAAATGGGACCCTAAGGGTAGGAGAGAGAGTGTTATTATGGGTTTTTAATTGTAGAGATTAATAGTTTGTAACCAAATCTTGAGCAATTTTGAGCAATTTGTAACCAAATCTTAAAATTGATAATTTTAAAACCCAAAAGTCGGAATATTTTTCATTACAACACCGAAATTACATCGTTCCGCCAATTAAAAACGGAAATTACATAAATAAATCCTACAATTACAATTATTGTCTAAAATTACATCAACTTTTTCCGAGTACTAAATAAAATTACAAAAGTCCATTACGGTATCTCGCCTAGCCTTCTCAATTCTTCGACGGCCGTGGAGTAGTTGCAGTCGTTACTGATCATGTGAGTGCGTATTTTCTTTCGATCATTGACTTCAGTTTTTATAAATTACCAAAATAATGCATTGTTAATTTCTTAAATAGCCACCGATTGCAAACAACCATATTTTCATCACAGTACCCACAAAAATTAAGAAACCCAAAATTAAATTGTCCAAAAAATAAAGAAGGAGATCAAATACTGGCGCCCCATTATTAAAAAAAATTTCAGAACTTCAACACAGCAGCAAACAAACTGCCAAAATCAAGAATTCACCAAAAAAATAGGCGCCATTAAGCACTTTCATCATTAAACAGAAACTTCAGCATATAAAATACACAACATTTTCATCCAATATCATTAATTGCATCACAGTATCCACAATGGCACTTTCTAAAAATTTAACAAAAGAACAAAGAGTACAAATTATGCAAAAGTTACTGGCATCATTAAATACGAAGAGGAAACCACAACTTGGGACCATTAATGCACTAGCAACTGAATTCCAAGTTTGTAGGAAGACAATCACAAGGTTGTGGAAAGAAGTAAAGAGCCAAATCAGCAATAGAGACACTGTCATTAACCTCAACAGTAAGAGAGTAGGAAGACAAGCATCAAACAAAATCAGTTTTGATGAAAACAAATTCAAGGCCATCAAGTACGAACTAAAAAGTACTCAACATTCAGTGGCTAAGTAGATGGGGGTTTCACAAACCACAGTATGTAGATGGAAGAAAAACAAAGTCATAAGGAAGCACACAAATGCAATCAAGCTAGCTTTGACCGAGAATAACAAGCTACACAGGTTAAGTTTTGCGTTATCAAAATGTGAATATGATGAAAATGCTGATGCATTCAAGTTTAAGCCATACACTAACGAAGTACACATTGATGAAAAACACTTCTATCTAACCCGAGAGACGCAAACTTATTATCTGGCTCCGGGTGAAATTGAACCCCATAGAGAGTGTCAATCAAAGAGGTTTATTCCTAAAATTATGTTTATGTGTGCTGTTGCAAAGCCAATTTTTACAACTGATGGTGAGTGTTTATTTGATGGTAAGATAGGTATATGGCCATTTATCACAGGAGCCAGCAAAAAGAAGCTCCAAGAACAGGAAGAGGGGGGAGTTGGAAACAAAACCAATACAGTCCATCACGAAAGAACACATTAGGGCCATGTTAATCACAAATTTACTACCAACCATTAGAGCTAAATGGCCAGAAGGATTCTCTAAGCACATTTATGTTCAACAAGACAATGCCAAGCCACATATAGCACCAAATGACACTGAGTTTTTACAAGAATCAATGAAAGATGGCTTTTACATTCAACTTGTGCAACAGCCACCTAATTCCCCTGATATGAATGTTTTAGATTTAGGTTTTTTTAGGTCAATTCAAGCTTTATAGTATCAAAAAGCGGCATACAATGTTACACAACTACTTAGGGCTGCAAACACTGCTTTTGACAACCTAAGTCCACAATGTCTTAGGTTTGTGTTTATCACTTTACAAGCATGTATGATAGAGGTCATGAAAAAACAAGGAGGTTTTGATTATCACATTCCTCATATGAACAAGACAAAAGCAACAAGAGAGGATACATTGCCAGATTACTTGAGCATAGAAAAACAATTGGTTGTTGATTCACTTCAATTCTTATTCTAAAAAATAAGCACAGATACAATGAATCAGTTAGTGGAACTGATTGGGTATGCAGGAGATATTCAACAAGGAACCAATACAGTAAATGTGAATGTTGACATAGCATCAACAAGCCAGGTTTTACCAGAAAATGAACAACAACAGTGAGGAAATGGAGCAACAATTATTGGGCCATACACGAGACATTCAATTTTTTTGGGGTGCAACAAAAACCAGCTAACCAGCATACCAGCAAACATACAAATCCAACAACCAAGGAACCAGCAAATCAGAAACCAGCAAACATCATCAAACAAGCAAATCAGAAACCAACAAACATCATCAAACATCTCAAATGACAATCCTTTTATTTTTGGACAAACTTTTGGAATCTTAAACAGTGGGTGTTTCAGATCTAAACAACAATGTAAAAATTTTGTGTTGTTTAAAATGAACATTTGTAATTTTATACAGATAAATGAAAAAGTTGGTTGTTTGCATTACTCTCAGGTAAATCTTGCAAAATTTTTTTCAAATCATTGAGTGAAAAATCGAACCTCTTTGCACTTGGAAGTCAAAAAATAATCCAAACCCCATAGATTCGATTTTAGGTGGCTAAATCATGCTCTCACGTAATAGTTCATAGAGCAACTATAAAAAATGCATCAAAAAACGACTCAAAGAAAATCATCATCAGTCAAAAAATCACATGCACCCACAAGAACAGAAACTCACTTGAGAAAGGACCAAGCTTATCAAGCCACTCTTCTTCTTCACAATCAGTATTCGAAAATACAGCATCAACGGAGGTATATTCACGATTATCCCAATCATAAGGGTCAGGTGTGTAAATGGGCTCACCTTCAGAATCAAACTCTCTTCCCCATTTAGTATCAGTCTCAACAGAGGTTGAATCATCATAATACTCGAAACATACATCCTCAAACTTTAAAGACCCAAATCTAGGGTTTCCATCATTAAAACCCCTAAACTCAAGCTTAGAAGGCGATTTGTAAGGGGATTTGGGGATACTCAGATTTGCAGAACTAGGCGAGTTAGGGTTTTTCAGGGGTGACTTGAATGGCGACTTCTTGTTCTTCAGGGGTGAGTTCACAGGTGAGTTAGGGTTCTTAATGGGTGAGTTAGGGTTTTCCAAGAGAGCAGATTCAAGAAAAGGAACGGACAAAAGAAGAGGGAGAAGAAGATGAAGAACCAGATCTAGGGTTCTTCGAGAACCAAGGTTGAAGAAGCAAAGAATGAAAACAATTAAGGGTTCTTAAAAAACACGAATGGGATGGGTGGGGTTTAGGGTTAAAAAAGGGAGGGAATGATTAATGGAGGGGTATTAATTAGTTTTATGATGTGTTTGATTAATTATAAGGGAGGGAAATTAGTAAGGGTAATTGAGGATATAATTGTGAATAGGTTAATTTTTTAAGGGTATAAGGGTAAAAAAACCATACCAAAAAAGGAAATGGGACATTTAGTGTGCCTTGACCCAAAATGAAAATAAGACACCTAAGCTGAATAGGAGGGAGTATCTTTTAAGAAAAATGTCATCATTGATAGTAATTTCTAAAGAACAAAAAGATATTCATTAAGTGGCTTTAAATTTTTTTTAATCAATCCCACTTCTGGGTTCTGGCTCAACGACATATGACTAGAGGTAGAGTTATGTAAAATAGACTAGATTTGAAAGGGATGAAAGATAGAAAATATATTGAAAAGGTGAAGAAATTAAAAAAAAAGCGATAATTACCTTGTTTGGAAAAAGAAGATAAATATTTGTTGAGTTGCCTTTTTTTTTTTTTCTTCCCAGACGCTGCTCATACTTTTTATGAACGGAATACAATGAGTATGATGATGATTGATGATATATTTTCCCCTCATCCCATTAGAATAAATATTTAACTCCTAAATAAAGAAACTAATATTTATATTTCTATTTAACTCCTAAATAAAGAAACTAATATTTATATTTCTTCTTCTCCGTCACTTTACAACTTTCCTTATTACTTTTATCAACAACATTATCTTAGCTTTCTGACGTTAATTTTCTTAGTTTACATTTTATTTTAAGGTAAATGTCTAGTCACTGTTTACCCGTTCATTTTGTCTTTTTATCCATCGTATTTATTATTTTGTTTCAGAATTGGTTTCCAACATATGGTGTTTTTCTATGGGTAGCTTTATTCTTGAGGTAATCATGTCACTCCAACTCGATCTTTATATAGGGCTCTTTCTTTTTTTGGGGTAACATTTACCGCATCCCTCTAATCCTCTCTTTAAAGAGAGGACGGGTATGAAGTATCTGTCATCTTCTCCCACCCACACCCTATTTACAGATAGGATATTAGATTGATGATGACGACATTTTATTTTCTCTATAAATGTTTACTCTCAAAGTTTCAATACAAGCATAACCTAAATAAAAATTGGTGACATAAATGATTATTTTGAAAAAGAAATCTATGATGTTTCTTTATCAACAAATCATAAGGAAATTATATGAAACAATTATAATAAAAGAAAAAAAAATCCAAAATATTTTGATCAGTTCACTCCACATTTAGATACCAACGTCTTGCCAAGTTTTAGTTTATCTTGCCTAGCTTTACACTTACACGTTGCTTTGGCGATGCCAACTCCAAATTTGACCTTTCACCGTACTTATCAAATATCAAAGAAGGGCTCAATTTACAGCATACAGCTTTTCAACAAATAGATAGCGATAGTACAAAATATACCAATCTAGAATACATATAGATAATGATGAACAAATTCGTGTGTTATCACTCTCCTATACTACCTTGTAGAGAAATTACATAATTTTGAATAGCAAGTGATCAATCATATATCACAATATGAATGCCGAGGGAGTTAATGTAACGTGGGAAGTCCAAATAAGTCCAAAAAATTAAGCACTAACATTGATTGCTTAGGTTTCACAAGCATCATTCCTAAGATGTGCATCGGGGCAACCCAGTTAATTGGTACAGCAAAATCTCTTCCCAAATCATGAACAATAATGTTTCTGATGCCTGATTCTGATTGAAATTCTAGACAAATAATGTGTCGAAGTCATATAGCATAAGATGAACTACCAAGACTGGATTCATTTCTTTGAAAACATTTCAGCGGCCTGACCTGCAACATCAGTGTGAGAAATGGTAAAATTGATTAGTTTTTTGTTGGTATGGAGAGAAATGTATCTGAAAGGAATAGCTATGAGTTGAATTCAGACTTCAGAGAAAACAGATAAGTAAACAATTGTAGCGCAAGAAAGTTGAGCAAGGCTCAAACGAGAGATCTGGTATGACGATACAAACACTTGATAATATAGCTGAAATTGCAAGGTAAATTTCATAAATACAAACATAAAGGAAACGGAGACAAATATAATTATTCCCACAACTAGAGAAAACTTCATAATATACCCTAGCAATCATGATTCTAATAAAATAATCCCATTTCTGTATACAGGAAAGGCATGCTTTATTCCTTCTTATTCAGAAAGAAATCATGTCTATTTTAGGTCAAAAAAGTCCTATAGCTCCTCCCACACTCCCCTAAAAAAAAGGTTCAGCCCCAACCTCATGAGATGAGATAAAGAATCAGGAAAGAGAAAGAGAAGACACCTTTATCCAACGCTTCCTCCTACCAAGATGATTGAATATATGATCAAGTCTCGGAATTATCTGTCTAAATGTTGGTCTTTTTCTTGGATCATCATTCCAGCACTCTTCAATTAACCTGATTGCAGAACACAAATTATTGTAAATAGACGGACAAACTAAGACACATGTAAATCAAATGATTAAATATGAGCAAAAGAATTGAGCAATTTTTCTGGAAAAAGCTTTCAATCATAGGTATAGCCAAACGTTTTTGTTATTACTATTAGGATTAGTATATCACTATATCAGCACTAGCATCCAATAAATTCGAGTTCAGTTCAATAGTTTTTGGGTTAAATTATATTTCAGTATTATGTGAGTTGTTTCGGATTTTGAGAAGAAATTGAATTAAAGACCGTAAATGTTCCTCACAAAATTATGGATGTAGAGAAAATATTTCCAACCCAATTTATTAGAAGTCTAAATGGCTCCAAACATGTACGTTTCTAGTGGCTGATGCCTTTAAGCATCTAAATGTGCTAGTGGGTCGATTTTGAAGCATTGGAAATAAAGAGAACAGTAGGCTGACACTTGGACACATTGAATATCCCATGCTTAAGATAACATGAGTGTAACAGGTTCCAATTGAAAAATAGATGATAAACCGAGACTCTGAGAGCCTATAATGATAGCTTCACAAATCACAGTGCTAAATTGAAGAACCTATCTGAATCCAAACACTATTAAGCTTGGTTTTTGTAGGAGAGAAAGTGAATAACCTCAGCTAATCAGAGTGAAAAATTATATAGGAAAATTAATTTTTAAACCAAAGACATGCTTGCATGTTGCATGATTAAGCACTTGTATCAATAAAAGTTAAGATTACTATGACGATTTTGGGGGGGTGGTTGGTGGCCACTAGAATGCCAGGATGGGAAATGATATGAAGAAAATGGGATTGCAAGAAGGTATCTAAAAAACAGAATCAAAAAAAAGGATTTCAAGAATGACCATAGTAGATAAACTCTTCATTATGATTTATGACCCTACCAAAAGGATTAAGGCTTCAGCTTCTTATTGTTGTTGTAGAGTGATTATAAAGGCTCAAATCAAAACATAATCAAGAAAACATTTAATTGGATAGAGAGCTAGAGAAAATTAAGACAAAAGAAATATACTTACTCTTTCAATCCATGTGCATATGGTTTTCCTGCGGCTCTAAAAGGAGGACGCTCATTTGCACAATATGCCTTTTGTGCATCTTTTTCGTCCATCGAGGCAAAGGGTGGGCAGCCTTCAATCATCTGATGAATCACACATGAGCAACAATGACAACAATGTTTGATCCTTAATTCCAAAAGAAAAGTACAGCTTTTAAAAGGTTTTGAACCACACATCAACACCATTAATTAATACATAGTGAGTGCTAAACTTAAATGGCAGGACTAATTAAAATCTGACCAGCTCAATAGAATTGACAATCAATTGACTATAAGAGTAACATATCCAACAGTGAACATGCGCAAGAGTATGGAACGCTGATCTAAGTGCATAAATTCGACTTTAGGACTTTGATCAATTGAAATCTGAAGAATATACAAGTCAGGTTCAGGTCCATTACCCCAATTAAAAAGAAAAAGGAAAGGCAATACAAGAGGGCAAAGCCGGCAAACACATCTTTGGTAATCTTAGAAGCCCTTATAAGCACTCTAATCTAATTTGTGTTTACCATGAATATGGTAGCTTTCTCAACAGCCAAAAAGGTTTGCTACAACTTCTTGCAAATAAAAGCACTAAAGTAAGGGCTATCAAGGATAATATAGTAATCAAATGTTTTTCACACGAAACCTGACTGCAAATATAAGGGTACACTCACTGAGCTATGAGGTAAGAGTACCAAGTCTAGATAGTCGAGAGATGTTATCATACACACACTCATAAATGAACTTAACAAAGAAAAATAAAAATAAATATTTACCTCCTGAAGAATTAAAGCAAATGAAAATACATCAACTTTGGTGTCATAGTCGTCATTTCTGAATAACTCTGGTGCCATATAACGACCTATTCAAGGAACAGGTGAAACAAATACAATGCCCATTAATTACTTATCAAGTGGAATGACCGAATGAGAATAAATAATGAGAATAAATAAATCCTGAAATTCAAAGTTCTATTATCATTTTCCAAGATAAAGAAAAGGCAACAGTTTAACAGAGTACTATTTTTTATACTATTTTTTTAATTATATTATTTTTTTTATTTTTTTTTTGCTCATACTAACTCAACAAGAAGTAATACTTACATGAAGTTTCTCCATCAGGTACAGGGCGGTCTTCTTCAACGCCTTTGGAAACTTTCAAAAGCTTGCTTACTCCAAAATCGGCAACTTTAAGGTGTCCAGAATCATCACATAATATGTTGCTGTCATCTTATTGATAGCCAAAGTAAGGAAGTTCGGATATTTTCATATAAATAAAGATGCATAAGAGCAGATGTGCAAACACCACTCCAGTATGATAACGAAATATAACAGTTAAGATGGATAAGAACTCACGAAGGTTCGAGGTCACAATGAATAATTGGAAGTGGTTTAATCTCATGCAGATAACTCATTCCCCTACACGACAAGGACAATTAACAATCAGTACTTTGACCCAGGTGCATCATCATCAGATAAGAAAGGCATCATCAAGATCACAGTAGCAAGTAAGTTCTACGGCAGATACAGTTTGCATGGAAAATAGTCCTAACCATATGACCATTAGTGCAGAGAATATAAAAAAGAAATGCACATACTACTTTATAGCCAGTGCCACAAAATATTTCTCTCTAACCATTATTATATGTCAACTGATTAATGTTAAACTGTAATCCTAAAGGAAACATATAGTAATGTTCATCACTAAGACAGTAATTGGGATGCATGAAAAGAAAATTAGGAATTAGGAATGCCATGCAATAGGACATCAATTTGAATACATTAGAGCTACTACCATGTTTTCAGCTGAATGAAGAGTCATAGATTTTCTAAAAATATCAGAAAATAGATGCTGCAGTTATAAGAAGTCCAATGTAGATTTTTGCGCAATTGTATACATGAACACAAGTAAAGTTTGCATCTTTGAAGATTAATGATATTGTCTTCAAGTGTGTATCCGAATTACAAATTATGTATCCGAATTACAAATTAATTATTATGGAAACATGGGTAGTTGCAATATGATCAATCACTGACAAGAACATGGAGCCAATTAGTCATATAATGTACATAAATATAGATCGGTTTAAAACAAATAAATACAATGTACATGAAATCAAAGAATGGTATACACTATACACTCACCAGCATACAATATTTGACACTCAATTAAAAAAAGATAAGTGTATCAACATTGATCACTTGCTCTTACATAAAACACAACAGGCTTCTACCCTGAAATCTAAGATATATTAACAAAGAAGCAGACCTTGCAATGTCAAGCGCATATCTCACTGCTGTTTTGGGTCTTAATGGTCCTCTGTTTTGCAAGAACTCACAAAAATCTCCCTGTAGTGTGCAAAACATGTTAGCAAGTACATGTTTTAGTAAAGGGCTGAAATGCTAAAAAAGGTTAGTAAAAAGCTGATGCAAATAATAAAAAAAAAGCAGGCAACAATGCCATAGCCTTAATCCCAACATATGGGGTCAACTACGTGAAACAAAACAAATCAACGCTGAAGTCGTACTTCCAACTTCAAAAAGTAAAAGGCTAAATAACAAAAAAATTCCCAGAGCGAAGTTTTTTTTCATTAATCTAAATGATCAACAATTTACTCCGATGCAAGAATATTTTAAGCTGGTTGTCCAAATACTGCCACGCAGCCATTGCGTGTGACAGCATAGCTCATAAGAGCTACCTCTTGTTTCTTGTATTATTGTCCAAACAATGAACTTGCTCATCCACCCTCCAGAAAAGATAGCAGATCCAACATATGTTCAGTATTATGCATGGATAAAAAGTTGAACAGAGAAATAGGTAACCAAGATCCCTTACTAGGCTATTTCTATTAGTGCAAAAGAGGCCTCAAACAACATACATAACTTCTGGAGTAAGAGGCTCAAAAGGAAGTGATCTTAAGTGAAAAATGCAATACAAAATGCAAGTGATGAAAATCAGTTACTTTATAAAAATAGAATAAATATTGAAATTAAAAAACAGGATTGATTCGGTCCTTACTCATACATGACCAACATGCAAAGGCAAGTAGTTTGTAGAATGTAGATAAACTCAAGCAATAAGGTCAACATATAATCTCCTCATAATCATCCCAAAACAATGAAAGAAGCTCCACAATGAAAACTATCTGATAGTTGCATCCAAGCATGAGTCACTCAGACACAAACGAAACTTTTGTCATGGAAATTCGAGGCTTAATTTCCACAAAGGTAGAATCATAAAAATAAAGAAAATAAAAATCAATAAAAACTTTTGCCAGCTTTTCAAAATCCTTCATCCCAAACTAAAGTACCACTAGAAATAGGAGTCGCTCTACTTCTAAGAAAGAAAATACTCATCAACACCAAAATTACCCAAAATAGACAAGGAAAAGAAAACAAAAGATAACATGCTTGTGCCACAACCAAGATTGTGATATGTACGTCAAGCCCTCATACGTCCTAACAAAGCAGGTTTCTTATCACAATGCCTCATGAGCCTCAAACAAGTGTAATTTCCCACAAAGAGAAACCAACATCTCCAAGCAAACAAGAAGCCAGTATCTCATGCAATCAGTCTATCATTTAATGTTCTCAAAATCATTCCAATAATATCTTCTCAAATCTCATTGGAAACCACATTAGTGAACAATATTACCACGGTGTCATGTACAATGTTGTAGTAACTGGAGTTAACTGGCTTGCATGATCAAGCTCTTGTACATGACTGGTCATGCAGCATAAAATAATTCACTCTTGTAGATGCAATCAACACAATCTTTGTACTAATGAGATTGAAAGAAGCATGTATAAAGAAAACTAATGGGGACAAGGATGCCTAACCTTGGGTAAAAATTCAGTAACAATCATCATTGGTGTGTGCTGAGTAACAGCTCCCAAGAACTGAACCACATTTGGATGTCGAATTCTCTGAAGCAAAGAGAGCTCATCCCTGAAAGCCCGCCTGCACCACATTAACATGTTCGAAACATCATATAAAATACGAGCACCAGGGAATGAGAAGAAAATACAATCAATTGATAGCACTCACAATTTATCTTCATTGGTAAATACTTCATCGCCAAGCTTTTTGACAGCAACTTCTATCCCCCTCCATGATGCTCTAAGAAAGGTTCCCTGAAGAAAAACAAAAGAAAGGACGAAAAGCATGTCAGGAAGTCATTTTATAGTTTATACTCAAATAACAGTGCAACAGTCAACTTTAGGTCAGATACATTGCTCAAGAAGTCTCAATTCAATTCAGCGAGTGAAAAACTGAGAATGTAGATATATCCAACAGAAGCAATCGCCAGAACCCAAAAGAATCAAATTTACAAGCTATCTACAACATTCCTTTACCCCGATGCCATTAAGTGGCTTCCATCTAGGTGCCACCTAGGAAGGTTTTGGGGATGGGATGCATAGTGCAAAATATTGGCCGCATCGACGCATCGCAACTGCATTGTGAAGGCTTTTTAGGTTACCACTACCACTATAGGCTCCAATAACTGCAAAACCATCCGCAGTGATAGTGATGGGATGCATAGTGACATCGAAATTGTGCACTATGGTCTAATGTATGCAAACATATAGTATAGTTCACTATAATTCAAAATCATAGAACTAATATATCTTTGGCTCCATGAGAATGAACAAAATAATGGTCCAAATTATTGAAATATTAAAGTAATGATTACCTTATTGATGTTACGGCTGTTGCTAAAGTCAATTTCCTGGGGATCAATTTCATATTCCGGGACATCATGGGCATTTTTCACATGCATAGGAGCCATCTAGTTTGTAACCCACACGAAATAAAATGAAGACAGCTAATCAGCAAAAATGAAATCAAAGCAATAATTTTGTGCCCTATCAAAGCTTAATCACATGACATACAGGAGGTTTTGCACCATGATTCTCCAAAAGCTTCACCACCTCATGGTTCTTGTAAAATATGGCATCTGCAAGTGGCTGGCATTGGCAAGAACAATCATGCAATGTCAAGATGAAAAAAATAAATGAGCAAACTTTCCACACAACAAAGTAGACCCAAAATGGCAAAGCATAAATGACTCCAATTACAGAGTACTTTGCCCTAAAATAATCTTGAATAATCATAAATCAATAAAATACCGCAATGTACAGATTACTTTGCCCAACACAACTACACAACTCTGAGATTTCATAACAAATCTATACAAGAAACATTTAAACAATAACAATTATAGCACAACACCAGAAGGATAAAAAAGAAACCTTAGTTTACAAGTTTCTTGTGCATTTTTAGCTGCTTTTGAATAGCCTCTGTGTAGGTTCTTTTAAAGATAGATTTTTATGTAAATCTACAAAACTGCGACAAATTCTTAGAGAAATAAACCCGCACCCCAGGAGAACAGGCATGGATACACATAAGCAATAACAAAAAATAAAATTTCCTTCTTAGTTAGCTCCCTTGCAGACAGAAATTGCTTCATAAAAAGTACGAAACCAACATCCTTAGCCTGCAAGTTTTGAGAAACATTGCATCTGGTGTGAAAAAACGATGTGGTCTGAGAGAATAGCCTAGTGATCAAGTAATTTCTTTCAATTTCTAAGATGCAGTCAACCTCTGATGAGGATCATAGCTTAACAACCAACTCAATCTTTCCATCTTTTTCTGAATTAAAGGAAATTACAATCACCCCAAGTCCTTTCAAAATGATGCCACTTCGAGCTTTCCACAAAAAACTTAAGCATAAAATCCTCCACACTAAAAAGAGCATATTGAAATAATCGACTGGCTCTTTTGCTAGAAAAACTCATGCGATATTGAAACTTCTTCCAAGTTATTTGAGTCTGTAACTCGGCCATCAGTACATTTTCCTCAAATCATACTTATATCACAAAAAAAGGCACAAATAACCACAAGATTATCAAAAAAATAATAAATCAATTATACTTGAAATCTAAACAACTCCTGCATCATAGTAAAGCCTTCAAAATAAAAAAAATGTGACCTAAACTGTTTTTTTATTAGCAGTATAATCCTCTTTCCAGAAATTTTATCGGAACTTGCAGCTGATATTCAAAATATAATAATAATACTCCTAATAATAATAAAAATAATAATAACAATAAAAATAATAATAATAATAACACACCAATTAATTAATAGTTTCTTCAAACAAAAAATCATAATCTGCAAAAGTCAATTATCAAAAAACCAAACCACAAAATACTCAAATTAAATGATCAATTCAAAATCAAAACAATATAAATCAGAAAAAAATAATACCGTACTGCCCCAACGATCTTTAGGATCAACCTCAGCATTCATTTGAATCAACAAATCAACAACCTCAACATAACCTTGACAAGAAGCAACATGTAAAGGAGTACGGTTATCAATATCTCTAAAATTAACATCTGCATTAGATTCCTCCACAAGTTCTTTAATCCCTTCCAAATCTCCTTCATGTGCAGCAAACATCAATTTCACACTCGCCGGAATCTCAATTTCATCAAGGCCATCGTTATTCTCCTCCGGTTCTGCTGCACCGTCTGATGATCCATCAGTCAACTCAATCAACGGCGGTGGACGGATCAGATGAGTATCTGCATCGCTGGTAGAGTAATGATTGTTGACATCATCATCCCCGGCACCGGCGAGTTTGTCAAGTGCAGCGTAGGAGGATTGACGGCCTAAAGGAAACCTTACTGCTCCCGGAGAATCCATTTTCCGGTGATCGGGAAAAATGGCGGAGGAGAGAGAATTTAAGTTCTTATTTATGAGTTTGGGTTGGTGGTATTTTATTATGGTTTGGTATTAAGAGTCGGTGATTTAGGGGAAAGAGAAAAATCGGGTGGGTTGTGGGTTTGGACACGGGCGTTGACGTTTTGAGGAGGACAGAAGATGTGACGATGACGGCGTGAAATGGCACGTGAATAACGGAGTGTACAACAATGAAATGTCGAGGATTTGGGATTGGTGGCTTGGGGTCCCGAGCTTGGTTGGATTTACGAGTTGACTTTTGGTCGAGAATTTTTTGAATTTGCCAAAATAAATTGTTTTTAAAATTTTAAATTTTTATTTTCGGCTATAATTTTGGTCCGCATTTAAATTTAAAGAAAGTCATTGTCATCGTACTTAATCTATTTCGCTTATAGAAGTTATAATCAGACTTTACGGAGGGATGGAAGAAGACAACTCATACCCTGAAAAAAAATACAATGTCTCTTGGCGCGATAGTTAAACTTGTGGTACACGTTTGATTCCAAGAGTGAAAGTGTGGTGTACTTTCAACTCATTGGACTTTGAATATGTTTTGCAATGTATGGAGGAAGCTAAGGATAACATGCGGCGCACGTTTAAGTATACAGTCTGAATATGTGGCGCAAGCTCAACTTTTTGAGGTGCATATTTTCTGCATCTTTTCTCGAGCCTTTTGCTTCATGCTTCCACCTAAGCCTATGAGGGATCGGGGCATCTCCATAGTATGCTCCAGCGCTCAAGAACAAGTCCAAACCGAAAGAACAAGCAATAAAAATACTATCCTATAAAAGGGGTGTAAATAAAATAGAAACAAAGCACAAACCATATAAGACTGCGAAAAATCAATAGTATATCGAGGTAAAACAACACTAAAAATGATCACTTATAATTCTGAAGTAATCAATTAGAACTTTAAAGTGATTACTATTTAGAAACAAACTGATAGTATTCATATCTATCTCATGTTAAAACGATCTCATATAAAATTTATAACAAAAATAAGGATTAATGATCAAGCTTGTTGATGGCGTCACGTTAGTATACTCATTTATTACAATGCTATTATGACACTTTAATATTACTCATTAGTTTACTTTGATTGAGCAATTAGGTTAAGCTTACGTACCAAAAATAGTAAAATTCAGTTTGGCCTTAAAAAGACTAGGTCGTTCAAATTGAACTTAAATAGATCAATCCTATGGCAACCTCGAAGAGTATTAATTGATCTCAAATATCCACTTCAAATATTTGATTAAAAGTATTTCATAACTTCTAATTGGTATCAAATTGATAAAAATAAAATCTTTTTATTATCTTCCCCTTTTCATTTTATATTTTCAATACGTTGTAAATATACCCTGTATAGGTATAGCTTTTAAGGTCACGAACATATCAAGTGGCTACGCGACCATAATTTTAGAGCTTACAAATCATATGAAGACACCAGAACTCAAAAACAATCAGAATTGTCTCGAAAATGGCCAAAACAGAACGCTCAGATTCTAGAGTGAAATTTCAATATCCCAAAATGCCAAACTTTATACTAGAAATCAAATAAGCCAAATGACCAATACTGATCAACACTAAAAAGAACCCGTTTACTAATTGAATCCATATATTCAACTTAAATTCAAGTTGATGTTTATATTTGAATCAAAAACCAAAATTAAAACCACAAATACTAAACTAATCAACACTATTCTAATGAACTAGTAATATTGAGGAAGATTGTCAATAAACTTGATATATACAGATGCATTGTTTAGTAGAGTAGAGGTCCGCACAATAATATTCCATTAACCTTAAATAGCTCCAATCTCCTGATCTTATTCTTGTTAATTATAATATAAAAAATTATTTTCAATCTAACTTTTGATAGCAAACATTTATAAAATTTCATAATTTTATAAGTCATATAAATATTTCGGATTTGTAAACGGGCTTTATAGAAAAAGTAGCAAACTAGAGGGACAGAGGAAGTACAATTCAGTAATAAACGGTCGCAACTTGCAAGGTCAGCGAGGTTGATGATTTCTAGCTCAACTATATACCATCCATACAAATAATGAGTTGGTTCGTATGGACTTATATTAGAATAGCGTCCACTGATCCGAAATATTAAGGACGAGCGAGTGTCGACTCCGTCCATTTTAGACTTACTCTACAAATGATAGGATCGAGTCTCGCGACTAAATATGTTTCTGCAGCAGAATATCTGGAACCAGACACTGAATACAGCTACAGACCCCAGTTTACACAGTCTGTTAACAGGAACTTGTTAAGCTGAGACTAGATTCGATATAGTAATTATCAAACTGCTGTCGAAACGATACTTATTATTGCTAAACGTGACTTGATGTTATTGCTAAACGATACTTAAAACCAACGAAAACGTACAGCCACAGGCCACAGACAGTAGGTATACATATAGAAGCATCTGACTGGTGACAGTCTAAAAGTTACAGGAAATTTTCGGACCTCTGGAAGTTCATATAATCATATTTAACAAGTATGCACAAAAAGTTACATAGCTTCAAGATCGTATTCAGTCACCTTTTCCCACGATTTGAGCGACTTATCTTCCGTATCAGTTTTGTATAATGCCAAGCGATTTATTGTGAAGTTCAAATTACCAAGGCTGTCATCCAAGACGTTAGCTCTGTCCTGCGCTTTCTTTTTCTCTTCATCGGTTAGGTCTGCGTATAGCAGGCTCATGTGCGGCATGTAAGCTGTAAAATTATAGAACTATGTGATCAAGATCGGGGGAATCAAGCTTTACTGAAGTTAGGATCCAAAGTTTTTCTATATTAGAATTGACATCGGAAATCAGAAAATCAGAACTTTATTTATCCCGGAAAGAGAAATTAGTACTCAACATGAAACTTACCAAGAACTTACTAGAAAAACTCATAAGTTTTATATCATCAGTAAATCTATATGAACTAATCCCTTAATCCTAGCAAGATTTATACTACCATTTGTCAAAATTTCTCTAATAGGCTACAAATCGAACCAAATGATTGTCGGGTAACTCTCTCAGCCAAAAGCTAAAGCAACACAAACATTACTCGTACATATCTAACGATAAATATTCCAATTGAAATCAGAGATGGATGGAAAGCAAACTCTTGAGGTTATGTCACACATTGACTACTGATAACATGTCAAGAAACAGAACCGACTCAAACAAAATCTTAAACTGATGGGTGTAGCATGCTATTGATGAACATGGAAATGGCTTAATTATATAAACACTTTTGTAAAGCCAATCATAAACTTAATAACTACTACATTTTCAACCCAAACAACTAATATGAAGCATTTGCATTTACCATAAACAAAAGCCTACTATAAGTTCAATTGGAAACAACTTACGAGTGTTGCGATTATAACCGAAATGGCCACAACAATGATCACTGGTATGAACTACCTGTAAAATATTACAAAACCCATCAGTTTCAGATAAAATTATAAACTTTTTTGCATTTGATTCAAGGTAGGTTAGAGAAATCCTCGCTTAGCAGAGGTAATTAGTCCATCGAATGGGTGGTCAGAATCGAACCCCTATTAATACAGGCCATCCATCAACCACTACTCCACTAGGCCTAACACATGATTCTTGCATAATACACGAACGTTATTGATATTAAATGACAGTAATGACAATAATATTTAGCGTAAAGTTTCACTTATTCACATTATAATGAATCTTTTATCATAAAAAGCTTTTTTTGTTTCCAGTTTTCAGTATCAACTAATACAACATTTTCATAGGGTAATCTATTTGAATTAGAAGGGTTCAAAACAAATCTGATTTCACCCGATATTTACTCGAGTTTATGACCTAATCTAATTTTACAGACTTAAAAAATGATTTTCAATTACGTAAAAATCAATAAATCAATATGGACTGTAAATTGACCTGAAAAAATCTAACTCAAAATCAATCTGATTACTTGAATGAACACGGCTAATTGAAATGAATTTGGTGAAGAAAAGACATAATAAGCATGTCCATTTAACTTAACAATAGATTAGTCTACCAAAATTACATTAGTTTTTCGTTAATATTCCAACCATTTAATATCTATCACAAAAGGGCCTAAAATTCATCTTCAAAGTTCAAACTCAACGATTTGATTATTCCCAATTTTCTCAATAAATTTTTGTCAAAATTAATTTCTTCAAAAGTAAAAAAAAAAAAAAAAAAAGATAGTAACAATTCCAATTAATGGTAAGAATACCTCAGGGCTAGTATCAAGGAGGAGAAAAACGCACTGATAGAAGAAAGTTCCAGTGGTAACGCCCCTACCATAAGCAGTATAGGCCTTCAAACCTTGGCATGCTGATTTGAATTTGTTAAGGGCATCTTCCGGTGTTAAATTGATGGCCCCAACAACAGTAACATGAGGATCAAAATCAGGAGCGTTAAATTCTGATTGAAGGGTTTTCATCACCTTTTTTACCCTGTTCTTTACATCATCTGATGGAAGTCCCCACACTGAATAAACGTTCTTTTGGGTCGCCATTACTTCCTTGAATTGATGCTTGGATGATAAAACAGGTATTGTTCGTAGAATTTACAAATATTTACTTCTGAGTGGGAATTGTAATTGGGTTTGCTTTTGATAGAAGTGTAGTCGGTAGAATTGTATGTATTTTAATGTTTGTGCACCGGAAGATGCTGTGAGCCCGAAATGTTGTTGTATTTTAATCTTTGTGATCCGGAAGATGCTCATCTTTGTATTTTAATTTAATGTTTTTGATGTGGAAGAATAAATAAAAGGATAATAAAGGTTTTGGGAATGAGTGAATTTTATTATGTATAGCAATTTATGAAGTGCGTATGCACGTCAAGTCGTCAACGCTTATTATATGTGTGTTTGCAGGTTTGAGCCTACACATGCCTCGTTAGTGTGTCCATACGAGTGGGCCCACAGGAAAAAAATGTGACGAATTGTTACTTTTATAACATAAAATCAAAACCAACATCTTCCGATCAACTGGAAACAAAAAATGTGAATTCATAAAAAAACAATGTGGGCATCAAAAAAGAATGACGTTCTGACTTAATTACAAAAATAAGAAAGATGTTGACTAACATAAACTTGATGGGTTATCCTCATATAGTGAACCGACTGACTTGTATACAGTGAACTTATTGCTTCTTATAATGACAAATTTAACATGATATCCGAGTCAATTGTATGTGGTTCTTGAATGGCTCACATATAGGGGTGTTCAATGGGTCGGATAAGGGCCAGACCGGACGTAAGTAAATATGAGCCGAGCCGGATAAAGGACCTTTAAAATTAATATGAGCTTTAAATGGGCCGGACTTCCAAATCCCGGTCCAGCCCAACCCGGCCCATTTTTACTACTAAAAATTACTTTAATCTCTATTTATCTTTATAACAATTAAATTATCATTTATAATAATTAGATTGAGAAAAATATTAATAATTTCATTAACACAAAGGTTTTTCGACCCGACCCTTACAAAACCCTTCTAAAAAGGGGCAGGATAAGGGTTACTACACATATAAGGAAGATCTTCACTAAAATATTAATTTGTAAATGTATATATAAGTCAAATGCTCGCCCCTGCTCACATGAGTCGTAAACCAAATACGCAATTATATGACGATTGTGATTTTCTATTCACCAACAACCAAGTCCTTGATTATGATACAATTATTCAAGTAATAGTGAGCTTCAACATATGTTAAAAGTTAAAACACAGCATTACAAATATGTTTTTTTTTTTTTTTTTTTGAAAATTACAAATATGTTTAGTTAACTCTAGTTAATTAGTGTCCCTTTCCTCTGATTCTAAATCACCACCATGCTGCATGCCACATAACATTTTCTTACCAATCCAGAATTCAATAAAATATTAAAAGGAGATAAGAAGGGACTCATTCTTAATTTCCTAGCTAAAATCCCACACCATACGCAAAAACATAAAAAATAAAAAAAAATCATACAACACTCTTCAAATATGATACTAATTATATATAATATATATATATATATATATATATATATATATATATATATATATATATAGAGGGGTAGGATCAAGTAAAAACACTTAAAGTGATGAAAACTGAAAACCAGACAAAGGTATACATATTGTAGCAAAAGGTACATATAATCTTATAACGTGTACATATATTTTGTGAAGAAAAAAATTCATATTATTTACAAAAATGACATCTGATTATGTACCCTTTTAAGCGTATATGTACCTTTTTAGCAAATGTCTAATTATTTAAAGAATTGTCATCTAAATATGTACTCCATTTAAGCTTTTATGTACCCTGTAAATTCATATTATTTACAAAAATGACATCTAATTATATACCCTTTTAAGCGTATATGTACCTTTTTAGCAAATGTCTAATTATTTAGAGAATTGTCATCTAAATATGTACTCCATTTGAGCTTTTGAGCTTTTATATACCCTGTTTTCAATTTTCACCATTTTAATTTGTTGTTTTCACATGATCCAAAGCCTCTCTCTATTAAAAAAGAAAACAAGTAAATCATACAAGATAGTAGTAGCAAAAGCAGCTTAAGAAGTTTTCATCAACTACTAGTATTAGAAAAACTTGAATTTTGGCATCTTAAAAAACTATTTATAGCCTGTTGTTCATCTGGCTTTAATTTGCCACTGATATAGAGGTATGTATTAATATTTAGTTGTCTATGGAAAAGGGGTGATTTTCTTCATCTCAGAAGTGATGATATCAATAGCAAAACCCTTGCCATGTTTCTTCCAGTAATCTGCATTTGGGTTGATAAAAGTAGGGCCAGTAATATCCACCCTTAGATCACTGAGTTTAGTGCTGGAAATGCCATACTTTTGATCCCTTTGCTGTAACAGAGGTGCTTTCACCATTCCTTCTACCTCTCCTTGAGGTGACATCATTAGTGCCGGTTCACCGATCGGCAACAAGTCCCCTGCATGCATATATTGTATGTCAAACACTTCATGAATTCACCAATACTCTTACAATTCGTTTGGTAAAACGTACTAAATGATGAAACGAGAATGATTTATAGGCTAAATTTTCATAATTCATATTATATCATTAATCATTCCCAAATTTGACATTTTTTTTTTCATGTATAAAAATGAATTATGTTCGAATGGTAATGTATTAAAATGAATTTTCTTAAGAAAATAAAATTATTAAAATAAAGGGTATAATATGGCTATTAAATAAAGAGATATTCTTATCAAAACAAGACTAAGTCAAGACTATTGAGATTACCAATTAGGATCAAGAATTCAAATCGATACAATTATTATAAATGTGCAAAATCAAATAAGACATTTGTGTTGAAAGAGCTAAGGAGTAAGTGGCAAACCCATGAGCAGCACGCGATTAAATAGATAAATAGTCTCCTGAGAGACGTCTCTAATCCATTAAAGTGTCTACATTTACTCTACATTTGATGTCTCTTATAAAAAGAGACTTTCACAAGAATTTGTGTAAATTAAATGCAAGTGAAGATTAAAGTTAGCACGTGCTACCAGGCCCGGCCTTGAGGGTAGGCCCAAAGGGCTACCGCCCAAGGCCCCATTCTAAAGACCGCTACCCATGGTTATATAATAGATCCGTCTATGCCAGAGTAGTATTAGCTGCATACCTCGATCAGTTTGCCAAGTGCACCAAAACTTGCCATATGTTTTGGCGAACTTTTCAAGTTCCGGCTTCGCTACTGCTTCCGGAACCCTAGGATTCACAAACAACCCCGACTTAATCTGCCACAACCAAATCCCATCAACCACAAATCATAATATAATAAGATTATAAAAACAAATTAATAAATATATAAATTAAAAAAAAAAAAAACCTCAAAGTAATGAGAATGCCAAAGTTTCTGTTCATCGGGAGGTAAAGCCTCAAAAAGACGATCAGAAATGATATATTCAACACCAATAAGACGACCAGCACGATTATCAGTATCATAAACAGCACACTGACAGAAATCTTCATTCAAACGGTGCACAAAATGGTGTGTTTCAATCTGACGGTTCATGTCATGACTGTAAAGTGCGAAGGTACAAACATGTTGACTAAATTGCTTTATTGGTTTCATGGACTGCATCATTTCTGCCCCTTTTTCTATTATATGTTCTTTTACTGTCATCTTTTCTCCTGCTGTTTTCTGCTCTCTTCCTTCAGTTGACGCCATTTTTCTATGTTTTTTAGGATTTTAAGGATTGATTTTGGGGTTCTGTTTATTTCTGATATTATGGATGGGAAGAGTTTTAAAGAGTTTTTTAGGAATGGGGATAGTGTATGTAGGAGTACACGTGTGGGTATTGCATGTTAATTAAGGTGGCTTCAAGAATTAGGGCCATTTTGCATGTTGTTTAGGACACCTGTGACTTGCTTTTGTAATGTCATCCATTTGTTAAGTTTTGGGGTGTTTGGTTTAAGCCAGCTGAAAAGTGGGCTTTTAATTCAAAATAATAAAAAGCGCTCTAGTTATTTTTTTTGTGGCTATTTGCTTATCAACCCATTATTTCTCAAACTAACGGCCGACAACTGATTCAAATTCACCAAATATCTTCATAAACAACTCACTTTTTTAGTTAGCATAAAAGCCACCATTTCAACTAGTTAAACAAGCCAACAGCCAAACACTAGTGTTTATTATGACTTATTACAACCTCTTTGATGGTCGGTATTAAATGATACTATGATAATGAGAATTTAATGATCATGCTTATTCTATTATTTCTTCACAAAATTTATTCAAACACGTTACCAATGAAAATATAGTTAGATGGTAATAAAAATAGTGAATAATAATTTTTTTACTAGCAAAATTTCATTACCATAAAAATGGTATAGTAAATTGCATGAAATTTACGCTATAAATCATTCGTATAACCATCATTCAATATCAACAACAACTAAAACTATTAATTGAGTAGGTAACATCACTTATTATGAATATGAACAATCAATCATAGCCAGATGACTACAGGACTACAAAAAATGCTGGATCTCCAAATCACAGAGAAATGAACACTGAATACAACAGACTGAATCAATAATTCAAAAGGGAATACTTAGCTCTCAGAACAATTTTCCCTTTATCTACACCAAGCTTCGCACCGGTTACTAACCAGTGACCGGGCGAATCCTGTGGCCCTTTAAACATCTCTGTCGAGTCAACTAGTTTAGCAAGCTTTGCAGCAGAACCCGTGCTATCTAATTTCTTATTGTCTGCCGTCTGTTCATTAGTTGTAGTCCCATCTGTTTTATGCAACGTAGCAAGATTTGACGGGCTGTGATCCCATACGGATCGCCTAATTGTGCAACCCGGAACCTTGGAAAATAAGAGTTTGAGATATAACACACTTTTAGCACCAAAATCCCAAACCCCTAACTGGGCTCCTGTTACAATGTGTACGCCAGAAAGATCGACAATGCACGTCTCTTTATATTCTATAGGAGCTGTGCTTACATGAGAGAAATGCTTCCATTTAATAGGCTCAAACCAACGGCTATCTTGCTCCTCGGGCCCTTTCCATAATTGTGCACCAATAGCCATATGGGAATCCCAATGTGGTTGTAGGATTTTCGGGAGTGAAACTAGGTGCTGCAGATGGATGGCAAGCCGAATTTGCTTGCTACCCTCTAGGCTTAGCCTCAGACCAGTGACTGGTTTACGCCCTACCGTAACCTGTTGCATTGAGCCACAGGATTACAAGAACAAATCACAATAAAGATATATGAATCGTCAAATATATCATGGTTTTGAAAGAAATCAGAACAAATATGACAATCACCTGCTCGGGGCTCACATGAAGCTTAGGACCCATCAAACTGAACTGAAGGTATGGACAAACGGGCTCTTTTCTTTGCAGATTGTTCTGTTCAGGAGCCCAGACTCGTGATATTTGAAATTCTAAGAAGTATTGTAGATCTTCAAGAGGCGGCTTGTCTGAAAAAACAAAAGCACATTTCAAGCGGGATGCAGTGACACGGAAATTTGCTTCTCAACATCTAAAACTCTACAAAAGAAAAACGATGATAACTACTACATATTTGATTAAATTTCTTCAGGAGAAAGGCTTTCGCTAATGTGACAAAGAACATATAACGTTTACAGTTTCGGCATAACAAAATGTTATTTCGATAAGTCCTATAAACTATAATGAAAAACAGAAAGGAGTAAGAAAAGGAAAATAAGCAGCATAGATGTGATATGTGAGTAGAACCTTACACTCCATATACAACTCAAGAGCGTGAGCTAAGTGCTTTAGACCAGGCACGCCTTCAAGTAGAGACACGATAGGTTCAAATGTCATTTCAATTACATCCGGTGCTAAGTTTACAGTCGCCGCCCATTTGGCGAAGCTTTGTTCGAGATCATCTCCTCCTCTCCTCCTAAAAATCACGGCAACATCCTGCAAGGACACATTTATTAAATTTTCATTTAGTAATTGACTTGAATTAAGTGAAAATAGATTGAGGAAAACAATCTCACCCCTTCTATCCCCACCCTACATGCACACGCACAAAAAGAATGGGGTGTTTGCATAGTAGCTTATTAAGCAATTTTAGCTTATTTTAATACAATTATAGGGTTGGATAGTCAAATCAGCCAATGCTAATGTTTGGTAAACCAACTGGTTGAAACAACTTATTGTTATAAATAAGCTGTTTTTGAACAAGCTGTTGATAGCAACGGGTTCAAAATCATTTGATTCAACTAGTTAATAAAATCATGGTCAAATCAGCCAATGTAATCAGCTACCAGCAATCGGCTATTTGGCAAACACCCCGATATAAAAAGGCAATAGAAATTGTTAAGAAAAAGACACATTTGAGGGGGGAGAAAACACAACATTGCCACTATTATATCTTACAGAAATTAGTCTTATTTGAGCAAAGCAGCAATACTAGCCTTGTCCTTGTATTTCAGAGGAGAAGCACTAGGTTGGCCTCTCAAGTCTGAAAATCTTTGTTCCCCAATGTCTTTCATATAATTCTCAATGTCCGATGCCGACAAAAGTGATGATTGGTCCTGCCGGACATAAACTACATCTCGCCCACCAATAGTCGTAGATATAACAACATGGGTGCCGTAATTTTCAATGAAACTGTAAAGAAGAAAGCCCGCATGAGTTATCAATCATAAACCTGACCCCGAAAGTTTGTAATAAAGAAAACAATATCAGCAGAGCATAAACCGCCACCACAATTTTGCAATAAGCATAAATGTTGCTAGCTTAAGCTTTTGGTTAAGTTGGTTCTTTGATATGGTATCAGAAGCCAGGGTGACAAGAGGTCACAGGTTCGAATCTCAACCACCCCTCATTTATAGTGGAAAATGTAGCACCATGTATGAGGAGGGTATGTGTTGCATCCACACTCCTAGCCCAAAAAGCTCTCGTGTGAGGGGGCGTGTTAGAGTATATAACATATTCTGGAGCCTCAACCATTAGCTTAAGCTTTCGGTTGAGTTGGTTCCTTGACAGTTGCGTGTGTATATCAATATACACGTAAATAAATATACAGATGCACGCATTTAGGAAGCTCAAAAAGCCAAGAAATCTAGCCTCAAACACAAAAACTCTATCTCCATTGTAATTTATGTTTTATGGAGTTCTTGAGTTGATTAACTTGCCTTGCCAAAGCCAGAGGATCCCAAGTGTAAGGAACAGCAGCTTTGATTTCATCCTTCAAAACTAATTTGGATTTCAATTCAAGTCTATACAAGGGTATGAAATAGCCCAACATTGCAAGAGATTTAGTAGATGCTGCATCAGCTTGCCAACTACCACTAAAATTAAACATGGCATTAAAGCTTCCAAGGGGAATGCTTCCGGATAACCCTGACTTCTTATTGAAATGCTCGGACATCTGAATTAAACACGAGAAGAAAAAAGAGGTTTTATTCATAAATCGATGAACAATTTGCGAATTATAGCCTTAAAGTTTATCACTTTTGCGAATTACAGCCTTAAGGTTTATTTTTTGTCAATTAGGCCGTATCAAAGTTTACAAGCCAAAAACATGAATTTCCAACCACTTAACCTAAAATGGCGACCACCAAAATGGTCTGAATTCTGTGCTTTGGAAACTCCCACATCCAACATAAAAGACCATATTGGAAAAATGGGCAAATATAAACTAAAGGGAAACAAAAGAAAGGCCATTAAGCAAGCAAAAAAAACAAAAAACAGTGTACAAAAATTCATAAAAGTCGGCCTCTTTTTGTTTTATTTTCTAAGTTTGAAGAAATACCCAATAAACATAATCTAGCGTGAAACAAAATCAAGCTAAAAAATCATTCAATAACTCAAAAAAAAAGAGAAATTTTTTTTAGAAATTGTCACCTCATGAAAGTTCCAAACAGGAGTAGCATCCCAAGCCTTCTTGCCAGGAAAACAATGAATATCATTGGAAACATTAGGAAGAAAACTACCATTTGAGATGGGAATATCCCTTGTATGATCTTCATCTATATGAATCAAACAAGACCCATGTGCTCCTTTACAGTATAACAACTTAATATCAGAAGTAACATCAAATCCTCTACCAACAGCTTGAATTGCATTGCTTAATGTAGTAAGTAAAGCATTACTTTCTGTTGGGTTCTTCATTGATACTTCTGCCATTGATGAAGTTTAAGAAGGTTAATGAGTAATGAATTTAACCAGTTTTTGTTGGGTTGCAACTTAGTACAAAGTTGAAAGTTCTCATCTTTATCAATTGCAAATGGAAAGTAGCAGCCCTTAGAATTTTGATTTTAATTTTTAATTTTTTTTTTCTAACATGGGGTTCAAATTGTTTTTTTGAATAAATAAATGGGTAGGGTATGTTGGACTTCAAAAAGAGAAAAACGGAAGGACTATCCCATAGTTGATTGCTTTTTCAGACGCGTTTCAGGCCCAATCCATTAGAATTTAATTTTTACTCTTATATTTTTTTTATGGGTCATCCAATTAGAGTTGGTCTCTCAAAGAGACCGTCTTTCACAAGAATTTGTGATTTTACAATTAGTTGTAACATTGATAAAAATGAGATACTATTCATTCATCACGTTTAATTTGTGATTAATTTTTAATTTATAGGTTAAAATATAGTCAGGTGAAATCTTGTTAGATTCGTCTTATTGCAACGATCATTAATATTCAATTTTGATAATTTTTTATTATTCATAATTAAAGAAATTAAGGATTAAATTAGTGTATTGAACTGCGTGAAAAAGCAAATACTACAATTAATTGGAATGGAGGAAGTACTTGGTAGGGTTAACAAAATATTATTTAAAATAAAAACAATAAAAAAATAAATTAATATTAGTAATAAAATGAAAAATGCCCCAAAACCTTGTGTATTGAGGGTGGAGTATCCAAAATGAGAGGCTTTTGACTGTAAAATGTTGGATGGGTGGCTACTCAACGCGTTTTTAGATAATGTGAAGCGGAAGATTCTAGGTTGACTGGTCCTCTATAAACCTTTTATCTTCAAAATAAATTTAAGCCGCTTTTATTATATTTTTTGTTTTTATTTTGAACATGTTATGGAATACTCCATATGATAGAAATATATAATATATCTATTTTTAGCTTTGGTGAATTTGTGATTTTTTAATTTTAATTTGTGTTTCTATTTTATTCCTAATGTTTTCTCTTTTTCTCCATATTCCTATGAAACCATAACATGTACTTGTAGAAAATGCTGTGGAACAAAAGGAGTAATAAATAAGGCTAAATAAAAAAGTTCTCCATCTTATAATTATAAACATTTATTCTATGGAATTTGCAGTATTTTATATTTTTAAACTCCTTCCTATTCTTCCTAGTCACATTTTTATTTGGGTTATTATTTAATTATCACCCTTAATTTCTATGTTATGTTTTAATCTATAAGTTGCAATATAATCAAGTGGGATATTATTTTTTATCTCAATGTAAGGATTATTAATATCTATTTTTCATAATTTCTATTCATGAACAATTAAAAATATTAAGAGTTTGAATATTATCTCGACAAGTGTGAAAAATAAATAAAACTGCAAAAAAAGTATAGGAGGGAGTATTAGTGGTTCTCATAACATTGTAGCAAATTAAGAAAGACAAAAGAATATTGGCAGGATCCTATTCCAAAATGATACTATTTCTATAATGTTTTTAAAATTTGCTAAGAAATTTTTATATATTTATTTGTTGCTAATTCTGATATAAACATTGTAAGACTCTTTTATCATAAAACAAATATAGTCTTTAATACTTGTTCATACTAATTTTAATGTTTAGTCGAATTTTTTATTATCTTTATTTCAATATATTTTAAATTATGGTCCACAATTATTTTCCATTAACAAGAATTCAACACTTTTTTAATTCTTATAATCTCCATATTTTTTGCATTAAATTTATCATTCAATCAAATGATGACTCGTTTTTATTACAATTGGTTGAAGCACCTCGGGAATACTACTGTTCAACTCATCAAAAAAAATATATACATCTACATATTACAATTGATCGTCTTCAACTATTGGTCGGTATTTAGATTGTTGAGTAGGTTTGAGAGACAAATGAGTTAATGAGTAGCAATTATTGCTCGCATCGTTTGGGCGAACCAAGCTCTGAGTCTCACTGTCTGAACTAATATCATGATACCTTTTGGATGCCTGATAGAACCAGTCACTACTTTGTACACCGGGCGCTAAGGTTAGTTCTTGTACAAGCATGTTTCCTTCAAGCATGCTTAGTACCTCGGACATCACAGGTCGCACGGCAGGAGATGGATTGGTGCACAATAAGGCAACCTTGATCATTCGGAGTACTTCTTCCTTGTCGTAGTCAGTCCCAAGCTTCGGATCAACTAACTCCATTAGATTTCCTTTCTGTTGTTGTAGAGCAAAGGCCTGAAGACAAATGTAAGACTTAGAATTTAGCCAATTCTTTCAACATAAGAAAGCAAATCTGTCCTAAAACGTTTAGGTGTTAAATGGAAGTCATTTTCTGTCGTTTCTAGACATCGACATCTTATACAGGAACTCTGATTGCTTGCAGGTAAGTGCACGAATCATCCCTTAAAACTATCGCATCTTTGGGGTGCAAGATGCCCTTAAGCAATAAGAAAGAATGGTGTAGTAAGCTCCACGCCCATAGCAGAAACCCGATCACTCGAGTAATCAAAGGCTAAGTATTAGTAAATAGGAAATAAAAAGCTGATAAATGCCCTCTTTTTTACTTCGTAGCAATGTGCAAAATGAGCTGCTAAACAAGTAAAAAATTCAGATACCACTAAAATACATGAACATATAAATTACCCAATCAAGAAGGCAGAAATATTTATCATCGGGCCGAAAATTTGTGTTGCTTCTACCAGCAACTATCTCCAATGCCAAAACCCCGAAGCTGTAGACATCTGCTTTGTATGTCAAATAGCCCCATAACGCATATTCTGGTGCCATGTATCCTCTGCGTAAACAGAACAAGCTTCTGAACAATATTTTCACACCAAACACTCTATGCTAATTGCTAACTGCACTAGAACCCAAATGAAGAACTGCATGCTTGTACAGAACAGTTCAAAAACAAGGCCATATCACCGTATCATGACCATATCATAAAGGTTTTTGAGCTAACCAATTAGACCGAAATATAGGCGAGAGGCCAGCAAAACCATTCGCATTTACCGCAAAATCCGTTTTGCAACCGTGAATGAAACCGTTTGTACTACATCAAGGGTAATTCATCTATGCAAGAGGAAATTTAGTCACAGTAACAATCCATAACACCAACTTCAGCAATGAATTGCTGAAGTTATTCAGAAGACAGAAAGCTAGGAATGATAAGTACTTCATTTTGCAAGATCATGATTATAAGCTATTAAAAAAGATTATGATCATTAGACTTGACACATGCATAGGTTATTTTCCATTAAGTCAGAAAAAACTCGAGAAATGATGTTTCCAATTTATGATAGTCGCTCTTAACACATACAACGCTTGCAAAGTGGCAGACAGACAAGATTAAAAAGAGCTCTTAATTAGAATGCACACGATAAAGGCATAATGTACACAGAAGTCACAGAAAAAAACAGAATTAACTTCATTTGCAAAGTCATTAGATAGTTACTCACATTGTTCCAGCAACTCTAGTGCTAATGTGGGTACACTCTTGTTCATCAAGCCTAGCCAGCCCAAAGTCCGAAATTTTAGCATTAAGATCTCCGTCAAGTAGTACATTTGTGGCTTTGATGTCTCTATGAACAATTTTTATTATTGATTCCTCATGCAGAAAGGTTAAACCTCTTGCCACATCAACACAAATCTTTTGCCTGGCAGGCCATTTCAATTTCAGTTCACTATTATCTGTAAATTTAAAATAAAAAAATTACCAACAATGCCAGACATAAATGTATAGGATCCAGGAAACCGTTTATCCCCTGGCTGAGCTATTTGAGTTTTAAGTTCTATGTTTGAATTTATGTTTATTTTCTATTAAATGATACTATGGAACATTTACATCAGCTTTTCTTACCAAACAATACACGTGCAAGGTTATTGTTCTCCATGTATTCATAGATCAAAAACAACTGACTTCCCTCGACACAACATCCATACAATCTTACAAGGTTGGGATGACGCAACCCAGAGATCATGCCTATTTCATTCACGAATTCTTGATTTCCTTGTTTTGATCTAGAAGAAAGTTGCTTCACTGCAATATGGGTGCCATCTAACAATATGCCCTATGTCATGTTGAGATCATGAAGCATTTCTTTATTGTCATGTCAGAAATAATAATGTTGTGTCACTGAAGCCAAAAATACTGAAGTAGATCAGATTCTTGCTAGAAGAGCGACAACAATGTACGTACCAAGTATACTGAACCAAATCCACCTTCTCCAATCTTACTGTCCGCACTGAAGTTGTTAGTGGCAGCTTTAAGTTGTCTAAATGTAAATAACCCAGTTTGAAGATCAAGTCCTGCAAGAACTGTGTAATAAATAAAGCATTAGCAGCAAATAAGCCCACAATGAACATATAGATTCTGAATAATATGTCCAAGGAGATTATAAATTTTCTTTAGGTATAAGGAAGAAATCTAATAAGTTGAGAGCTCATAAATTACCTTGTTCTCTTGAAGCCGTGTCTCTTGAGCAGCGTTTCCACCAACAAATGAAAACACCGACAATTGTGGTAGCCAATAACAAGGATGCAACACCGGTTAAAATCCTTCTAATTTTCGTTCTATCAGGAGGAGGTTTAAACTCTTCAACAGAAAGGATTACAGTTTAGAATATTGTAATGTAAAATTTAAAGAAAAGTATTACACAAATTCTCAAATGAGACAATCTCATTGTGAGACCATCTCTATTGTGCTGGCCGAATGTAATATTTACTGTCTTAAAGTAATCACTTATAACCTTAAAGTGATTACTTACAATTTTAAAGTTATCATTTTTTATATTCTTAAGTTAATTACTTAAAAGTTATAACCTTAAAGTGATCATTTACAATCTTAAAGTGATCAATTATATAAATAAACTAATTATACGGATCCATTTCATGGTGAGACGGCCTCATACAAGAGGAGCTGAAAGTATTAATATATTTTTGCTACAATGAACAAATTGTCCTGAACTCTTCATTGTTTTTGTGTTTGATTCAAACTTCAAAGTACATACCGTATTCTTAAATTTAGTCAAAATTTTGTCTACAATACAAAAGAATTGAAAACAAGTTGTGGGATTAACATCAAAACCAGTGCAACAGAGTCCTCCAACTGTTAAACCATCATACACTCTAAGAAATATCCAATGACTAAAGATCAATCTAAGGCCTAGATAGATTCTTTTTGAAAAACAACAGAAAAGAAGTATGGTTTGGAAAAACTTTGAATCTGAATCCATGAAGATACAAATGACTGCAAAATCAGTCCATGTATGCAGTATTTTGGACTTCTTAAAATTTCCTTTAAAGCCTTTATTCTTGGTTTATAGCAGATTTGTGTATGTAACATTACCCTCGCATGAAAAAGAAGCAGGGTTTCATAAAATTTAAACCTTAATGTAAACGAGTCTTCTACTTCACACTAATCAAGGAAATGGGAACACCCCATGCTTCTGTTGCCTCATACTTAATCTCTAAAGAAACAGAACTGCCAATTCTCCACTTAAGACTCAATTTGCAAACTAATTTTGCAGGTCTCCAAAACAATAAGCTGCTATGAAATGATGCAATCAATTTAACAGCAACTGTATGGATAAGTTAGAAAATACAGAACATACAACCAATAATATAGTTACCTGACTCCACAGAAACTGCTGATATGAGTGGACCATATGTTCCTCTAACAGGAATACCTGTGCTCCCTTTTCCAGCATAGTAGAAACGGATTTCTATAGTATCATTCACTAGTATGTGTTGAAAAACCTTTTTTACAACTTTGTTAATTCCATTTGCTTCCTTCACAATATTAAAATCCTTCAAAACAAGCTTATCCTGCAGCAAGAAAATTATCATTATGCTTATTGAAGAGAGTTCACTTAATAATTCTAAGAACTTAGAGGAATCATCTATAAACTACCTGTATATAAACATCAAATATTCGTCGTCCTAGACTAGAATAAGAATTGTTCGCAAAAACTATCTCACTGAAAAAAAGTGTCACACTGTAGTTCCCTTTTCCCAAGCAATTCCCAAAGTACGTTAGAGATGTAGCTGACAACCGTGCATCCATATAGAGCTCTGAACCCTTGAGTTTTAGCTTTGGGTTTACGTTTGCTATATAATTATTAGATACTTGTGAAAACCAAAACTCTCCACTACTACTAAATCCCCAATCTGGTCTTCGGGGAACAAACTTTGCAGCGCCCCCACGTTCATCATCTTCCTCATAGATAGCCCCTCCAACGGGTGTCTCTGTCCCCCCACTGTTGATATGCAATGAATATCGAACTTCACAAAATGAAGGCACATATCAGATGAAAAAAAAGCATGATAAACAAAAAGATTCAGTGTCTTGAAGTTTGACGACAACATTTCATTATTACATACATATTACCCCCAATGCCATTAAGTGGCTCCTACAAAGATGGGGTTTAGGGTCGGATGTATGCAACATTAGCCTTGAAGCGATAACTAAGAGTTTGTTTCAGATTGACCCTTGATAGCAAACATCATCGGCAACTTCACAAATATAAGTACACATAACTTAATTAGTCATTTTAATATACAGGTTATAACCCGAAACCAAAAAAGTATAAAGTTTTGGCCCCATCGAAATAAGGGACAAGTCATGATGCTTGACAAAAAATTAAAATGAATTATTAGAAAAAGCACATGCCAGAATTTTTGCATCATGTAATTTCCTACATTTTATATTAGAATGAATTGTAAACAGATAGGGAAATGAGAAAATTATTCAAAATTAGAAGTATAATGGGAAAGGCAGGGAAGGGAGGCAACTTGCAACAAAAGCAGAAATATTAAAGATGCAGTGTACCTTTACACTGGAAGTTCTTCAAGCATGCAGTTGATTTCCTACACAACATTTTCAACAGCATTAACTAATGCTTAGAAAGTAGACAAGTAAAAGGCTTTGTAAAGTAGCTGATGAACATACAAGCTCTCTTCCCTTGAAAAGCTTCTGTACAAGTTTCTGAAATACACAAGTCAATTTTATTAGGACAGAGAATTGTTTAACGAACAAGGAAGAATGAGATGAAGATAATTTACAGAATCTTACAAGGTTTCTTTACTGCAAGAAGGTGGCGCAGATCTTGGATCAAAATTGTTGTAAGAAAGATCTATGTGGCTGGAAGCATGCATATTAGAAACATTAGAGTCATGTACAATATACAGAAATAGCATGACTTACTGGGTAGCATTAATATTGAATAAAACTCCTTAACGAGTGTTTTCAACTATTATCATATGTTATCTTCTAATTGGATCATTAGAGGGGGTAAAGTATTTAGTTTCAACATGCATATTGACAGTTTAAAGTACATTTCAAGGAAAGAAGTAACAATAACTACCTGCTATCCACTTTGTTTGTGATCCAGGTAGGAATAGGTCCACTTAGCATATTGTTTGTAAGATACCTAATCATCGGCAACAATCATATCATCAAAATACTGGAACGCTCAACAAAAAGTTGCAACACAAACATTATTGGAAAGAAAGGAAGTGGAGAGATTTGGAGGGATGATCCTTTGTTTGGACATCAAAAAGGAAGGGGAGGATTTAGAACGAAACATGGATAAGTTTTATTAAGGTTGTAATCTCTCTAAAGCTGGAAAAAGTTGGAGGGAAAACACACATTCCCCTTCCTTTCCATCCCTTACTTGCAAAACAAACAGTGAAAGTTTACCTTTCATCTCTCTTCCCTTTCTTTCCCTTCCCTCCCTTTCCTTCTCTTTCCTTTCCTTCCTCTCCAAAATTATTATCCAAACATACACTGTACTTCAAATAGAAATAAAAAACTATTTTGTTGATGCAGAACTCAGCCTCTTTATTATTACAAGGGCAAAGGCGTGTACATCAGACCTCAGAAATGCTGCTTAGAACGAGAGCCATTTCGCATTGTGGGAATGGCATATTGTTGCCGTCATTGATGTGGAACCCACACATTTGCAATACGTTTGATTTAGGAAAGAAAGGAAAAGAACAAAAGGGAAAGGAAGGGGAGGGAATTATAAGAAAACTTTCCTTGTTTGTCTAAGAGGGAAAGGAAGGGAAAGGAAGAGAAAAACCATGTTCCTTCCAAATCTTCCCACTTTTGGATAGATTTGGCATTGACAAAATTCAGGGAAATAATCCCTCCGAATCTCTTCCTTCTATTCCATTCTCTCTAAAATTATTATCCAAACTAAAGAAATTCAGTCCCTCCAAATCCCTCCCTTACACTTCCTTACAATTCAAACAACGTGTTAGTGAGTAATAAATCAAGGGCAACATGGATGAAACCCCACATGCCATGCAACCGAGTCAATCTAGAAAGTAAGGAGGGAGGCCATTACAAGTTGCTCTTTACCATCTTGCTCTACATGGAGGGTGCAATATGGTAACAAATTATATATTTTGAAAATTCATGTGACAAATACTTGTTGACTAGGGCAAATCATGTAAATTTGGAAACAGTAACATTGGAAAAGCTTCTTGCAATAAAAATCTCAATTTAATTTACCATCAATGAACAAAACATTGTATTTCTATAGCCAAAAGAGGGAAAAAATCAACACAAATAAGATTAAATGCTAAACAAGAGATGCCAAATCGAAGCTATAGAAATTTGAAGGTTTTATTACTGTTATCAAGAATCAAGAATCAAGACAAAATGACTCATTTAGTCATGTGCGTTTCTTATTTATAGGAAGTTTCAGATGATGTTTATTATTAACAAGGGTAAATCGAAAACAACTTCTTTATTATCACTAACAAGTGTATAACAAGGGTAAGGTTGCGTACACAACCCCATCCTAGGTGTAGGAGCCACTTAATGGCATTGGGCGATAAAATGTTGTTGTATGAAGAATCAATATGACCATCTATTAGCAGTCAAATTCAAAGTTCTAGACTCAAAACCCGCAATATGAGCATATGCATTGATTTATATCCAAAATAATAATTGGAGAGAAGGGGGCATTTATAGATCGATTCTAAAAGTTGATAGATAGCTAAAACCTGTAGTTGATATTGGTTTACTTTTTGAGGGTTATTCACATGAGTATATGAAGATAAAACTTACGCAACTAATTTAAGAAATAAGATAATTTTATCAAAAATGAATATGCACAACTATCTGAACATTAGTGAGGGACAAGTTACATATTACTTCTTTCCTTAATTTTCCCGGTTTTTTTTTTTGCCAAAAAGAAGTTCACTAATGTGGTTTATGAAATACAAAAAGTTTATTTTGAACTTATCTTGAAAAAAAATAAAAAAAACTTAGAAGATTCTTATAAAAAAATGTCAATATGATACACATGAATGATGTTTGCTGAAGCTCCTTAAATAAAGCAACAATTCAAAGCAGATTGATACACAATAATAATGCCAAAGCCTTAATCCCAAAAGATTGGGTCAACTACATGTAACATAGAGATTATCCACCATCTCAACCCGTAACTTTAGATTCTTCATATCTTTTTATAATCCTATTCCTACCCTCCAGTTCATCTTTACTTTTCCTCGTTCTTTTTCTTTCTAAATCCCCTACGTTCCAACAATCTATCTTCCTAACCGATTTGCCAACACTCTACATGCTCAAACCACCCTAAACAATTCTCTTTCATCTTATCCACAATATATGCAACGCCTAAACCTTTTCTTATTCAAAGCAGATTGGTTGTAGAAGAATACTGATGCTTTTGGCTTTTCTTGTCTTAAATATAATATACAACAATGTTAACTGAATAGTAGTAATTAATTGATTCAGTTAAATTACTTACATATTTTGCAATGTATTTACATACTGAAGACTGTTTGGAATAGATCCATTCAATTTGTTGAAGCTCAGATCCCTGCAAGATAACATGCAATATAAGAAAATCAATTCAAAAAAGAATATTAGGAGGTGAATTGCTTCGAATTTTCCTCCACAACCCAAAACTACTCAAGTGGGGACCCACGATCCCCAACACAACTCTGAGTCCAATCATTGTGTTGAACTTGTTGGGCTTCTATGCACCCAGCAGCATCATCAGTTTTACTCAGTGCCAAAAAGACAGCTATACTGAGACCTGAGATTATATGAATTCTACCAATTCTGTTAAACTGAATCCTCATTTTCTTATAACTACACTTTCGTCATTGCAAAATAAATTATGCTGGAGTCTTGGAGGCAATCAAACTATAGAGAGAATAGTCATCTCTCCATGCCACACAGAACTTTGTTGGCATATCTATACTGCAACGACCATGATAAACTAGAAACTCAAATCCTCAAACGGTATATTACGAAACATTTCTAAACCTAGAATTAGTACATTAGGGTCATGGAACAGCAAGAGGAATGTAGTATCAGGTATGCCACTGGCTCATTAGCCAAAACTTATATTGTGTAACTAAATTAATATTCAAAGATAAATTTCCAAAAAAAAAAATATTCAAAGATAAAGAGATGATAGAAATTGAATCTACAGTATAGTACAAAAATTTGAAAAATAAAAGAATAAAGATAATGTTTAAAATTATTGGGAGGTTCTAATCTCTCTCAAGTCCCAATGGTAAACAAAATCACAATCTTTAATGTGCTAAATTATCTACTTATAATCCAAAAGCATGCACATCATTGGCACATTCGCACATACACATCATTGTTCAGGAATCCTAATAGTAAATTGCAGTTTTGAACAAGGGGAGAAGGTTTATATAAATATGATCAGACCAACACAAAACCGTAGACAATTCTAAATTAAAAATAAGAAAGAAGGGTGTTACAATATTTTCAATTTCGACATGCTTCCAATATATTGAGGAATAGAGCCGTGAAGCTTGCAGCTCCTCAGCATCCTGTAAAAACAAAGAAAAAATTTATACTACACAAGTGAAACAGAAGAAATACTGGAAACACTAGGACCATACTTCCTCTATTTCTTTTTACTTGCAACAAGTGAAAAATTATAAAAAGTTAATTTATTGAAACTTGTGACTATTTTTTGAGACAAATCTAACAAAATCCCACCTGACTAATTTTTGTTAAAAGATACTTTACTAAGAAGGAGGAAACAGAACTTGTAAATATTTACTTCGAAAAAACTTGTGAATAGTGTAAAAGTCAAAGGAAATAAAAAGAAACGGAGGAAGTACTTTTTGAGAGACCTCTTTCACAAGAATAAATATGTTACTCACAATCGCACCAAGTGTGTCAGACTTTTTAGGGGTGGAAACTCGGAACCTTCTCCATTCAAATCACTAATCCTTCTGTACAAGTCAACACATATGTATCCAAGTAAATAGTTGCCACATACAGTTAGGTTAGTTCAAACTTATACCAGACTCAAAGCCAGAGACTTGCTAAGCATGAAACATTGTACAGACACATACAGTTCGATCATGTTGGTCAGAAGTGAAATACTGGATGGAATTGGCCCCTCAAGGCCACTACCTTGCATCTCTCTGCAAAAAAAAATTTATGTATATTAAGATTTTGCCTTCTACAGATTTTGAAAAGATAGTAAACTATGCTTATGCTACATGTTTACATTTACTATGTTGAATTACAAATAAAAAAGAAAAGAAAATACTTACAGCTTTTTGAGTTGTTTCCAACTCTGAATGTAATTGGGTATTTGTCCACTAAAGCTGTTACTACTTATCTTCCTGACAAGCACCAAGAACATGAGAAAAGACTAATATTGACGAAAACATATGAACCCAGTTCAGAAATGATATCTGATAAATAAAATTGGTGGACATTGAAGAGCAGCTTACAATTCTATCAGGTTTTTTAGATTTTTGAGCTCAATCGGTAACTGGCCATCAAGATTGTTATCACTAAGGATTCTAGCAAGGGGAAACCAGGGAACTGTCAAATACCTAATAAATGCCTGAGTGTTAAGAAACCACACAACACATCTAGTGTTAGCATTAGCACAAACGGATTTGAGCAATGATAACCAAAATAACATACAAATAGTTTAGCTTCACCAGCTTCCCAAGCTCTGCAGGAACAGTTCCAGAAAACGAATTGCTTTCAAGGCTTCTGTGGATTGAGATCATAAATGCTTTAAATTCAAGCACATAAGTGGACGAGAATTGAAAAGATAAAAATACGATGTTTTTGCAAATCATGAAGGAGACAAGTGGCATACAAATAATTGAGAGTAGTAATGTTCCCCATAAACTTTGGAATTGGACCGGACAGCCGGTTGGCCATAAGACCCCTGTAAGAACATTATGGTTACGCTAATTGAATATGAATATAAATATGAAATATCCATTGAAAGAGCATAAGATAGATAGCATACAAATATTCCAATTTCAATGTAGCCCATTCTTTTGGTATTGTTCCACCAAGAAGGTTCCTTGACAGATCACTTGATATATGAAAATGATAGTATTACTACTAATAATCATATGACTAGTTTATACACGCTACAAAGGATACAAAATTTAAAATATGAAAGCAAACTGGAGTACAAGAGTGCTATTACATGATTTTGAGGTACCGTAGCTTGGATAGAGATTTCGGAAGACCACCAAAAAGATCTTGACCCTTAAGGGAACTGCTCAAGCAACATACTTAGTAAGCAATTATTGGACATTCATAAGCAATGCAAAATATTATCTCTGGTTTGGGTTCTAGCAAAGTAGAAATTGGCTTCCACACACGAGCAACAGAGCAGCCAATAGATATAATGGAAATGCTAGGAGGAAACTCTAGTATCCTATAAAATTTATCGGTTCTCAACCAACCCATAAAATGTGTTGAGAAGCTGACCAGCTTGCACTCAAAGTCAAACAACTTCGTAAGTCAAACCATGAAGGTGAAGTTCAAGTCTTGAGTCACCAATTGTACCCAACATTTCATAAAACATAAGTGGCAAACCATCATCAGTTATGACACGATCTTTTCATCTTCCATGCAAAAATCTACTTCCCAAACTCCTCTTTCAAAAAGCATAGTCCAACCAAATATTCTCCACATCCCTACTAAACCAATTGCGATTTCCTCTAGATCTCTAAGCAATGGGCATCAAATCATTGATGATAATTAAAGTCTGTGTTAAAATTTAGCGACTATAAAGGCAACAACTTCATGGTCTACCCTTGGTTATTTCAACGTCGCACTAGCAGTTCATCAACAACAGTGATAACAATATTTTATTACTCCAATGTCATTAAGTGACTCCCACTTAGATAGAGGTTTAGGGTTCCTATATATGCAACCTTATCATTAAACAAGTTTGTATCTGATTAAATCCTAATAGGAAGCATCGTACACAGCTTCACACAAGAAGTGTTCATGATTCATTGAGTTACTTACTATAGTCCAATAATTTGAAACCAACGAATTACCCATCTTTGACCCCATCAAAAATGGACATACTATAATTCATCAACATTAAAAATACTTAAAATCCATTGTCTCATGTCTTACTTACTTTACTTTCCTCTTCCACACATACTCTATAATTTAATCTTCAAAACATTCCTTTTTTCGAGTTGCTTCACCAAAATCTCACAAATACTCTTCAAACCTATCAAAAAATAGATGCTAGAGAGTCTCCCATTATCATTCTAAAAGTACCAAAATTTTCGACATACAAACTTTCATCTTCTTTTGAACATATTGCAACTTCCTCATAAATAAAGACCCTCCCTCAATCTAGAAGTGCTTTTGTCCAAACTCCAAATTATAAGCTCACTTGTTCAAAGGACTCCCTAGTCCCTAGCTTTATTCCTGAAAGACTAGTTTTAATATTTACGAGTAAACTTAGACTTGAGATACTTTTATGATACATTGATATAAATCTTAGAGACAAATTAAAAAAACAATGTTTTATGCTCTGATTCTGAATCATAGAAAGTAGAAACTTACATATTTTTCAAGTGCCATTTCCCACCAAGACAAGTGCAGGTGACTTGATTAACATAAGTTGGGCTAGCGGGATCCCCATTGGAAAACCAACTCGTATGATTTTTGCAAGGATCTTCATTGAAATTCCAATCCGTTTTCCCCAAATCCTTAGCAATCTCACGAAGAGCCTCCACTGCATCAAGAATACTTCATTAATCATTATTTATTACGTAAATCACATGCAAATTGCAAAGAGTATCTCACTACACTTCCAGTTTTCTAACCTTTGTACAAATCATCAGACTGAGAATTAGAATCAAATTGAAAAGGTCAAAGATCATGTTTCTGAAATATTGCAATGGTTCAAGCAATTAAAATGCACTGCATATTTGCCTTTAAATAAATATCTATACTATCTCCTCGATCTTCAAGCAAAAATGCGACAACAGTCAGCAATTGCGGTCGCACGAGTTGACGTGATAACGGAAATGTTGTGGTTGTCATCTATGAAATATTCCTTAAATCAACCTAAAACCTGAATATTTGTTTACAACGAGTAATTAATTTTGATTCGGTAATTTATGATCTAGTCTTGTTTTTGCCTCATCTTCTTCCCCATATCTTCAACCTCCTCAATCATGTCTCCTCCTTTTAAGCCACCTTTCGCAGCTCTCCAGCAAAGAAAACCATCATTTACTTCACTAACCTTGCTCCAAATTCATGGACGAAGCGACAAACCCTATTTTACCTCTAACGCCATATAGATTAATTTATTCGTAAGATAACTTATGCGGCAATTTAAGCCTATTTTAACGCAAATAGTTGATCTAACAATATATTGCGAGTATTTGGTAAATTTTTTAATTAAATATCGAGCCGTTCATTCGGCTCATTGGATCGATTTTGAATCAGGTGTTTTGAGTTGGTTTAAATAAAGTCTTATGTGATTTTAAGATGTTTTTAATCTATTTTAAAGTCAAATTTAGTGAGTTCAATTATAATGTGGAGTCATTGAGTCTGCTTTAAATAACTCTAGTTAAAAACTTATTTATTATTTCACGAGTTTAACCTATTCTAAAATTGATGTAAAATCAAGCGCAATATTCAATTAGAACAGGAAAAAGTAATTATTAAATATTATAAATACAAAGTGTAGCGACTAATTAAAGCAACACCATGGCAAGTAGAGACCATATTCTTAATTTCCAAAAAGGCAAAAACTACTAATTTGTACTTCACTTTTATGTTCTAAAATATTCGAAATTTAGACTTATCGATAATATTCATTTTTCAAGCACATGTTATATTACATATTTTGGCTAACTTATGAAAAGAAAAATAGTCAAGTTAAATTTTATTTGAATTATCTAATTCTATACTTTCATAATATCAACTTTTTATAATTTTTAGTTAATCATAATATAACATAAATGAAATTACTAAAAATGAAATGTTAAGTATTCCCTTCGTTCTATTCATTTTGCATTAATTGTCATTTTAGTTTATCCTATATATTTTACATATTTTTTATTTTTGGACAATAATTCATTATTTTCTTTTAATCACATCTATATATTTCAATTTTTTTTAATTATTAGTTTATTAAAAACATTAATCTAGTAGGATGCATGGAGTATAATCATAATGAAAGGATGACAACTAAAATGCAATACTCATAAATGCAAAGCTTGATAAAATCGAAAATTAAGACATCAAACCGTCTTGACGGTGACAGCATTTTGAATTCAGACATATAGTCTACCTTTTGTAACATTCGTGGCAGCTACCATGGTTGATTCATGTATGACTAGTGATGGTAGTATTCAAAACCAGGCTTCTAGTGAGCTTTGACCAATAATCCTGTTAAATACTTCTACTTGATTCATTTCATTATTAATATTTTTTCATACTCTCTCTATTCACTTTAAATGTCTTAATTCGTTTTTTAACACTATTCATCAATCACTCTTATTATGTGTTTTGATTTTTAATTCGTTTTTTAACACTATTCATCAATCACTCTTATTATGTGTTTTGATTTTAATTTATAAGTTAAAACAAAGTCAAACGAGATCTTATTTGATTCGTCTTATTGTAGATTTTATTAATATCAACTTTTTATAATTTTTACTCAATTAAAAATATTTAAGATTGAAAACATGCCAAAACCAAAAAAAGCATGGAGCATAATATGTGGACTTGTGGAGTATTTTATCTACATTACTATATTTTAGTAAGTATTAAGGAATAAAAAACACAAGCAACCATCCCCTTTCCGATCCCCTCGAAAATCAAAGATGGACGGAACACAGCACCTTACTCTTACTGCTTTTACATAAAATGAAGTTAAGCAATAAAACTTGCATAGACACAAATAGTCTTTTCGAAAGACGTATTAGATATATAGGTCAAACACTAAACATGGGTCCATAGCCAAATTTAGAGTGTAACGGAATGCAAAATATGGCCAAAATAATACCATATCCCATTGAATTATTAACATAAAGAAAAAATAAATGATATTTAATAATGAATGATGAAAGATAATCAATGACTTCTATGTGGATGAAAAAAAATTTAAAAGATTATACACAAATAATATTACACAAATATTACCTTCTATTCAGCCTAATTGTCCCATTTAATTTTTCACACTGGTCGAGACCATATTTTAACGTTAATATCTCAAATTATTTTTAATTAAAAATTATAAAAATTTGATATTAATAATCCTTGAGACGAATCAAACAAGATCCCACATGACTATGTTTTAACTCATAAATTAAGAGTAAAGTACAAATTAAAAGTGATAGGTGAATAGTACTTAAAATAAAACGGGACATTTGGGTTGAATAGGAGGGAGTAATATTAATAGAGTTTTTATCAAATTACTCCGGGATTGATAGGTACCGTATCAATGCCATTAGGTAATGGAACTACTTAATTAGCGGCATTTGTTGGTTGTAAATATGAACAGTATTCAGCAAAAAAGAGATTACGATCAAGTAGCAGAAAAAAAATAAAGAGTTTAAATTCCAGAAATTTTTTTTTTTAAAAAAAAAGCTTTGAATAGAGAAAAAATTACAGTGAATAATTAAATACCTTCTTTAGCAGACGTTCGTTGGCAATTGCTTGAACTTGAAACGAATCGAAGAAGCAAAAAACAAAAAAGAGTAAGTATAAACATAGTATGAAGAGTACCGAATGAGATCCCCATTTAGTTCACTTTCTTCTGGCTCTCTGCTGAATATTGGCTAGCTTAAGATTATAACTTATAAGTAGATTTATACAAATACTGTCAGTAAAGAACACTTAATTTGGGATGGAGATAGTGAATAAGAGTAAATAGGTAGCATTAATTAATGATTGTAAATAGTAAATACCCAATACTACCTATCTTTAATAAATGTACTTCCTCCGTATATAAACTATTGAGGTGATATAATAATAATATAAACCCTTCGTTCCATTTTGGTCCATCTTATCTAATTTGCATTATTTTCATTTTTTAACTCTCTTTTGATTTCATTCACACAAATTGTTTTCTCTCATTATTTATTACCACTTTCTTAAAAAGACACCAATTCTTTTTTATTGCAATTCAAAAAGAATAATAAGACAAACAAGGAAAAAAAATCCGAAAGCAGTAACAATGATATTTCAAAGGTGGGACCGCTGTCTCTCTAGTTTCCGTGTTAATGGCCAAAACTATATTAGTTTTTGAAAACGACACCTAATAAAGTTGTATACATTTGGCTCTGAAATACTTATTATATTATATTATTGTTATTTATAGTTTTTATTATTTGGTATGTTATGGCTAATGTGTAAGACAATATAGTCAAATAATATCTTGTTTGGATTTTCTAATCACATATTTTCATATCATCAACTCTCTATAATTATAAGACATGCATAATGTAATATATATAATCAAATTAATGTATTAAATTGCATAAAAAATTAAATTTAAAGATTGTAATATATATAATTAAATTAATGTATTAAATTGCGTAAAAAATTAAATTTAAAGATTATAAATGGAGGATGTTGAATAATTATTAGTCCCTATCGACAAGTCTATTTCTGACACCATTATTACCTCTTTGACAATTTTTGAACATTTTCATTCTATTATGAGTGTTCGGTAACATAGTACTCCTAATTGGTTAGAAAAGTTTAACTTTTTATTTGTGTCCATTTGTTTATTTTACTTTTTATACTTATTTTAAGAAATTTTTAACCTTTTTTGCATCAAAACGAATTTTACAAGATATCTTTTGTTTTGAATATATACTTTAAAAATCAAATTTAAATTTCTTTCTCCGAAGAAGAAAAAATTTAAAGTGGGCAAACAAAACAAAACAGAAGAAATACTTTATTTTGGTATAAATAAATAGATGGTTAAATCAAATTAGTTAATAAAAATATTAGTGTTTAATAAATTATCTGATTGCAATAAGTTGTTATGAATCAACTACTTTTAAATAACGTGTTCATAAAACGTATTTTTGTGTTTTGATTTTGAAATGTGTTATTAATAGTTGTAATAATTTATATAAATTAATGTAATTTATGTCGAAAATTTAATAAAACCGTGCATCGCACGGACACTATCTAATTGGTTACTACTTCAATCAGCTACCAGTTATAAGTTGCCTAAAACAATTTCCAAAATAATAGAAGTACTCAATTTGTTCCATAATTGATATAGACTTAGCTACATTTTTACATTACGAAAGTATTTTCACCACATCTATTAATTCTTGCTCAAACATTTGTCCTTTTTAATATAATTTACAAAATTATTTTTTTTTTCTTGTCATCAAACAACCAAATCACAATTCAATATGTGAACTACTCAAACACAACCTAATATATACATGTATACATTAATGCAGCATATACATCCTGATTATAAACACAAGACTTTACATGGACAATTATTAGATACACATTTGTAAGAGATTTTGAAATAATAGTTGAACACCATAATCTAAGGAAAAAAATGTTACACGACGGTTCGATAAGGGCTATTTTGATGTAGATTTTGAGAATACGATGAGGATGAACGAGTGTCTGAATGCATCATTGTCGAAATCTCAGATTGGCTACCGCTACCACTCTCGGTTTCTTTGCGTTGATGCATACCTCGTACGCTATTAAATCTTAGGTCGTTAGTGTAAGCTCGAAAATCAGGGATAACATCCGGTAACGTCATTTTGCCTTCAAGCATGTTCACCACCTCAGACATGGTAGGTCTTTCGGAAGCAGTAGAATTAGTGCATAAAAGAGCGACATTCACCATTTTTTCTGCTTCTTCTATATTATAGTTACAACCCAACCTTTGATCGACAAGTTCCACATAGTTACAACTCTGTCGTAAGTGACACGCCTGAAATGCAAGTTAACATTTATCAGAGATTTTATCAGTTAGACAGATTTGAGGCGGAAATCAGAGTGGTAGGTTAGAAATGCAAACCCAATCTAGAAGACAAAAGAAATCATCGGTTGGCGCATAACAGCTATTGTTCCTTCCACTGACGATTTCCAAAATCACGACTCCAAAACTATAGACATCAACCTTATAGCTTAGATGACCCCATATCGCGTATTCTGGCGCCATGTATCCTCTAGAAAATCATATCATATGAGATAAAAGAGTTGATAAGTCATTTAGTGAAGCTCTTTGCACAAAAGGAATGCTAATTTGCATAAAGAGTGCATCAATATGGCCAATATGAATATGATGTGATTATGTGTTCTGGCGTACTCCTCTATCCCACTCAATTTGCCGCATTTTTCTTTTTAATCTATCCAAATAAATTTGTCCCATTTCTATTTTTGGATATAACCGCACCACTTTCATTCTCAATATTTTCTCTTATTTCTAAATATCCCACTTCTTAAGCTCATTATACCAAAATTCTTAGTCTTCATGCCAAAGGCAAATGAGGCTATTTGGCTGGGACAAAGGAGTATACAACTAGAAATATGTTATGAGAACAAACTCAAGCCGGAAGGGTTTCTGACATGACTTTCTAGTCGTTAGCCACGACTCACGAGGGTCATCTTAAACATTTCGAGACTTTGTTCTAATATTAATAATGGGGTCCGTAGTATTAAAATCAATATTCCTATGCCATTGATTTCACCCACTCTTCTTTTGTTTGTTGTACTACACACACATTTAATACTCTTTTCCATTTTAGGGCCCTATACTAAGAACGCGAAGGAAAGGGGAAAAAATTTAGACCCTCCTAATTTTCAGCCCCTGTGCTGTAGCCCAATTTGCACAAGCATAGACATGGCGTTACTTACATTGTTCCTGCTACTCGGGTGCTAATATGGGATTTGCCATCTTCACCAAGCCGAGCCAATCCAAAGTCTGAAATTTTAGGATTCAAATCTTTGTCAAGGAGTACATTTGTAGCTTTAATATCCCTGTGTACAATCTTGAGAGTTGAGTCCTCATGTAGAAACGCTAAACCTCTTGCGATGCCGAGGCATATTTTGACTCTTGTTTGCCAGTCCAAAAAAATCTGACTTTGTTCACGACCTAAAGTGGCAACCAAATGAACCCAAATCAAAAAATTGTTGCGAAAAGCGAAACATATATCTTCATTTTGATTCAAATTAACATACCGAACAAAGCACGGGCAAGATTATTGTTTTCCATGTATTCATATACCAAGAGTAACTGATCGCCTTCAACACAAAATCCATGAAGCTTAACAAGATTTTCATGCTGCAGACAAGTAATCATGCCAATCTCATTGAGAAATTCATGATTTCCTTGATTTGATTTAGAAGAAAGTTGCTTTACAGCAATAAGAGTTCCATCGGGCAACATACCCTGCCATAATTCACTGCCTGTTAAGGTCTAACTTCGATAAATATTAAGATATGGCTCGATTCACCGAAAAGTAAAAATACCTTATAAACACATCCAAAACCACCTTCACCTAGCTTGTTTGAAGGATTGAAATGATTTGTTGCAGCTTTAATTTGTTTTAATGTATACCCACCAGCTTGTAATTGCAGTCCTCCACGATCTGTAAATGATCTAGGTTAGACAATCCCAGGGTAACGATTAATATTACCATTTTATATCCAAAAATAATTTGTCACTTACTCTACAACCGTTAATTTAGATGTGAGTATGCGACATGGGGGATGCAGTAAATTTGGAGGCCGTGTGATGGAGAGAGTGAAGAGAGGAACGAGAGTGATAGAGTATATAACATATCCTAGGCTTTAATCATTAGCTAAAGCTTTTGGTTGAGTTGATTCATGTCAAGTAACCAAGTCATCCAAATGTTTTAGCTGATGGATGAAGCCTCGGGATATGTTATATGCTCTATCAAAGGGATACGGAATGTACAAAGGACCCATGTCACCATGTGTATATGACATGCACATAGAAAATAGTTATTACAGTCTGCCAAAACTTACATTCTTTGCTGCGTGTCCAGACTCTTAAATAGCCTTTCCACCAGAGAATAAGCAAAACCAAAACCAAAACCAAAAAGAAAAATGAGACGACTCCAACAGAGATGTAAATTTTTCCTTTATTCCTGTCACTGGAACAGTGTCCTGAAACTGCAGAAAAGACGCACCAATAAGAAATAAGAACTTGAATGAGGGGAGATTGTCGCTAAATAAGTACGAAAACAGGACCCTCACCAAACAATAATACAAACAAAAAATTTAAAACCTTGAAAATTTCGTACTTGGCTGTCGCACGAGAAAAGTTAGAGCTAGTTTAACACAGTATTGTCGTTCATAAATCACATTTCAGATGCAGACAGTGTGAGATTGAAGCACAGACCAGCTGCTGCACAGTTTCACTTGTACAAAATGTGCAGCCAAGTAAAACCCATCTCACAAATCTTCGTTTTTATGTCATTTTCATCAAGAACAAATTTAAACAAAAATATCATACAACAAAATTAGATGACATGAAACATTTAGTCATTTGCATTACAGGGTAGCTTGGCAATTGAAACATTCTTCCATAAGGCCATAACACTAAAAGTGAGAATGGCACATCAATAGAATAAATTTCAAGAATTGAGTAGTAGACGTCAGGGAAAAGCTAGCATATATACAACAGCTAATGTTAACACAATATTTTTGTGTTTATTGCATTTATTTAAAAGACATACATTTTTCATAATTTGCAACTTCTAAGTTACATAGCTCCTAGTTATCATGCACCCAAGTAATGTTTATAGGAATACTCAAAAAATCTCATTTTCATTGATTGTGAATTTTAATCTTCAATCAAGCGTCATCCAAAAACCTCCTCATTGTTATTACAAGGGGTAAGGTTGCATGCATGATGCATCCGACCCACCTTGCTCTACCAAGAAGAGACCACTTTAGTGGCATTTGAGAAATGTAACACTGTGTTTCTCATGTACTAAACAAACTTTTTTGATTAAGGCTTTGGCACGTTGTTGTTAGTTGTTATCGTATTGTTTTTGTATTCCATACTTCATAAGCTAAAGGTCCTATTAAAAGGAGAAAAATGGTAATAAAAGGCAGTGTAATTTTGGGAGGAGAATCTCTTAAAAGTTTTATGGCCCTCCTTTCTTACAAAATTCATTCCAATGCATTACTAATCAAAGAAGTAGTATTAGGTGGTAATGGAAAATTGTGAAAAAAAAAAACTTATTTAGGATCAAAGTTTCTTCACAATGGGAATGACATGATACATATCATGAAAATTTATACTACAAATCATTCTCATTAACATCATCTAGTACCATCAACCAAACAGAGCGTAGATATAATCTTTAGTCCCTATTTATGAAGTACATCAAAATGAAACAAAACCTTCAAGCTTTCGGTACGATTTCTATTCAAGAGAGAACGGGGCTGGAGAAATAGGGGGGGAGGCGGGAAAGAGAGAGATTCAGTCAGTAGGAATATAAAAGATGAAAATAACACAAACATGTAACCATTACCAGGATTGACAGAAATAGCTGAAATAAGTGGCCCATAAACTCCTCTAGTAGGAATCCTTGTTGTCCCTCGACCAGCCCAGTTAAATCTGATCTCCAAAATATTATTTGTAACACTTGCATTAAAAACTTTCACTGTTGCCCTCTGAGCACCATGGGCCTCATTTTCAATATTGAAATCCTTGTGTACTAATTTATTCTATAAACAAACATACAATCAGGTTAATAATCTGTTGCTAAAGGTAGATGTGCTCCTTAAAGATTGACAACTAATTACCTGGATGTAAATATCAAACATACGCCTCCCAAGACTGTCGTATGATCTGTCGTTTGTGAATTGAATCTCAGCAAAGTGCAATTTAACAGAATAATTACCATTCCCCAGGCAGTAGGCAAAATATGTAAGGGTAATTGGAGTAATACGTGCTGTAGCATATAGATCAGATAAATTACTTCCAGACAGCTTAATAATATGACGTATACTTAGCAAATCAGCGTCATCCATGAAGTCACCAGTGGCACTAAATCCCCAGTAATTATCATTGCTCCGGAAATATGTGGCCACACCACCTTCAACACCTCCGTCTCCTTCGTATAGAACCTTTCTATTGTCATCTTCTGCTACAAAGCCATCTCCGCCGCAATTGACGTGTAAAGAACAACCGTCTGCAAATAAAGTAGTGAAGTAAACATCAAGAAAATGAATATTAATGTTGTAACCTCCTATATTCAAGAAAATGAATGTTAATCTTGTAATCTCCTATATTCACGAGAATGAATTTTCATTTTAAGAAGAAATCTACATCGCTTCAGGCTATAAGTTAGTGGAATTGCCTGTATTGTACTCCTCTGTTCAGATGGCTTTGGAGCAAAGAGAAAGTGTGAGATTTTAAAGAAAAAAGTGGATATTGGTAATAAATAAAGACAAAGAATGAATTGTGCGGATGAAAATAAAAGAGACTTAAAATGTATGGATGAGATTAAAAGTGGTGGGCCATTGTCCAAAAATAAAAATAATGCAAAATGAGTAGGACGGACCAAAATGGCAATTGATGCAAAATGAATGAGACGAACGGAGTATGCATTATGCTTCAAATTCTTAAAGACTTAAACAAGCAATAACAAACTTCCTAATGTGTAGGATATTATTGAGTTGTTTCTTAAAGCTGCAAACATAAGAATATGTGTTTACTCGTCATACGTTCATAAATATATCTAAAGAAAAGTCCGTCCTTAAAAACCTTTACTTTTCTACAATGAAGTAAAACACAGTGGATACAATAAATATCTACGGCCCGTTTGGTTAGTGGTATTAAATTGTGGTAATGGGATTGATTTATAGTGTAAAATTTCATCAAAAGTTTCATATCATTCCCATGGTAATGAAACTTTGAGCACAAAAAAGTTTTTTTGTTTGTAAATTTTCATTACCACCTAATACCACCTCTCCCTATGGTAATGCATTGGAATGAATTTGATGAAGAAAATGAGATGATTGAAGTTAGACAAGCATGGCCATCAAGGTAGTCAAGGGATTTTTCAACCAAGATTACACTAGTTTTTGATTCACATTACCACCGAATATTACCACCAACCAAACGTGCCACTAGAGCTCAATCTGCTCATTTTAAGTGCAGGAAAGAAGGTAGAAATGATTAACTCTTGGAGAATGGTTTGGTAAATGAATGCATCTCATGAGATATATACTTACATCGTGGACATTCAATGCTATTTGAGCAAGGAAGAACTCCTTTTCTACATATAAGAGAAAACACGTTGATGCATTAGCTTTCTATATGCACAATTAGCCAAAAGGTTGAAAAAGTTATAAATATAATTCCTCAGTTTTTTTTTAGTTGCTACACTTGGTAACCACTATTTATCAACTAATCATGTCTCACTCGGTCTTTCTTATATGTAGAAAGGTTATTTTCGATTGAGCAACTTCTCATAATTAAGAAGTGTACATGATTTAATGAACCATTTCAGTGAAGTTTATTACAATCAAAATTAAAGAACTAAAAGAAGTATAAGGTAAACGATAAAGATAAGAAGGTAGCCATGTTTGACTGTTGGGCCCCGACATGTACCCTGCATCGTGAGAATATCAGGTCCACATGAATACGGTTCCCAATCCCACATGTTCAGTGAGAGTAAAAGAGAAAAATTATAATCGAGTGGGATGTTGTTAGATTCAATCAAAGATATTGTTCCCAAAGTTAAGTCCTTTTATTATTTTTCCTTTTGCATAATTAAAAATATATAGGATCAAAAATAGTAATTTGATAGAGCGCATGTCGGAACGTAGCAACCAAAAAAACCATAAGTATAATTATTATTTTGAGTATAAACAATAACAATTACTTACAAGTCGACACTTGTAGATGAGCTCCGGTATAAGTTTATGTAATATTTCCTAATCAACAAGCAACAGTAAAAATACCAAGAATGTCATGAAACCACCAAAAAAACATAGCACGAGCATTTAAATAAGACATAGGCTCACATGTTTTCTCCACAAGTGGGCTTCTTCGGATCTTGCCATGTGAAGTTGTTGTAGGAAAGATCACTGCAAAAGCACCAAAATGCAGTCAACTCCTTCATGGATATACCAAGTCGCATAAAAGCATACCCTAGTTGCCCTCGGTCGGAACACGCTAATATCCAGTATAATAAAATACACTATTTATGAAAAAACTTAAGTTTAGTGTTGAAGAACTCAAAGATACAATAATCATAGCATAAACTTGAAATATCAGAGACAAACGGGGTAGTCACTTAAAAGAGGAGAAAGTAAATGGAAATAATATCAAAAAAAAAAAAAGCTTACATATTTCTTCCATCCTGCAACAAAGATGAAGGAATGTTTCCTCTAAGCATGTTGCCTGTCAAAAATCTGTCCACAAAACAAAAAAGGTTCATGAAACTCCTAGCAAAAGAATAGGAATCACGTAGAAAAGAAAATTAATCTGCATAAATTAAGGAATAGGTGCTGATTAATGAAATGATATTTCTGATGGGCAGGTGCAAATGACAATTTCACCGTTTCGATATTACACGAATTCTTTTTCTATTTGTTAGATTCTTTTCATTAAAAAAACCCAACGTAATTACTTGCCAAAAGGAGGTACAAATATTGATCTTCTGACTTCTCCCTTGATCTAAAATTGCTCAAAGAATAACCATGTAGCATAACAATTGCAAACCTTTTTATAAATTTGCTTCATCACAAAAAAGGAAAGAGTTACTCACACATACTTCATGTCCTTCGCACTGACGTCGTCTGGAATTTCTCCCACTAATTTGTTAAAACTAACATCACTGTAATAACATTTAAAAGATGATGTCAATGCATTAATCATGAAGCAATCACATTTTAATAAACATGGAGGATGTACAAATAAAAAAATCAGTGTAAAAAATTTTAAAAATTTTGAGAAAACGAAATAGATCACTACAAAAATCAATATTTCTTGTGATGGTATTTCCCACTACAATTATGTAATTCCACTATAATGCAAGAATTTATTAGATGGGTGCTGACCCCGAAATATATGCAAGAATTATGTAATTTCAAATTCCACATCAACAGACAACAAGTTAGTCACTTACAGCATTTTCAAACTATTCATCTTCCAGATCGATGCCGGAATCTCTCCAGCAATGTTGCAATTCCTCAGCACACTAGAAATCCAGATTCCAGAATTAATTGGATTACTAAAACGGGCGTAAAGCTTCAGTAATATAACACAAGGGTTGAACATACAGTCTTACTAGGCCAGTCATATTGCTCAAATCTGGAAATGCCTGAGTAGATCCATAAATGTCACTTATTCTCCTGTAAATTCAGAAACCTTCCGGGTATCACAAAATTGAAAAACAATATCAAACAGCAACAATGTACTCCCTTTGTTCCCTAATGAAGTTTCACAAGGAATGTTCACGGGAATTAAGAAAAATAGAATATTTTAGATAGTAGACATTATATAATTGAATAGAGTAATAAATTTGATGGAAGAAAGGGGTGAAACGTAAACATTAAAAAAATATTAAAAGAAAGTTAGTGAAAAAAAAAATGGGGAACACAACAATTAAAAAAATATTTTTATAAAGTTAGTGGGAAACATGTGGGAAACATAAGAAATATGATTAAAAATGCTAAATGAAGTAAGTAGAAGATATGTGGGGAGCATAAGCATTATAAAAATATTAAAATGAGGATGAATTAGGTTGTTTTTGTCCAAAATTTGTGATATAAATAGAAAGATTCTTTGTGCGAACAACAAATAGAACACCCCAAAAAGGCAAATGGAAACTTCTTTGAGGAACAGCGGGAGTATTGAATAAACTCACAATTCGGTTAATCCGTCCAAGAAGAATATTTCAGGTGGAATAGGCCCCATTAGCCCACTTGCATGCATTTCCCTGCAATGACACAGAGCCAGTGGATCAACTATCAGGTCGAACTTTTACGAATAGCTGTTTCTGGTCAATGAGGCAAGAATCTTACAATCTGTTAAGCTGCTTCCAATTTTGTATATAAGCCGGTATGACTCCAATAAAGCTATTATCATTAATTCGACTACATTGGAAATTACGAGAGCTGTCAAGTTATGGTGCAGGACTGCAGAATAATACAAATAAGATATATTTTGAATTTATTGCAAACTTACAAATCTTTTAAATTCTTCAGGCCAGCAAGCGTCCGAGGCAGTGATCCACTTAACTGATTTGAGGACAACATCCTGAAATGCATACCATGTCCATAAGAGAAAAGTATGATTAGTGAAACATAATTTGCTAGTTAGTTCGCCTTTTGGATTTGCGATTCGCTCAAAATGGCTCAAAAATTGCCCAAACCAACCATAATTTGTTTTTTACGATTCGTGATTTGCAAGACGATTGGCGAATTATGTGACATTGAGTATGATATTAAATTATAAAAATCAAGATTATTTGCTGGTATACAAACGAAACTTTATGAGAATTGATCCCTGCTATTGGAACGAAGTGCTTACAACATCTGTAAATTGACTAATTTCCCTAGCTCATCAGGAACTTCTCCAGTAAATTGGTTAGCCTCTAGAGACCTGTAAATAAATGAGAAGCATTTCAATATAAATGCCCAAATGAATACTCTAATTAAAGAAGCAGAACAATACCCCCTAATTTCTTCATTACTTTTAAGTAAAAAATTTGAGAAACCAACTTTACTAGAGGGTTTTCCTAAAAGTATCATTTGATAACATTAGTTTGCACAAAAACATTATGTAGTCAAATTATTAAATTTCTGGTAACAATACACCCCTCTACTATAAGAAAATGATTCTAGAACACTTAAAAAGGCCTAAATTTGGTCGCAGACCAACTTCGGCTCTTTCCGTACTTTCCTTCATTTTCCACTACCAATTATCTACTATATACCAAAGAGAAATGTTAATGGGAAAAATCTTTCGTAGTTAGAAAAATTGAAATTTTAGGATGAGATGGCACAAGATGATAACTAGGAACAAAAAGAATGTCCCCTCCTGATATACACTCATTTCATAGTGATGAATCTTAATACTCTCGACATATAAGGAGTTTCCGACATGTCATGTATTATAGCTGCTTTGAGCTTTACCATTTCATGCTTTGGATTAAAACTCATATATCCTGTGATGAAGGAACTTTGCAAAAGCAAGTACGTAAGTATCCACATTTTACGACTTTGATATGTGTATGTACCATGGATTATGAAGTTTAATGATTGAAATATTCCAAATGGCATAGGTTTTCCACCTAAAACGCAGCAGCTATTGGCTAAATCGAGATTACATGGCATGCAAAGTTAACATCTATACAATTCTTAATAAATGGGTTGCATAGCACACAAAGAGATATATTCTTTTAAAGATTCTTAAGAGTATAACAATTTTGGATTTAAAATTCACAAAAAATCTCTTTTAAAATTTCTTTGAATATATAAATTTGTTTATTTTTTTATGTAAAAGTATTTGCTATATATAAAATTTCTTCATCGTTATTTAAACTTCTCAAATATTTCGTCAAAAATCTTATTAATAAATCACAATAAATATTTAGATTTTATATCTCAACTTATCTAATTTAATTTCTATAATTCAAACACACACACATTCGTCCATTGCACGGGCAAATATACTGCTCCTAGTATGTATTAAAAGAACATATTTTAGTTAGCTCCTTCATGCCTACTGTAACCCGTTATTTCGTTTTTTACTAGGGGCGGGGTAATTGGAAAACTTAGATCAAAAGAAGAGTAACTGTCAAGCGATTAGATAGATGAAGAATTGAGACATACAGGGTAATGAGACTGCTCATGTTCCCCAATTCTTTTGGGATCTTTCCGGATAACCGATTCGCAAGTAGGGAGCTGCATGAGTTCACCTGCATGACTTTAAGAAGTTCGGACACCAATAACTTTGAAATACCAGAGATGCGAACATGCTTACATATATTTTAACTGCATTGAAGCCCACTCCACAGGAATTTCGCCAGATAGATAGTTGTAGGCAAAATCACTATAAATATAACAATGAATGATTTCAACTTTAATTCACACGAACATGGTTCATGAGTAAAATACAAGTGAAAGAACAGAAGACTAGTTCTTACATTTTTTGTAGATAAGGAAGTTTCACCAGTGCACTTGGAAGAACCCCGGGAAGACTGTAACCCTTAAGCGATCTGCAATACATTTAACACATTTATTTCGGTTTACTAACATTGCAACAAGTTCAATTCAATTTTCATTGTAGAACTACAAAAGAGCCACCTTTTTGCATGGCGTAAAAAAAATGAATAAAAAGAAGCTAAGCCGGCAGAAATGAGATAAGGAGACAATACATGTTTACAATATGGCAAGAGTTGCTATCATGCCCACATTCACACCCTATGGAGCTTTCAGCATTTAACGGTGGCTGTGCTGTTACGCCAACCAATTGAATTTGACAAGAGGCACGATCAAACTTCCAGTTTGTGGCACCCACTGTTTTGAAAATTTCATGAAGGACAGCCACTGCAAAGCAGACATAAAAACATTAAAATATCAATTGGATTCCAAGTTCATGATGACAAGCGAAGTACCAAACACTATCAAAATATTTCAATAAAATCTCAACGAAGCCCCTACTTTAAACCCCTATGTATTGCTAATCATGGGTTCGCATAGTGGTTGAAAGCTTTCCCTTCCACCCTTATGATAGGGCCTAGGGGTTCATTGTAACCGCCTTCTAGGAGTATTTATTCCCCCTCTCCTTTTTTCGGGATTCTCTAGCCTAGCCCGGTATAAATAAAAAAATAAAAAAATAAATATTATTTTATCATAGATGGAAACTCCAAATATAGATTTTGAGAACTCTCTAAAGAACACCTAAACTTGAAGAATTGCACCTCGTCAGACTAATGTCCTTATAACAAAGAACATTGATTTCAAGCAATTCACAAACCAAACCTACTCAAAGCTTGTCTCCAACTTGATCAGGGTCCTATATTATACTAGTCTTGCCTTGGCGTGTACCGGGTCATTTGTGACACTATTTGCTACCTGTCTTGCCTGTGGTGTGTATTGGGTCATTTGTTTTCATTTACATGTTGATCTCAAGCTAAGGGTCTCACCGGAGATAACCTTTCCTCTCTTTTGATAAGGGTATGATCTACCATCATCAAACTCTCCCCAGACCTTGATTGTAGCTTCTATGAGCGAGATATACCATGTATGATGATATAACTTTCCAATACCCACATCATAAAGTTACTACCAACCCAAGTGGAAGTCTCTTTCCAATTCTACCTAAAATCTACAGATTTTAGCAGAAACAAAGGCACCTTTTGGAGACTCTATCTAACAGAACAGTTACTCTCTCAGTCCCCATGAGATTGAAACAATAGATAGTACAACCCAAACATCTCAAAAGGCCAACCAAAGAACGACAAAAAAAAAGAAAGAAAAAAGCGCCATGATTAAAATATGCTGCCCAAAATTATAGTAATAAACATTTTTTTCATTTGTTAAACAGCAGACAAAACCCATATCAAATTTTGACGGATTTCCCTGATACGAACAAGATTATAGTTCACATTCTTAAACCGACCTAAAGAAAAATTGGGGAAAAAATAAATTACAACTAGGGAAAGAAAATGCAGAATGCTAACCTTCATTTTCAACTAAATTGGCCTGAATTGTAGACAGAAGAAATCCCAACAAAACCAACAGAGAAAAGAAGTTCATCCTTTCTGTAAACTGGGAAGTCACCATTTTTTGAAAATTCTTACTATAATCCATGATTTGCAAAAGTAAAGCTAGAAGACTGTGTATCATTGATCGATAAATTCCAATTTGCTACATAGATGGCTGCTTCTGAACATTCAAAAACATGGTAGGACTATGGATAGAGAGTGATACAGTAAAGTGCTGACTAATTCGGTCAGATTCATTCAATAATCACCAGTTTGGTATATTAAATAATTTAGTTTACTGATTCAAACAAGAAGTGTTTGGCCAAAGGTTTGACAGAAAATAGTGGATTTTTAACTTTAAAGGCTGCATGTGGATGTGGGTTATCACATTAGACTTTAGAAACTCCATTTTACTGTTGGAGGGCGGCCATAAGTTAAATCTCTCTAACAACCTGACTAGAGATAGGGTAGTTGGAGACGTCTTATCCATATTTGAGATTAGTGTTTTCTTTTAGAGTTTTTTGGGGCTTGTTCTCTTGCTGTTTTAGTTTCTTTTAGTTTTTTTGGCTGTTGTTACACCGTTTTTCTTTAGTTTTTATTATTTTATGTTTTATTTTGTATCAATTACGTTTCTATCTACACGTCGCAGGGGCTTCTTTTAGTCTTTTTTGAGCCGGAGGACTCTTTTTGGTCTCGCTCTCCTTCATGGGTATGAGTTACCGTCGTCCTTCCCTCCTCAGACCCTGTCCATAGTTTTCTATGAGCGGGATACAGTGGATAGGATGATGATGAAGAAACTCCATTTTACTGTGCAGCATTCTCATTTGTTTGATTTTTCTTTTGTTCAGGTCTTATGGAGGGGGCACGGATCTTGAGATTGAAAGGGACAATCACGATACTCATCTGTCCTCTTTGATTTGCATCAAAGAAAAAGTAAATAAAGAGAGAATGAATTGTGTGAATAAAATTAGAGGAGAGTTAAAATGTATGGATGAGATTAAAAGGAAGTGGTGGACCATAGTCCAAAAATAGAATTGATGCAAATTGAGTGAAACGAACCAAAATAGAAAATGTTGCAAATTAAATAAGACGAAGGTAGTATATATTAGATTTTTCCAACTCATTTATTCAAATTACATAAATTCATAGTCATTAACTATAATTTGTAAATCATCGATAAAACAAATACTAATAAAATAAATAAAACAGAAAAAATTAAAATCTTAAAAGCTCCATCCTATTATATTAGTAACCGTAATTTAGAGTATCTTTTCAAATTATAACTAAATTCTACAAATTCAAATTTATTTAAATTGATTTTTTTCTATAGTTTAAAAGGTTGTTTGACAAATGAGAATGAAAAATTTATATTTTTAAGGTGAGATTTTAGATGAGATTTCAGACAAAATTTTAATCTCTGTAATATTTTTTTGGTTTGGAAAAAATAAAAATTGATTAAAAATCTTACAAATTTGCCCTTAATCTCTATAATTTTCTTTAATATTATTGGATCAAATCTATCATTTAGATTTAGAAAAAAAATACATAAACAATATCAAAAAGAATCCAAAAAAATAGTTTTTTTAATAGTTTTTTTTATCAGAAATATACTTATGATAATTTTTTTAAAACAAAAAACTATCTGGGTAAATCTTGTGCATATTCTCCTCTATTTACACCAACATTGTGAGAGCAAGTAATGACTTTATGCTCACAATGAATAGAACTAAATGAAAAAGTTGTCATTATTGCTATTTCATCCGTATTCTTATTCTTATTGTCAACTTAATACGGTAGTCCACCTCTAGATATAAAGAAAATTTGATTAGTTATTTTTTATTATATTCATTTTGAATACAGTTTCGAATCTAAAACTATAAGAGTCATAGATCTAGACTTAAGATCTATTATTTTTGGACTTGTTAGTCCGGTTGGATTTGAATCTACCTAGACCCTATCCAAATCCGACTCATTGTCATCTTACACATTAGTTTACATATAAGAGTGTCAAAAGATGAAATATTATTTTCAACTTTTTTCACCTCCATCTTCATCTTCCTCTTCGTCTCCACTTTATCGCTTTCATGAGATATACCGCTCACAATCCATTTTCTTACCCTTCTTATGATACTTCAAGCAACTATTTTCGACAGATTTTCGAAACATTGTGGTATCTTACCATCAGTACTATTTGAAGGGTGTTATTAGGTGTAAATGAAAATTTGTGAACCAAAACTTTTTATGATCAATATGGGAATAACACTTTTACGAATATTTACCTTATAAATCATTCTCATTACCATCAAATATAACCACACGAGATCATTAGCACTTCATAGGTGCATAACCAAGTCAAGCATGACTTTATTGATAGTAGTACTTAGATTCACATGTAGTAATAATGAAGCATACCAAACATATATTCTTAAGAAAATAATTAAGATAAATTCTTGTAATTAAATAAATATTTATCTACAAGATTTAATCTTAATTATTTTCCTAATATATACTTCTATATCATTTATTAAGCTTAGGTATAGCTTAGTAATTAGGCTTAGTTTTTGGGACGTAGAATGCATATTCCACCACCATCATTGTGTTGCAAATTAATTACAATAAAGGCTTGAACTCATGGAGATTGAGCTGCTTGTTGAAATCCTGATAAACCAATACTTGATATTTGCCTAACTTCACACTTATGACTGATCCATTATCATGTCTATAAGAAGCCTCCAGATCTATGCGATATTTCACACCAGCATTCAATTGTTGTTCTGCTTTTATAGCCTTTAAGTACTTCATGCATCTTCCCTGCATTTGTTTTGTATCAAACATATCAAAGAGGATCGACTTAAATATTAGAATAATTTGCGAATTATAGCCTTCAAATACTTCATACATCTTCCCTGATCAACGTATATCGAAGAGGATCAACTTAAATATTATTATGGTTTAAGGCGCAACTAATTCAAATTCATAGTGTAAGTAATTAGATGAAGATGCAATAAGTACTCGTTTTTAGTCATTCTAATAATCCCATTTGACTGGGCATATATGACAATGTAATAATTCTATTATAATTAATATGTTTAATCGTGCATAATTGAAAATTGTAAAAAGTTGATATTGATGATATTTGCATTGAAACGAATCAAACAATATCTCATTTGACTATGTTATGACTTATGGATTAAGAATAAAATACAATCCCACTTGACTAATGTTATAACTTAAAATTAAGAAGAAAATAAGTTAAGAGTGATTGATAAATGACTTTTTACTTAGCTTTTTGGTTGAATAGGAGGGAGTAAATAATAATGGGAATGTTTGGTAAATGGCTTTTTACGTAGCTTTTTGGTTGACTTTTAGTTTTTGCTTATTATTGGTTGGTGAAACGGCCGAAAAAAATATTTGATTTTAGCCAACTAAAAAGCTACCTTTTAAACCAAAATAAAAAATTTGCTCCAAATAGCTTTTTTAGCTTTTTTATTTCGCTTATTGACCCACTTTTTCTGTAATAAATAACTAAAAGCCAAATCCAATACCTAAACTTATCAAACATCTCTATAAATAGTTGTCTTTTTCAACTACCTTAAAAGCCAACAAAAACAACCAACAAAAACAGTCAACATTTTCGATTTGTCAAACAAGCTAATTAAAAATCCATCAACTAATAGGCAAACACATACCAAATTTAACAGCTTTACCAATTGGCTATGTCCTCCTGTAGGGGCTAGGTCTAGGGCTAGGGTTATTAATTGTGTTTCAAGATTCAAGAATAGAGCTTAGATGCTCACTATTGAAAGGGCACACCCTAGCTTGTGTATATGCTATAGTCTATATGACTTGGAAAATAAGATTAATAAATAAATAACCAATACTTTTTTAATATGTAAAAATATTAATTCTCTACCTTAATTTTTCAAGATATGGAAACAAAAAATATTTCTTATATGTATTTAAATAACAGATGCGTAAGCTTTTGTCAAAAATATAGACTAATGATATTCATAGCCATACCAATAAAAATATATATTAGATGTTTATATAATAATTGTAGGCTAATTATACATTATATAATTCTATGAAATAACCATTATTTTAGTTATATAATTATAATAATAATTATATCACTTTATCATAAGAGTGACTAGTTTTATTAATTAATGTGAAACTATTTAGATAAAAAACATGTCCTTATAAATTTCATATATAAACTACCAATTATAAATTTTTTTTTTTGTTGGAAAAAATATAGAATAAAGGGTAGGAGCTTACATGTTCATTGTTATACTTGCTTATAGCCCAAGAAGCAATTTCTTGGATATTTGGACTGCTTGGGTCAACAGGCACAAAGCCTCCATACCTCAACTTCTGTCCATAATAATTCATTCTTATTATTTCTTTAGATTTTTTTTTATTTTGCAAAAATAAATTTGTATATTTGTGTGGATTTATGTTTTATTTGTTGTTGTATTAATAGGATAGGAATTGGGAATCAACAATTTTATTCTTTTTATCTTCAGCCTAATTAAAGTGGTTTAGTGAATTCTTTCTTGTCTCCTTGACTATTTTTGTTAATTTGTTTGATTCTTAGTTTTTTTTTTATTATTTTGAGACTACACGTGGTAAATTATTTTTATTTAAGAAAATTTGTTGGATTCTTATCAAGATCAACTATGATTGATGATTGTTCCTAAACAAACTCTCATTTAAAAAATATCACGGTAAAAACAGTTTTAAATTGAGCTAAATAATCAAATTAAAATTAACACTTTAAATATAAAAATACTCATTTTTTAATTTTAAAGTCCTTGTATAAGCTAGTCTACTATGAGACATTCTAACTTAAAATTTGCTCTTCTACCTAAGATATAACATGAGATAGTAAAATTAAACAAATTTAAAAAGTATATAGGAGTGGTTAATTAACAATGCAATTACATATGTTTTTAAGAATTGAGTGATCTCATTCACAAATTAAACCCAAAAAGTTCTAAAATCTTATCCTGACAAAAACTCAATAACTCAAACAACAAAAATTACTACCTCCGTTTCAAAATTAATAATCTTTACGACGAGACGAATCAAACAAAATCTCACTTGACTATGTTTTTACTTATAAATTACTTATTAATCACAAATTAAGGGAGATAAGTAAATAGTGCTTATTTTTCGTATGTTGCGACTATATTGGAATGAAGGAAGTATTTTTTCTGAAGATGGACTTATTTATTAATTAAATATGAAGTTCGATCCAAAACGAACCACCATCGACCCAATCTAATCACAGGTATTACTAGTCGACCACTTAGTTCTTAAAAAAAAACTATCAAAAGCATAAAATTGGCTACAACAAAAGGGATAAATTATTATGACTTAATTACGAAAATAATCAAATCAAGCACCAAACAAAATGGAATTTTATAGTCAAAGACAAAAAGGATCACTTTTTTAGCATGTAGTCAGCAAAAATCAAACAAAAAAAAATAGACATTAATTTTTTTTGAGGACGTCTTATCATCAGACGATTTTAATGGGTCAGCCCAAACTATTCTAAAAAACAACTGCTTTATGTATAAGTGTGAATTCAAATTTCATTATTTTTTTGATGATAATCGCTGAAAAAATGAAACATCAACAACTGTATCTGATTCTGGGGTTTGTTAGTCACTTAAAAGCCCATCAAAAGTCCAAAGAAATTTCTCAATTTTCTCTTTCTAACTGTAGTTCAAGTTTTCAGTATTTTCCCTGTTGACTTTTTTTTATTCTCTTTAAAACGGGTGAGTAGTAACAACGGGTCATTCCTTACTATAGCTTCCGACAACGAAACGCTTATTTTTGAAAATGGAAATCTGCAGCTTACAACATCACACAGAAAATGAGGTCTAAAATGTGTACCTGAATCACAATTCAAGAGACTATCTGGTTCTGGATGAGCCATCAACGCAATTGCTCTGCATACTGATTGCAATGTCCAAGCAGGGCTCCAAGCCTTTTTTTTTTTAAATGTCTAAGCAAATCTCTCCCGTCTGCGCGTGCAAATAAGCATTTATGTTACACAAGTGCAAAAGCACCAATAATAGCTCATTTGCTCTGCGCCTTTCATTTTATGTATATGGTCTTGCCTTCCAGAATCTAGGAAGGCAGTTTTCTCAGATTATGCCAGTTTAAGAGTTTGTTCTTTGCTTTAACCCACGTAAAATCATGGTGCTCAAGTCTCCCAGGAAAACAGGACATGTTTTATCGACATTTGAGGGGTATGTCAAAGAGATTAGATGGATGATTTCCCATCACGACTAAATGGAAAAACTACGATGATATTTTCTATTAGAAGCATGTCAATAACAATAGTGAGTTAAACATGCAACAAGAACTGTGAAATGCTGCTTTCTACACCCAAACACTCCTCAATGACTGTAAAAAGACCATATTACCTTAAAGTGTACGTTCGGATGAAATATTTTTGTCACTTCATTCGTCTATCCTCATCATTTCGTTTATTCTCTAAATAAGAGAACTAACAGAAGGAACCACATTTATTCTAGTAGATCACTTCCTTCACCAATCTGACGAAAAAATATGCAGCATAAATGAGGTGTTCAACGGGCTGGGTCGGGAAGGGGCGGGTCAAAATTTAAATGGGCCGGGGCGGGGCGGGTCATGTCAAATGTTAAACGGGCTAGAGCGGGTCAAGCCCATTTAAATCCGACCCAATTTGACCCTTTTTTGAAAAGTTCATAAAATATTTTTTTTTATTATGCTTTATGGCCCGATGGATCGACCCACTTATGTATATAATAATATCATTTAAAAATATAAAAAAAAGTGATAATTTTTTTCCGCAATTAATACTTATAATTATCCGACCCGGCCCGACCCTTTACACCAAGGCCCGTTAATGACCCGTTAAAATATGACCCGACCCTTGACCCGTTAGGTCAACCCGCCCCATTGAACACCTCTACACAGGACTTGTGAACCCACCACAAAAGAAAAGAAAAGCTCTGTAGATGAACAGCAGCAAATAAAGATAAGATGTTGAAAGATGCAAAAGGCAAGGCAACCGTTCAATAATTGCAGAAACAATGTCCACCAAATTTCCAGGAATTTCAAACTGCAATCGTGTAAAAGCCATCAAACTTCAAAAAATTCAGGACTTTCAAAATGAACATAATTAAATCCATAAACAATGAAATTTACATTGATGGAACTGTTAACTAGATCAACAGTAACTGTGGTACAATATCTGAGAGTTGAGAAGCCATAAAGAATATATGGAGCATTGAAATAAAACATTAATCACATCATCACTGCTATACAAGAGTCAATCTCCTTAACATGATGTCACTGTCAGCCACATAAGTCTTTGGCTCTCTTCAAGCATGATAACTGAGGATGTACCAGTTAATGTAAGTCAAACATAAGTACAATATCTAGGCATAGTTAGATAAGCAAAAGTCAAGATTCAAACTTCTGCACATAGAAACATGATATAAATTTGAGAGTGGATATGTGATTGTAAGATTAAGCAAGATTCCTGATTCTAAAAGATTTGTGCAATGTGCATACAGTTTCAACAAAATGAAGGCATTTGAGAGCCACTTGTGTTGCGATTTATCAGATGCACCAAAGTGAGAATATGGTCGTATGGTTAAAAGATTGAGTGGCGAAACCTTTATCACAGGCTTTCTTAACAACGGTAACATGATAATTCTAGTAAGTTCATTGCCTCTTTTGCTAAAACTTCATTAGAAGGGAAAAGTGCAAAAGCTAAAAACTGAGTTTGGAGTAGATTCATTGTTCCAAAACTCCAGGATTAAGTCTGCTAGTTGGTTATGCACTTAAACCTATAGCTCCATTAAGCTGGGAAGTGGGATGTAATAAGGTCCATACGAGGATTAATGCATAAATGTGGGCACAACCTAAGACTTATGCCCACCTCTTGCTACACAGTAGTGTTTTTTTTTTTTTTTTTTTCTTTTTTTGATGAAGCTACAGAGTAGTTTTAAACTTTTAATTAACCTGACCTTCTCTTGTTTTTGGCTTGTTGCAGTTTACGTTGAGAGGTTATGATATTTGGCAATTACGGAAGGTGTCTTACATGAAGGAGAAGAAGAATAAGTTCGATACAGCGCACAATTGACTGACTAGCGCTTTGATGTAGATGTAATAAACCTGGAAGACTCCAAACACTTGCCTTTAGCAATAAGGACTCAAAGTCTCAAACACACTCTAAGCACATAAAACACACATAAAGCAAACCAAACATTGGGATGTAAAAAAAACATAGAAAGTAGAAAAAAAAAATGACAGAAAATCAATTAAAAAACCTGCACATTTCCAAAAAATTGAAGAATGAGAAAACTCCAATCCTCAACAGAACTTAAGTCTTGAAGGAACTAAGCAAGCTGCATATCAGCATATTATAACAGATCAAAAGAAGATGATCAAATGCAAGATTGAGCAAATAAATTAAAAGGTGCAACTTCAAGATCAAAAGGTCGGAAATCATCAATTTGTTTGTAAATCCAACTAGAAAACAGAGGCAAATCATATAGAAGCCTATCTCGACACCAACAAAATACAATATTGGGAGAGCACACTCTTTATCTTCCACGCTAACAAGGCCACAGCTTTGTACAATAGCCTTAATGCCAACAATATGAGATAAATCATTGTGGAAACTTGTTAACAAACACTATACTTTATTTGCCCTATCTATTGCTAATCATTTACTAAGAACATCATCATAAATTATAATCTACGTATACTTTCCTTCTCAATTCATTCCTATAGATTATTATATCTTAGTTACAAAAGTGCGCCTAAGGCAAACACCACAGGGCTCGGGCATGCGATGGGTCGGGCATCTTTATAAGGTTATGCAAGACGATTCCTTGAAGTGAGAGCTTCATAGCGCCTAAGGAGTTCACCTTAGAACGTCTTTTGATCTAATCCACAAAAGAAACTAATTTGATGTGGGCATTCATCAAGCATTTTACACTTCTCTTCTTTTCTTTAATTCTCTTCTTTTTCTAGATTTTATCTAAGGTTTTTTCTGGATTTCACACCCAAAGGCTAGTATCTTCAACTGAAACTAGAGCCTGAGAACCTTTAGCGCTTTCAACGCCTTTTAAATTAAGTGTTATATGCTCAGAAAACCCCAAATTTTATTTCATGCTTCCAAAAATACCTAACTACTTGAAAAACGTTATCAAAATGACGATCCAAGAAACCTGCAGCACTTAGAAGCACCGAAGCACGCTGTGATAAAGGAAGAAGAATGCGCGGAAAGACAGAAACAATAAAGGTTTAGAAGAAATTGACAGAAAAACTCCATAACCAGTTAACCACCAAGGCATCAATTTCACCCAAATTCCAACGAAATTTACCTAGAGGACTAACCCTAGAAAACAATTAATATGAAACCGTAATGCGACAACCCAATACAATGCACCTAATCAAGGCAGCTCTCAGTTTAATAAAGAAAATTGTACCAAATCAAATAGTATAATCAAATTATAATTATTAATAGCTATAAACATTGATTTCCATCAACCTCACTAATTATTCCTCTATCTCCTAAATTCCGTTAAAGATCTTCCCATTAAAGTTGAGGCAATTCATCAGATAGCAATATCATTCCCGTCAAAATTGTATACAGATGATCTCTCATTCTCAAGAAGCTGACTCCAAATCACCAAAAATCAAGCCAAAAAAATCACTATTAAACGAAATTTACAGTAATTATAACCCTAATTCAAAATTTATCATCGCGAAAAATGAACAGAATCAAATTAGGGAGGAAACACTATAGAATATCAAACTATAGACCAAAAAGAAAGTAAAAATTCAGAGCAATTAATCAAACAAACTAAAGAAGTATTCAAATATCAAAACAAATGCACAAAAACAAATCAAAGGAAACAAAAAACGAGAGGAGGGATTTTATACAACCATACCTGGTGCTGCGCAGAAAAGATATCGAGAAATAGCGGTACGGTTCACCCGCCTCACCGGTTCCATGGAACCACCTCGGAACCGTGAACCGGAACCGGACTGTTGACCCGCCCCGGAACCGCGAACGAACCGTCCCGTGAACCCGGCCAGAACTAGCCGTTATTTTTGAAAAAACCAGCCGTTGCAAAATGCTCTATAAAAAAGGAAAACATTTGATTCATTCATTCACACATTCTCATCTACAACTCTTTCTAATATTTTCTCTACTTACTTAACTACCTAATTATTCTCTGAATTACTTAGTCTCTTAATTTTTAATTATTTCTTTAATAAATATTAGTCTATTTTTATCATGTCTTTATTTTTTAAAAAAGTTAATAAAATGGCAAAATCACTAGGAGGATCCAGCTCCAACAAAAAGGCCACTTCTACTCCGATGGCATCAATTACACCTTCGGTTAATAACTATGTGGATGATTATGCAAATGAAGTGGAAAAAACAATACAAATTGAAGAAAAAGAAGGTGAAGAAGAGGAATCAGCAAACCTTGCTAGGTTAATTAAGTCTCAACATTCATCAACAAGATCAAAAGGAGTACAACAATCACAACAAGGTATGCCTTTTAATTATAATCGTAAAAAAATGATTGAGGAATTTTCCAAATATGTAATTATTGATGAGATGCCCTTAAACCATGGTGAAAATCAAGCTTATGAATATTTCACTAGGAAAACTTTACAACCACAATATAGAGCGGTGCCTAGAAACACTCTTAAACGCCGCACAATTAAATTATATGAACAAAAACGTTACAAATTAATAGAAATGTTTAAATTTTTCAATAGTAGAATTAGCTTAACAATTGATATTTGTTCTGCTCCCCCATATAGTGAACCTTATATGTGCGTAGCAGCACATTGGATAGACCATAATTGGTTTATTCAAAGAAGAATTATTGCCTTTGAAATACTGTATGAAAAACATGATGGTCATAACATAAAATCTAGATTAATGGACATATGTAGAGAATGGAACTTGTTAGATAAGATTTTCTCTTGCTCTGTAAATAATGTGTCCTCAAACATAAAATGCATAGAACTTTTACATGATGAACCTGATTTTAGTGTGATTCTAGGTGGTAGATTATTACATGTGCGCTGTTGTGCTCATGTTATTAATCTATCTTGCGAAGATGGTATAACACAATTATCTTGTTTATTAGATCCTATTAGAAGTATAGTTAAGTGGCTTAGACTAGGACAAGTAAAGAGGAGGTATAAACAACTATGTGCACAATATGGATTAAACAAGGTATATTGGCAACTAGATATCCCAACCCGTTTGAGCTCAATCTATGATTTGTTGAGAAAAGCCATTAAATATCGTCCGGTCATAACCCAATTATATTATGAATGTACGGAGAAGGGTATAAGAAATGAAGAGTGGGAACTAGCTATAAGTATACAAAAAATATTAGAAGCGTACGATCATGCTATTAAGACTTTATCTTATGTGTACGAACCTAACATCCACTTAGTAATAAGTGAATCTATTACTATTTTTCATCATCTTGCTAACCACAACAATGATGACACTAATGAATTATTAAAGCCGATATTAAAAAGTATGATGGATAGATGGAAGGAATATTTCACTGATTTTCCATATATTTACGGATTAGCCGCAATTTTAGACCCAGTTCTTAAGATGGAAAATCTATCCAAGTTAATAGGTTATTATTATCATTGTGTTGGTCGTCCACAAAGTGATGTGGATCATTATATTGAAAATTGTATGAAGCTTTTAGGAGAACTTTATGAATTCTATACTAATGTATATGACCCTAACCGCGATATATCTAGGCGTTCTAGCATTTCGGTACGTCCAACGAGGTTTCACCCTATTATTGAAAACATACTAAATAAAGGTGATAGTTTTATAGAGTCTTCTTCTTCTTCATCCTCTTCACATGTAGAAATAGATAGTTATTTGAAACACCATTTTGAAATTGCACTTGATTATTTCAACATTTTAGAATGGTGGAAAGAAAAATCAATAAAATTCCCCATATTATCGAGAATTGCAATGGATATCCTTGCAATTCCTGCTTCTACTATTGCGTCGGAGTCCGCTTTTAGTGCAGGTAGCAGAGTGTTCGATGAAAAGAGATCTCGTCTTGCTCCACATACTATACAAATATGTGTTTGCAAGAAAGATTGGGATCAAGCTGATATCCGAACGCAAGGACTCAAGAGCGATGATGATCAAGATGATGATGATCCGTGGATGACGATGGATACATCTGCATCATCAGGAGAAGAGGCTGCGGAGACATTGAATCAAATAGATTATGGTGACGAAGATGTAGATTAAGATTATGCAAATCGGCCAACGATCAATAACTAAAAATAAAAAGTATGACAAGAACTACGTGAGCTTTGATTCCTTCGGGATACGTAGGCAGCTTAGTATTCTTTTGGGATACTAGGTTCAAGTCCATTTCCTCCTCTTTTTTTCTAAATCGTCTATATTATGAATTTAAATTTTTTTTATTAACTTTATCTAGTTTTTTCTTTTTAGTAAATATTTTAATAACGATTGACAAGCAATGAATTTCGATAATAAGAAACAAAGGTATGTCCATATTATTTTAATATTTTATATGATTTTTTATATTTATATTTAAAGAAAAAAAAAAGATTTGTATCTATGGTCCGACCCCAGCAACCCTGGAGTTGAACCGTTAAGAACCGCATTTTGAACCGCCAAGGAACCGTTTAGATCCACATGGAACCTGTAAAAACTAAGCATAGAATCAAGATATGCAATTGGGAAGAGAGAATTATTACTGATTTCTTTCATTCATTCAAGAAGACCATCCTAATACAGAAGCATTACATGTGTATATATAGCTAACATAGGCTGTTACAAACTAACTAACTTGAGTTAGTTAAAACTAACTCCTAACTCAAGATTACTAATCAACCTAATATATATGAGTGATACAGCAAATACTATCTGATTTATTTAATAGCTTGATCACATGTTCTGCACATGTCTGCTTCTGGAAAAGACACGTGACACCAACATCTTTGTGAACCTTGTAGTTTGCACACACCACGTGACTATTACTTCATCCTTGCACCTGGCAATCTGCATACACCTACTGATCAGTTTGCTCACAGCTAGCACATACCTGCATACAGAATGTTCAATACTTGTATTTTGATTGATTTTGTTCAAATGGGATCTTTATTCTTAATATCCTCCCTCAAACTAGAATGGGTCTCAACCATGCCTAGTTTGTCTAATAAAATTTTGTGTTGTGCAGAAGATAGAACTTTTGTTAAGACATCTGCAAGTTGGTGTTTAGTGGGTAGGTAGGAAAGTTGAAGTAACCCTTCTAAGACCTTGTCTCGTGTAAAGTGGCAGTCTATTTCTATGTGCTTGGTCTTGTCATGGAAGACGGGATTCTTAGCAATGTATATGGCTGATTGATTATCACAATTAAGGGTAATAGGTTTGAGATTTTTTATTTCTAGATCCTCAAGCAACCTTACTAGCCATGTCACTTCAGCTGCAGCAGAGGCCATGGCCCTGTATTCTGCCTCTGAGCTTGATCTTGACACTGTGCCTTGTTTCTTGGACTTCCAAGAGACTGGTGAATGTCCCAGTAGCATGATGTAGCCAGTGACTGACCTTCTAGAATCAACACAGGAGCCCCAGTCACTATCACAAAACCCTTGTAAGGTGATTTTGTCAGAACCACAGAGTTTTATTCCTTGTCCACAAGTATTGTTGATGTATGACAGGGTGTACTGTAGTGCTCTCCAGTGTGAGGTTCTTGGAGCCTGCATGTATTGGCTCAAGGTTTGCACTACATAAGCTAAGTCTGGTCGAGTGTTGGTCAAGTAGTTTAGCTTTCCTACTACACTTCTATAAATTGTTGGATTGTCTAATAAAGTGCCTTCTTGGGCAGACAGTTTAAGGTTTACTGGCAAAGGAGTGGTTGTGTTCTTTTTCTTGTTGAATTCAACCTCTTCTAATAGCTCTTTGGTGAATTTATTTTGTGAAAGGGTAATACCATCAGGAAAATAGTTAACCTCTATTCCTAGGAAAAAATGTAGTTTTCCTAGGTCTTTTATACTAAAGGAATTGTGTAGATATGCCTTAGTTTCTTCAATTTCTTGATGGTTGTTACCTGTCAAAATGATGTCATCTACATATATGGCTAGGATGGTGATATGATGACCTTGTTTCTTGATGAAGAGAGAGTAGTCATTTTTAGATTGAGAATAGCCTTGTAGGGATAAATTTTGGGTTAATTTGGCAAACCATTGCCTTGATGCTTGCTTAAGACCATACAAGGATTTCTTAAGCTTGCATATTCTTCCTTTTGCCTTGTTGTATCCTGGTGGAGGATCCATGTAGACTTCCTCTTTTAATTCCCCATGCAAGAAAGCATTATTAACATCCAATTGCCATATAGTCCATTGTTTATAGGCTGCTACTGCAATTATACATCTAATGGTTGCCATTTTCACCACTGGTGAAAATGTCTCTTCATAATCTGTACCAAACTTTTGGTTGTAACCCTTTGCAACCAATCTAGCCTTGTATCTCTCAAGGCTCCCATCTGATTTGCATTTCACTTTGTAAACCCATTTGCAGCCTATAGCCTTCTTTGTAGTGGGTAAAGGTACTAGATCCCATGTTTCATTTTCTTCCAGTGCTGTGATTTCCTTATCCATTGCTAGTTCCCAAGTTGGATCTTTCATGGCTTCTTTGTAGCTTTTGGGTTCTTGATACAAGCTATGCTTGTGATTTTGTGAATACTTCTTTATGGTTTTGCTTTCTACTATGCCACACCAATGTTGGCTAGTATTGCAATAATAATCAGTAAGGTGTGTAGGTTGTCTGCATATTCTTTGAGACTTTCTGATTTTGTTTGTATTTGGTGAATGCACTTGTTCTGTGCTACAACTTTGTTCTTCTGAATTTTCAACTTGATTTACCCCTTGTTCTGTTTCCTCTATTGGTTCATGTGTCATGGAGGTAAGGTCTATGTCTTGTTCAACAGAATAGGGATATGTTTCCAAGTCTTGGCTAGGATTATCAATGTTGTTTACTGGTAAGAAAATGCTGTGTAGTTTGTCTTTATTCGAAATGGACTTAATGTATTGGAATGGTAGAAACTGTTCATAGAAGGTAACATCCTTAGTGATGCTTACTTCTTGTGTTTCTATATTGTAAATTTTGTAGCCCTTTTTGTGCATTGAATAACCTAGGAAGACACTTTGATGTGCTCTAGGCAAAAATTTGTGCCTATCCCTTTTTAGGCTACTTGCATAACATAGACATCCAAACACTTTCATGTGCTCATAGTTTGGCTTCTTGCCATATAGTTTTTCAAATGGAATTTCTCCATTTATGGATGCCAATGGCATCCTATTAATCAAGTGCACTGCACATTGAACACTATCTCCCCAAAATTTCATGGGAAGGTTGGATTGAAACATTAGAGCTCTTGCTGTCTCTAGAATGTGTCTTTGTTTTCTCTCCACAACCCCATTTTGTTGGGGTGTGTCTGTGCAACTTGATTGTTGCTTGATACCTTTATTGAGGTAGAATTTTAATGCATTCCCTTGTGTTAGTTCAGGTGCATTGTCTGTTCTGACAGACTTCACTTTCAATGTGAGTTGCCTTTCAATATACATCACAAATTGAGAAAAAATTTCAGCAAATTCAGACTTGTGTTTTATTAGGAATATCCAACTCATTCTACTGAAATCATCTACAACTGTTATGAACATAGTACAATTGGATCTACTAATATGTTTGAATGGTCCCCATACATCAATGTGTAGTAATTCTAAAGGACTTTTAGTCTTGATACATGATTTGGGATAAGTAGTTCTAGTTTGTTTTGCTCTTGGACAAACAGAACAGATTATTGTTTTCCTTATCATTCCTTCATTTAGATCAGGTAATATGACTTTTAGTTTCTGCATTGGTGGGTGTCCCATCCTTAAGTGCCACAATTTGGCTTTGTTAACAGCTTCTTTTGAAGATATCTCAGCTTGTAAGCTTCTTGAAATAGAGGATATGATCTGTTTGCTTATGTCTTTAGTGTCTGCTGGGTGCTCAGCCTTTTCCTCTATCACATAAAGACCATCCCTGTGCTTACCAAGAGGCCAAGGCCTCTTCATCAAGGTTTCCTGTATGAGGCATTCTTTAGAAGAGAAAATGATCTTGCAACCCATGTCAGCAATAAGTTTTCTAACAGATAAAAGCTTATACTTAAATTGTGGCACAAAAAGAACATTATGCAGTGTTATCCCATTATGCAATTCAACATCACCAATATATTTAATGGCTACTTTGCTTCCATCAGGGATGATTACCATATGGTTGGTAGACTTCTTTAATGTGCAGCTATTAAAATCATTTAAATCATGGCACATATGATCCGATGCCCCACTATCTATAACCCAATTATTAGAATTTAAGACAGACAAACAGTAAGTACCTGTCAGCTGGCTAGTGTTTGCATGAGTAGTGTGTTCCTTCTACTCTTTGTTCAGCATATCAATAATTTGTTGATATTGTGACTGTGTGAACTGTGCATTTATCAAACCACTTCTTTCCTCTTGTGTTGTGGCTGAATTTGCACTGCTGTTTCTGTTGAAATCTCTTTTCCATGAGTTTGCTTTATAGTTTGTTGGATACCCAACTATTTTCCAACATTTCTCCTTGCTATGACCATTGATTTTGCAATGGTCACAATAAAGAACTTGTTTCTTTGCCTTGTAATTGTCTACACCCCCATTCTTGAACCTTTCAAATTTTCTTTTCTCAGCCCTACAGGCTAGGGTTTCATTTATGTCCTTCCCACTACTACTGAGTTGTAAGTGGGTCTCTTCTTGTAATAGAATCCTGTAGGCATGTGCTAGGGTTGGCAAATCAGCCATCATAAGCATGTTACTCCTTACTTGCTTATATTTCTTATCAAGTTTCATCAAGAAACTTATCACTTTGATGTTCTGCTGCATCTTGAAGCACTTCTTTGCAATTTCACATGTGCAAGAAGATGCAGCTACACAATTGCATGAGGGTACTAGGTTTAACTCATCAAACTCGTCCCATAGGGTCTTGATCTTGGTAAAGAATTCAGAAATAGTCATTTCTGACGTTTGTGTAAGGGCATTTAACTCTTCTTGTAAGGAGAACATTTGGGCATTAGAGCTTTGCCCATATCTTTCTCCTAGCTCATCCCATATTGCTTTTGATGTCTTGTATGATAAGACACTGTTGGCAATTGAATCTTCTAATACAGCTATTATCCATCCCATTACAACATGATCTACTCTATCCCATGCCTTTGCTGCGGAATTTCCTGAGGGCCTGGACAGAGATCCATCTACGAACCCCATTTTGTTCTTCCCTGATAGTGCGATGGTCATCACCCTTTTCCAATTGGCAAAACCTCTGCCTGAGAACACGATATTCACTAACTTCTGGCTACTATCAGAGGGGTGTAAGAAATATACTGATGAAGGGTTCATGGTGGGATCCAGGTTCTGGTTGTTTTGGCTTACCATGTTGTATGATGGAGGGTGTAGGAGAATGATCTGGTTCTTGAATGTTTCTTGAATGTTTCTTGATGAAATCAGAGAGAAAGCTCTGGTACCATGTAAAAACTAAGCATAGAATCAAGATATGCAATTGGGAAGAGAGAATTATTACTGATTTCTTTCATTCATTCAAGAAGACCATCCTAATACAGAAGCATTACATGTGTATATATAGCTAACATAGGCTGTTACAAACTAACTAACTTGAGTTAGTTAAAACTAACTCCTAACTCAAGATTACTAATCAACCTAATATATATGAGTGATACAGCAAATACTATCTGATTTATTTAATAGCTTGATCACATGTTCTGCACATGTCTGCTTCTGGAAAAGACACGTGACACCAACATCTTTGTGAACCTTGTAGTTTGCACACACCACGTGACTATTACTTCATCCTTGCACCTGGCAATCTGCATACACCTACTGATCAGTTTGCTCACAGCTAGCACATACCTGCATACAGAATGTTCAATACTTGTATTTTGATTGATTTTGTTCAAATGGGATCTTTATTCTTAATAGAACCATAACCAGAAATGAAATCGGTTGAACCCAGATGGTGGTCATCATTACCTATGGGTAAGGAGAGGGAACTAATCATAGTATCGTTTTTCGTTGACATGACCTAAGAACATGAGTTATTTAACCCATGTATAGAGTGCATCTCATGGTGACACCAACTTATACAACAATACAGATGAAAGGTATAATTATTTTTATTATTTTAATAATGATTATTACACATTGTAATTGACCACAGCGTCTATGGCATTTATTTTAGTTATTGATATATGTTATGATTAATAATCAATCTTTGATCTTGACATAATTAATAGGAGTAATAATCAAGACTACATCAAACCATTCAACATATGAGTTTTGTTAGAATTAAACTTATTAAATCATATTTGATTCTCGTAATGATTTCTGTTTCAAAAAGCATTGTATGTGACTGTTTAACATTACAGTGAGATGAGTCTATATAATTAGTTTACGTCTCAATTTAATTACTTTAAGATTTTAAGATTATAAGGTAATCAGGTTATAAGTATCATTTTAAAACTATAAAAAATAATCACTTTAAAATTGTAAGTGTTATATAAGTCTCTTTTGTAAGTGATCACTTTAAGATTATATAAAATCTCTTTCATAAACAGAGATTTCCACTTAAATATTGCTCTAAATAATAAATTTCACGCAATTTCTTTTCTTTTCAAGACTGCATCCCGCAATGAATATCACAAAACGAGGGTGAATTGTAGTTTTTTTGTTAAGGTCCTGTGTTTTTTTTTTTTTTTTTTTTGCATTATTTAAGAATCGGATTGATAATAAATATTAAATAAACAGCAAGTCTCTTGAGAGACCGTCTTTTTGAGAGACGCCTCTCAGACCCAGTCCAGTAGTATTTAATTATTACTCTTATTTTATATTTTTCTTTATGGGCCGACCCAATTAGAATTGGTCTCTCAAAGAGGTCGTCTCTCGCAAGAATGTGTGTTAAATAAAAAATAAATGAACACAGATATCTTGTAAGGAAATTTTCTAGGCCCAATTTAAATACAAAATCTGGGCTTGCCATGGCTTACTCAAGCTCATCTCATCTCATCTCTAGCTCTTAACTCAAAGTTTTCAGCATGAACTGTCAGATACAAGGTTATTAGGATCGGGATTCTATCTAGGATCGTTGAGGGGTAGGATCAAAATCGGTAAAATCGGATCATAGGATCGTGTGATCCTACAAATATGTATTAATGGGCTTTTTTTTTTTGAAAGAATATGTATTAATGGACTTTGAATTACTATTATCAATTATATTTGTTATCTTTTTAAGTTTTAAGGTGTAAGTAAAACTTTTTTTTGACTTTATCTCATAATTTTTTTAAAAAAAAATACTTTTAATAATCTTTTTTAAACAGCAAATTAAGAAAAACTTGAATTTTATAAAAGTATTGATATAATTATTTTAAGTTTTTATTTACACGTAGTGAAATCTGTATTCTACCCATGTAATCGGATCGTTGGATCGTAGAATCGTGTTATGACCCTACCACCTAAATTCTTGAGCTAAGTTTACCACATCCTACCTATGATCCGGATCGGTCGCCTATTTTTGGATCGTAAGATCGTAGAATCGTAGATCAGAATCGAGATTCTAATAACTATGGTCACACAAACCCTCTTAAGTCTTTAATCCAATTACAGACTAAATATTCTAATTAGTTAAAAATAAACAATAGATGAGTTTATTTTCAACGAATCAAGCAAAGTATTGATTTATTATTGACAATTACCTTAAATTTGCAAGGTATATATATTTTCTTTTGTTTATCTTGATGAAAATTATAAAGTTAGAATAAAAAATGGAGATGTCATCAAATTAAAAAGAAGAAGTAAAGTTTAATTATTTCGCTTGTAATTTCTGGGAAAAGAATTTTTACAAACAAAATAGTTCAAATATATTCTATGAAACATTATTAAATCCTTTTTGATTACCGGGTAGGTTGAAGGAAAAAAATAATTGCCAACTAATAAGAATAAATCGATGTTTTTACTGGAAAAATATACTCCCTTCGTTTCTTTTTTATTGTCATCTTTCCTTATTTGGTTAGTTTACTCAAATTGTCCACTTTCTATTTTTGGCAAAGATTTATTACCTGAATGCACTTATATTATTTAAAATACTCCAACTACCACCTTTACAATTATTATAATTCTCAAATACCCCAACTATCACTTTTACAATTATTATAATCATTTAAAATACTCCAGCTACCACTTTCTTAAAATGCGTGTCTAATCCAAAGTGCACAATAAAAAAACCGGAGGGAAAATATACTCTAATGTCTCGTAAAAAATGAATGTTACTCCCTCCGTTCCCTATTGATGTTCCCATAGGGAATGTTCACGAAAATTAAGAAATGTGAAATCTTTTAGATAGTGGAGATATTATTTTATTGAATAATAAATTTGATGGAGGATAAGTGAGGACCACAAATATTAAAAAAATATTTAAAGAAAGTTAGTGGAAAAAATATAAAGACTACAACTAATTAAAAAATGTTTTTATGAAGTTAGTGGGAAACATGTGGGGACTATAAGGAATATAAAAATGTTAAAATGAAGTTAGTGGAAGATATGTGGGCCCATAATCATTATTAAAATATTAAAATGAGGATGAATGGGGTTATTTTTGTCCAAAATTTGTAATATAAATTGAAAGATTCCTTATGGGAACAACAATTGAAACACGCATAACAGAAAGTGAGAACTTCTTTAAGAAACGGCGGGAGTATTATATACTAATCTCTCTTTTGTTTAGCTTGATGTCATCAGATTATAAACAAGGTGATCGTAGTTAAATAATTTAGCTCGAATCGATATTTTTCTTGAAAAAGTGATACATATTCTAAGATTAGACCTTAAATTGGAACTTTGTACATCAAAGTATTTCAATTCCAACTTAAAATCTTGACTTATAGCCGACATAAAATAGGATCTTCCAATAATAAATGCAAAAGGAGACCATAAATGGGCTCCCACTTGGACAAAAGGGTCTAGCTAGGAAAAGCTTGGGTTAGTTGGATCATAAATGGTGTGAAATGAGTGAAAATAAAGAAGATGCTGAACCCTTCAAACATGGCATACTTCTATAATGTCTTAATTACCATTACCATGTCTTAATAATAATAAATAGATTGAGTCAATCACAAAAATAATGGTGCATTAATGCATGCTTGTTGACTCTAAGGCCCAAGCTTTTAACGATTATGAAGTTAAATAAGTCCAACATTGTTGATTACCATTGCATACTTCTATAGTGTGATTGGCTATTGGATTATGATTAAGTTGTTTTGTGGCAAATGTGTTTTTGTCTTGGACACTGCCAATTTGGATCGGCCTAATTCACGCGTGTAACAACTTGGATATTTCTTTCATTTTCAGGGCATTTTTCAATTTTAATTTTAAAGGTATCAATTTTAATTGACACCTTTATGGTCAAAATTAAAAAATGCCCAGAAAATTGAAATGTTGTTATACGCGAGAATTGGGCTGACCCAAATTGAAGGGCTTGTAATGAGACTGTTTCGTCCAAGTTTTTGTGATTAAGTGGAAGTTAGAGATGCTAAAATGGGCCAACAGTGTATGCAGAAGTCTTCATTTGGATAATATTCGGGTATAATATGTCAGGTTGGGTCAGTTTTAGTTTTTGAGTATATGTAATTTGACAATCGAACTTTGGCTTTTATGCATTTATGAATAATTTTGGATTGAATTGAGTCGTACTAGATTTTAGTTAATCGGGCCATTGGATAACTATAAAACAAGTGCAAGAGTATCTCTCAATCATATTCAACTAAAATTTTCATATTCAACAAGTGACCTATATATCTAGGGCTTTCATCTTCTGAGAGTAAAATTGACTGCTTTCCTCTAATATTTCCTCTGAAAAAAGTACGAGTAAGAATTGTCCGTCACATTCCCTCATCCAAACCCTATGTTCAAACAGAATATTGGGTTGATGATGATCACAACCACCATCTTTTCTTTCAATTACCTACACATCTTCCATGACTATAAATAGAACAATTGAGTATTTCAAAAGTGAGAACTGTAATCCAAATAGTAGAAAAATGTGTAGGTTATGATGGGAGAATGGGTAGTGCTGGAAAACAAATTTACTATAACGAAAGTCAAAAACATGGATAAATTTAGTAATATAATTATTAAATTTAATCAAAAATGGATAACTTTGAAAAAATAAGTGAAAATAAATAAGTGAATGCTTACGAGAAAAAAGAGTACTTTAAAGTTAGTGCGTTCTATGTTATTGATTAATAGAAGTATTTATTTATCCTCGTGATCTTTAGTTGATATTTTATGTTTTTTATTTAGATTATTAATTGTTAAAACACTAATTTAATTATTATCATCTTTAATTATATAAAAATTTATTGTGAGATAAATTAACTAGAATAATTTTTTCTTATAATGAAATTTCTGAAGTATAAAATTCAAATGATCATAATTTTTCAAGAATGGACAATAAAAATTTGAATGTTAGAAACCGTTGAAGTGCCCATGTATTACCCACATATGAGTTGTCTCACATCGGAGAAAGAGAAAAGTATGCATCGCTTTATATACTCAAGGAGTAACTTCTACTATTATCAATTGGTTTTAGTAGTGAACCTTCTTTGAGTTTATAAGTGGACTACTTTTTCTCCTCCTTGTTTAGATTGCCCAGACCCATTTTCTAAATTCTATAAGAAACAAAGAGTAATTCACAAGTAAAAAGGAGAATAATAGGAATTGAAATGTTAACAAGTGTTTATCGTATAGTTCATTATCCACTACCTCAAAAGGCCATCCATATTTGGGAGGAAAAACAGCTCTCATGTATAGATGTACTTTTCAACCCCACACATCTAAAAACATTTAAATTTAAAATATACATAAAAATCTGAAATACTTCTTACTTTTTGAATGGGACAAAGGAGTAATGATTTTATCCAAAATTTATTGAGCTCGACATTAATATTGCATACTTCTTTAATGTGATTAGCTAGAAAAATGGAATAAAATAATTTTTCTACAAAAATTAAAATAAACTTTGAATAATTTTAATTCTTAAAATAAGCGTTTTTGTGTCCAAAGCTAAGTCAGAGTTTAATGACAACGAACAAGAGAAAACAAATTTTAGCACAACTTTATTCGCTATTACTACCACTACAAAAAAACAAGGAGTTTTTTGACACTGTATTTTCGACGCTTGATAAACCGTCTAAAAAAAATACGGAGCTTTTTGACGCTTAATTTTCGACGTTGAAAAGCGTAGAAAATATTGAGTACAACCGTCGGAAAAAAGAAAAAAAAAAAACTGAAATAAAATTCATCTCATAGAATACAACCCGCCAGGAATACCCAAAACATTTCAAACCTCCCTACCCAAAAACAAGAACCGTTCATCTCCCTCTCAAAGACTTCTTGCATCCTAAACCCTAATAAGACTCTCACCAGCGGCCGCACCTGAACAACCGGCCACCGGCTGTCAACCAGAACCGGCTGGCTGTCATCTGTACCTGAACAACCGTTCATCTCCCTCTCGCACAGGTAATTCGAACCAGTTTTTTTATTTTTTTATTTTGTTTTTCTTTTTTTTTCTCCACAACATTGGGTATTTGTCTTGTAAGTTAAGTTGAAAAAATTCTGATTTTCCTTATAAATAGTTATGTTCATGTGATACAGAGACTATCATTGCATAAAGGAGAAAGCTTGAAGAAGTGGATCTCTCAGATTGTAAGGCTTTGACAAATTAAGTATGTGATACAATTATTCATACTCTCTTATGTTTGCTCTGGTGTACTTTAATTTGTTGATGTGATATTGGTTGCTAGTAGAGAGCTTGAGATAAAATCAATAATGACTGATATATGCGATTATGCACTCACATTTTTAGGGGTTTTGCTTTTGAGGTATTTGATTTTTAGTACAAGAAAAGCTTGTTTCATGATGGAAAATTTGGAATTTTAAACTTTGTGTCAATCTCCATTAATGGCTCTTTATTCTACATTCATTGTTGTTTACTGATCATAAAATTTTGGTGGTATCAACAGGTTAGGTGAAAAGCATTTCTTCTTATTTGTTGTAGGAAGGGCTTTTGTTAGTCTTACAGATATTAAGAAACTAAAATTAAGCAAATTATGTATTGCAATTTTCAACTTCAAATATTCAACTTGATAATTGAAGATGTTTAATTTGATGACCATATCTAGTAGTTTAGAAACTTGAACAAAAGACAAAAGAGAAGGATGAGCAAATTATGTTTTCAAGACACTTTCAAGCAGCAGTAGATATGTACTTATTTGTGTCACCATCATAAAAAAATTTTGATCTATGATGTTTTGCATATGTTTTGTTGATGGGAAATGTGAAAGTTTCGAATGATATTATTGCTCATACTACCTCTTTTGATTTTTGTATCAGCTGGGAATATGGGCCACCGAATAATTGAAGCTTGCATTGCAATTTTTTGTGTCATTTGACATTCATTTATTTTTATAGCCTATAAGTTTTTTACTAGTGCTCTTCATAAATTAAACGCTATTTACAATCTCGTATGTATAAGTTGGTTAAAGATTATTCAAGATGCTTTCACTATTAGTTATATGATCTTATTGTGAAAGTGCAATTGCAAATATTACTAAACCTAGGTGATCATAACCTTGTGCACACTAAGTCACTGACCTAGTTGAACTTTCTGGTTTGCACTATCCCAGCAGACCATGAACCCATGTATACTAAGGACTATCTTCATCCTATTGCGATGACCTAGAACTAAGCACAATATTCTTCGTCACAACTTAGATGTCATGCATATAGAGAAAAATGTGTGTGATAATCTACTTGGAACTTTGATGAACATGGATGGAAAAAGTAAAGATGATGAATTTGCTCGCATCTTTTTTGAAAATAGAAACGTGAAGCCACATTTTTGGCTACAACGTCATAGTGACAATGAATTCATCATGCCACTCGCACCCTATTGTATGACTGGGGCAGGTAAAGAGTCATTTCTACATGTTTTGGCAAGTATTAAATTTCCTGATGGATATGGCTCAAACCTTTCAAGACGTGTGAACTTGAAAAACAAGAAGCTAATGAATCTTAAGAGTCATGACAACCACATATTAATGCAAGATATCCTTCCAATAGCATTGAAATCATCTCAAGCCTCCACAGTTATTGATCTTGTTGATGATCTGTCATTATTTTTTAAGTCTCTTTGTGCCAAGGAAATTGATCCTAATTATCTTGATGCTTTACAATCCAAGATAATAGACGTCTTGTGTCGAATGGAGATTAAATTCCTTCCTCCGTTTTTCACTATCATGGTTCATTTGTTAATTCATTTGTTAATTCATCTTGTCAAGGAGGTAAAACTCGGAGGACCTGTTCACTATAGATGGATGTATCCAATTGAAAGGTATAGATAATTTGACATTGCACTCCTTAATTTTTTTAGAACTTATTACTTTTATTAATAACAATGTTCTCTTTTTTAAAGGTACTTAGCCCATCTTAAAACATTTGTGAGAAATAGAGCTCAGCCAGAAGGTTCTATTGCTGAGGGTTATATTCTTGAGGAAACAATTACCTTTTGCTCAAGATATTTAGAAGGTGTAGAAACACTTTTTAATCGACCACGTCGCAACGATGATGATAATGAAAATGCATCTAGTTATTTGTTCAATTCTTGTGGTCGATCAATTGAGGAGGTTAAAGTGATTAATTTGAACCATAAAAGCAAGATGCAAATACATCGTTATGTGCTAACACAATTTCAAGAGTTGATTCAACCATTTGAAAGGTAAGTAGCTTAGGTATCATATTATTGAACAAATTTGAACTATTTAGAATTATGGTAACACTTGTATATTATTTTTATTTAATCGCAGAGAATTCTTATCTCAAAAGCAAAGGGAAAATCATAGAATTGTTGTTACTAATGATTTGTTGATTAAATGGAAGTTGGAGGAATTTCCAGATTGGCTTAAGTTGCAGGTTATTGATTTACAAATTTTATCAACTAAACGATTTGCAGATTATACATTTTATTGATTCATTCACTTAAAACAATATATTTTACGTAGGTACCAAATATCGATGAGGCCGATCCCGAAGGAAGATTGTTGATAGCATTGGCTTGTGGTCCAAGCCCATATGCTAAAAGAATGAAGGGTCATATGATGAATGGTTTTAAGTTCAAAACATTTGCTAGTGAAAGAAGTCGTAGAACTCAAAATAGTGGTGTCATGGTGGAAGCCGATGGAAATAAATACTATGGACGATTAACAGATATACTCGAAGTTGACTACCATGGATCTTATAAAGTCGTGGTTTATCGTTGTGATTGGATAGACATAGTAACAGGGATAGAATATAGTGGTTCTAGAACTCGAGTGAGCTTTTCAAAGTTGATTCACACTGGCCGATATCTAACGGATGAGCCGTTTATTATTTCTAGTCAAGCAACACAAGTATTTTATGTTAAGGATAAATCAAAAAATGGTTGGCATTATGTAGTTGAAACTAAGCCTAGGGACTTGTTTGAAGTTTGATGTAATCAATTGTTTATGTGTATTATCAGATGTGATAATCTGTTTGATCTTAATCTATTTGATCTTTCTTAGTGTTTGCTCTCCTATCTTATTTTTAATTTATGATCATGATATATTTACCATGTTTTATTTGAATGCCTTGTTTTAAATTTCTGATAATTATATATTCTCATCTTTTCGTTGTCATTACAGGTTTCATCATCGTGAAATGAAGGCTTTTCGAGGTAAAGCTACAACGATCAATGCTGAAAATTATGCTCAAGTCAAACAAGAGGCTTATGCAAACAACAAGCTCATAATAATTTACTAATTTCGGACCTTTTCAACCTAAAAAGTCTATTGATACTCCAACAAAAGATCCCAATACTAGCTTGGTACCTACAGTTACCAAGAAGCATGGTCCCAAAGCTCTACCTCTTGATAAGAGGATCTTGTCTCGAACCATCAAGACTTCACTTAATACTCCAGCACAAGATCCCGCTACTAGCTTGGTACCAAGGAACAGGCAAGAGAACCATAAAAACTTAGATTAATATTCCGGGCAAGAAAACAAGTGTGAAGCCAGGGGTAATGTTCATTGGAAAGAGAATATAGATGTGGATCCAGATGAGGTTGTCCAAGTAGAAGGTATACTTACTTGAACGATCATAATATAGCATATATCATATGAATTGTGTATTTTTAATTAATTGCTTTTTTGATTGATCAGAGATAACAGAGAATGAACCTCCAAAAATAGGAATAATGGAGGGGACAATAGTTTTTAAGCATGTTTGGTGCTTACCATCAGGAAGAAGGATCATTGTTCATTTTAATGAATATGGTCAACCAATTAGAAGGGGGGGACTTGTACTTGTTCATTTTTTATCTGAATTGTCAAAGGATGGAACCTTTTGTCCTCTTGGAGCACAAAATTGGAAGCGTGTTGATGATCATTACAAGCAAAGGATCATTAAAACAGTTTGGGTATGCATATAACTTTCTTTATTATTAGAATTTGGTATGAATACTCTTACTATATGCTTATTTGACAAAGGAGATTCTTACCATATATATAGGATAAATTTGTGTTACCTGATACGAAAGAGATACATCGAATGGTATTGTCACATATAAATATGAAGTGGAAACAATACAAGTGGGAGCTTCAAAAACGCTATTATCAGCCTAATGTGTCAAAAGAGAAGATTATTGAGAATATGCCCAAAAATGTGATAAAAGAGCAATGGATTAGCTTGGTTTCTTACTGGGCCTCAGAAAATTTCAAGGTATTTGTAATAGTGTATTATAATAAATTTATCATAAATTTAAGTTTTATACTCCCTCCTATTCAATTACATTGTCCACTTTCCTTATTTGGTAAAGTCTCTTTACTTGTCCACTTTCTATTTTTGGCAAAACTTTTTACCTAAATACCCCCAACTATCCCAACTTATATTATTTAATAATACCCCACCTACCACCTTTTCACTTATTATATTCATTTAAAATGCCCCACTACCACCTTTTCAATTATTATAATCACTTAAAATACCCCACTACCACCTTTTCAATTATTATAATCACTTAAAATACCCCACTATAATTTTTTCTTAAAATCCGATCCAAACCCAAAGTGGACAATCTAATTGAATAGGAGGGAGTATTTACTAAGTTAGAAACTAATAATTTAACATTGATAGAAATTATCGACACTGGGAAAAAGAGCTCGAGAAATGCATACTCAGGTACACACCACGGGGTCAAAGAGTTATGCTCAATGGAAAATTGAATTTGTAAGTATGAATACAATTGCATTTGAATTTACCAAATTAGTTATGTGTTATTGCGTATATTTGTAGCATTGTGTTAAGTTTGTTTCTTTGTGGTATTGCGTATATTTGTGGTATTGTGTTAAGTTTGGTTCTTTGTGGTATTGCGTTGCTTTTATATAGGCAAAGTTGAATTAAAGAGAACCTAGCGGGTTAGAAATGTGGAAACGCACACACACTACAAAAAGTAGTGGTTATGTTGAGGGTACATGCACTCAAGAACTCATGGTATATTAAAGTATTGAATTGGAAATACTTATCATTATAACAATTGTTATTGCATATTTCATTTATACTTTTGTATTGTAATAGGACATTGCCGAAAGTAGGGTTAATGAACGTTTACGTGATTCGGACCAACCTCGTGAAGTGATTGAGACGGAAGTTTTTAACGAGATAATGCATCAAGAAGACAAACCTAATAAACGTGTGGTTGGTTATGGTCTTGGGGTTAATAGATCTCACGTGTTTGGTATTGAAGCTCAATTACGAAAAGACAAGATAGGTGATTGTGGTGGTTCTTCAAGTGATGTTATGGGGCTTAAATCCTACCTATTGTCTATTGAGAGAAAAAATGATGAGCTTATGAGAAGAAATGATGAGGTTATGAGACAAAATGATGAGCTTATGAGAAGAAATGATGAGGTTATGAGAAAAAAAGATGAAGAAGTTGAAGAACTAAGAGCTCAAAATCAAAAAATTCTTTCTCAACTTGCATTAGTCTTAGATCAACTACAACAAAATCAAAAGACAAGTAAGAATCATTATTGATTTTATCATCAATTGAATCTTTAAATATTACTTATTAGTTCTTCTGGTAGAAGCATAGTTACTAATATTTTCATGTAATGTAAATGTATAATTTTGTTTGCAGTTGGATGATAGATATGATGATCACTAATATAAGCTTTTGTATATTCATGGGGAGTTTGGTAAGGTAATTTCATACATGAAAATATTTGTTGGAGTTGAATCACAAAGTGTGTATGTATTTTGGATAAAATTTGTGCGTTTGTTTGATTTCTTGCAGATTTTTGCTGCTGATATTTATACTTTGACTAACAAATCATTTTTGCAAAGGTCTCTACACTAAAGTGGATGATGCAACAAAATGACAACATATTTGGAGGCCTTTAACTTCTGACAAACATTTAACACTATATATTTTGATGTATTTAACTTCAATGAATGTATATGAATATATATTTTGCCTTTTGCAACATCGACGAATATATATGCGTGTATGAATATCGAATTCTAATACTTTTGTGAAAATGATTGATTTGGTATGATATTTGTTGGTAATTATGTATGTGTGATGAATTTTATATAGTATGGAAAAGACTAATTATGACTTTATTTTCATTTAGACGCATAAAAGCGTCTAAAATATGAAGCATTTTCGACACTTAAAAGCGTCTAAAATATGAAGTATTTTCGACACTTTAAAAGCGTCTATAATATTGAGCACTTTCGACGCTTAAAAGCGTCTAAATTACTGAGTTTTTCGACGCTTTAAAGCGTCTAAAATCTTAAAAAAAATACGTTGCAGATTTAAGGAGCAAACTATTTTCGACGCTTTAAAACGTCGAAAAAATGCAAAATAGTAGTTTATTTTTAGTGCGCCAAATCTTATTTTCTACGGTTAAAAGCGTCGGAAACACATGATGATTTAGACGATAATAAGCGTCGAAAAAAAAGCGTCGAAGATTTGTTACGCCATTTTTTTCGACGCTTGCCGAAGCGTCGAAAAAACCCATGTTTTGCCGTCGAAAAACTCCGTGTTTTTTTGTAGTGTACGGCAAACAAGACAATGCTATAATGTTTAAAGAGAAAAAAGTTAAGTTCATTTTATTATTTTTTTTATATTTTATCTAGTTTTCTTTTGTACGTTGTTAGTAACATCAAACAAATCTGATCTTAGGCTCGTATACAAAAACGCTTATTTTGATAATTTAAATCTTCTAAATCTTATTTTGAGAATTTAATTAAATTTTATTTTATTTAATTTTTGGATTAACTATATGGGTTATGTGTTTGAATTTTGTTTTTGCCAATGGTATTTGTTTGGATATTAACCACGTGATAGGTATGGCGTAGTTTTTGAGTGTTTGTCTATTAGTTTTCTAATTTACTTTTGGAAAAATTACTATAAATAATACTCCATAATTTTGTTGTTGATTTGCGTATAATAATACCAATTATTGATTAACCATGAATAATATCAACTTAAAAGGGTGTTTTCTTAGAAAATCTCTAATATGCTATAAAAATCAAACTATAGGTGATTATAAGACAAAAAATTTGATAAATTAGTTAATAAACTAAGTTGGTATTATTCAAGGAATTAAATACCCCTAAGTTGGTATTATTATGGTTAATATAGTTGGTATTATTCTAGGAAATTTAACAAAAAATTGTATTATTCACGGTAATTTTTTCTTTACTTTTTAGATCACTTTTGATTTTTAGTTGATCAAAAAGTCTAATGTATTTGATAAATGGTTTTTAGGATGACTTTCAGTCTAATTTTTCTATGATAAACAACTAAGAGTAATCAAATAATTTTTACCAAATACTTTCTTAATAGATAGATAATTTGAGTCAATACTTTCAGCTAGTCTAAATAATCGACAATTTCAGCTCACAACTCCAGCCAGCTATTTAGATAATTCTAAGTTAAAGAAAAGATGTGTAGTTGAAAAATTAATTGTCAAGCAATAGAGAGAATATAGATCGTTATGAAAAAATAATTAACAATGCAAAGAAAAAGTTGTATATTTTTTTACCAGTTTTCACTGTATAATTTTTTTTATATTATATTCCACTACTTAAAATGGCCAACAATTTGGGAGAAAAAACAATCCCCACTCTCACCGTGCTATGTACGTAATGATTTTATCCAAATCTAATGAAGTACACGATACCAGTATTTTTTTATTATTATATTAATAAATTGATTAGTATTTATATTTTAGTCTATTTATTTTGATTAATATGCCAATAACTTCTCATCCAAACCCTATCCTAAACGGAATATTAGATATGATGATGATGATTTCAATAATTTTATTTAAGTCCAATTATCATATCTTCTTGCAATTATTGTGGTTTTATTAATTTATAATGTTATTTTGGTTTAACAATTTCGCCTCTGTCTTTTTAAATTTACTATACTATTAAAATTTAAATGAGACCTTTAATATAGGATTACAATGTAGAGTAAATGCAAAGGGACGTTATGAGTATACGTGAAAGAGTTTAAGGGTTTTACTCTTACAATTGACAAGAATTGACAAGAATTAAGAGGTCAATAATCACATTTGCTTAAAGCATATGTAATAGTCATTAACTAGATAATATCCATACGATGCACAATTTTATTAATTTTTCTGACTTATTTGTATAAATTAAAAAATATTTACGATTTTATGTTTTAATGATTTAAAAATATATTTTATATTTATTTTCTTTTGAAAACAATATCCTATATTCATTTAGTAAATAAATTATAAAGATTTTATATAATTGAAAAAATATATAATTTTTTAATATATTAAATGATGTGACCTAAAAAGTAAGAAATAAATCAATATGAATAATATTATAGTCATAATTATACTTCAAAAAAAAATATTATAGTCAGTGTAAAAGTAGAAAAGTCAAACAATGACATCATCATTGAGTTTTAGAGGGAAAATTTTTCTTAAGAGAGTGACACATAAGCAATTTTTAAAAGTGATGACATCAGCTGTGTTTTGTTTTAGTAATAGTTATAGATAGATTATAGATAGATAGATTCCAAGTATTTTATGACTTCTATCGGTGATTAATTTTAATTGGAAAAAATAGAAAAATTAGTACTTCCATTTTATCTTTTAGATGCATATTCAAAAAAAAAAATTTATTGTTCAAAATCTCATTTAAATTAAGTGACTCATAGTTTATATGAAAGTACTTAAATAGTCAAGCCAAATTTAGATCATAAAGTATTGGATCAATATATTACGTTGGCAATATCATCTGAGAGGCACTCATAAGTAAAAATTATGTATACTCTTGGTTATATTATTTTAGTATATACCAACTAAATAAAAAAAATTATTTTTTAATGATTATAATTAATTGAACTTATTAAGTCAAAATATTTACTAATTTTTAAGATCTTTTATAATCGAATCAAGTCCATACAAGATTTTTCTTTCGGACCCACCCGTCTTAATTGCTTTGAACATTAAACTGTTGAATAACATAGTTGTAGATACGTAGGCATGATACAAAAATGACATTATGACAACAATCCGCAAATTTCAAGGGGTGACAAATGACAATCAACATGCATAGACAATCTAGGGCAAAAAGTAAACTTAAGTAGTGTCAACTAATATTACTACACTATTACATTCCTTTAATTTACTTTTCTTAGCCTAAAATTACTTTAATTTTTTAATTTTATTAATATATGTCAAATCTTTTTACTATAATTGCTATAAAGCACCACAAAAAATACTAGTATATATAAAATATTAGTCAAAAACTCTTCATCCTGAAAACTTTTAGGGATGAACAGGGGATAAGTAAAATTTAATAAATTTATTAAAAGTCAAGTGTAATTTTTAAAATTATGACACTTAACATATATTAAGTCATTTAATATTAACACCCTCAACTTTATAAAGTCCGATACGATTAAACATTTTGAACATGCTAAAAAGCTTAAATTTAGTAGTATATAAATATATTGCAATAAAATGGAGATAAAAATTGAATGTCCCTAGAAAATTTGACAAATGACCATAAATGTCAATGACAAAAAAGTTTGTAGAATTTTGTCAATCAAAAATGCATCAAAGACCGTTGCTATATTTGTCGCTATTAGTGACAAATTCGCAACTAAAAAACTGTTCTTCGTGTTTGTTTGATTAAAAATAGTTTGTTTTTTTTAAGGAAAAATAGTTATTTAATTAAATAGTAGGGTGCAATAATAACATAGACGCCTGATCATACTAATTTTAAATAGTTATTTAAAAACATATATAAGTAATCATTTTGAGGCTATAAGTAATTATTTTAAAGTAGTTATTTGAGAGTTTACGAGGAAAGAATAATTAAGTATAACATACTACCAAAATGAATAAAACCAGATAAGAAAACATTAAAACAACAATGCCCGTAAATGTTAATTCACCGGTTTTATGTCATCCAAATCTATTTTATCGGCATTTTATGCCTTTTGTCAGCCAAAATTTGGCGTGCAAGTTTGAGGAAATGACAGTTTTATGTCGCCCATGCCTGATTTGGCCCATGTTTTTTTCAAGCGTATGCCCAACCAGCATTTTGGTGCATACTCCAAAAGTTTATTCAGGAGTCGTTTAGTTGACGTAGGAATTAAATTCTTATGGGAAGTTGTAATTCATTGGAATTTACTTCCTTTGACAATTTCCTAGGAATTACTTAATACTGTTTGTTTGACAATAGGTATTTTCATTTCCTTGGAAGTAATTCATGGGAATTGTTAATGACCAAGGGGGTATATGGTAATCTAATTCCTATGTCTCATAGGAATTAACTTCCCTTGGATTTTATAATTCCTAGGAATTTTAGATTTTTTGGCAACCAAACAAATTAGCATAATACTATTTCCTAGGAACTTAAAATTCCAAAGGTAATAGTGGGTAACCAAACAAGCGCCTGAAGCTTTTTAAACTGGAAGATCTTCTTACTTAATTTTTCTAACTCTTACAAGCCCTTATTTAGTCCGTTTTCCGTTCCTTTAGTATACGTTATGATTGCATAAGTATACTGTAAATCATAAAAATATAAATTGGAGCAAACCAACATATAAAGATTTATAAAGCACCATTAAACATCATAAAGGGGTATAAAAATGATACAAATAAGTATACAAATAAATGCAACTATCAAGAGCTATTCTAAACACTATTCGTAACATAATGACCTTAACAATTCAATATCTTCTTGATTCACCTAGCTAGCTTGACGTTAGATTTTTACGACTTATTGAAATTAAGAGTGTATAATATTTGTATTCTTTGTATTCTAACACCTTTTTTTTTTATCTCACCTGGGCCCATATATATAGTTACTATTTACTTAATTTTATATTATATAAATAAAGGAACACTATCACATAACTCACTAATCTCTTGAGTGACTAATAAAAAAAGGGAATTATAATTAATTTTAGGCTATAGAGACATTTTGAGTGATCCTCTCTTGAGAGACCGTCTATAGTATAGACGTCTCTCAAGTGTCTATTTTAACTTACAAAATCACCAATTAATTTATTTTTTTAATTTATAAATTGGGTCAGCCCCAAAACTTGGGACGTCTACTATATAAACGGTCTCAAGTAAGAATTTCTGAATTATATTCGGAGAAATTGGTCAACGAAAATATCCGAGAAACACAAGTCCATATCGAGTTGTTTATTATGAATAAGTCATCCAATCATTCAATCCTCTCATCCTAGTTGATATCCCTTTTGTAATATCCTAGCTAGCTAGTCTTTTATAAATAGAGCTTTCTTCCCCTAGGATTTGGGAACTACCCTCATCTAAACAAGACATCCCCTTAGCTTGTTTTGTTGTTATCCTCTAAGCTAGCCCTTTCTACAAATACATAAAACCCAGCTTAATTATAATTATATAATTAACAAAAAAAATAAAATATGGGTGAAGTTGCAAGAGCTAATGGTAATAACCATGAAGTACCCATCAACTTAAAAGATGGTGATCTTCCTCAAGTTTCCCCTATCAACTCATCTCCCTCCAACACTAATAATTCTGATTCTTGCTTCACTCTTCCTTTTTTGCAAAAGGTAATTAAAGGCCTACTAATTAGAAATTTTTTAGTAGAGCCTAATAACTAAAATAGATAATTTTTATATTTAGTTTTCACAAATTTTGCATTAGAAAAATTAACTTTTTTATTGAGAAAAATAGTGGGTCCATCAACCTATGATGTTATAAGGTGATTCTAATGACCTTTACCTCTCTTATATCAGGAAGTCTACTGAGAGACCGTCTTTTTGAGAGACGCCTTTCAGGTCCAGTCCATTAAAATTTAAGTTTTACTCTTGTTTATAGTTGGCCGGTCTTTTAAAAAGATCGTCTCTCACAAGAATTTGTGCTCTTATATAGAATAACTAAAGTAATCATGTTAAATTAAAGGTATAGAAGTATATGAATAATTGAATATAGTGGATTAATGGTGATGGTCCTAATGGATGGTGCATATACTTGGGTAGTTTTAAGCAGAATATCTATGTGTTAGGTACCAATTGCATAAAACTTTTAATTTTAAAAATATCTAGTTATATTACTTTTGTCTGTGATAAATTTTGGATATTATGTACTTTATTTGTTACTATAAGAATATCACACTTTTTTTAGTCCACTTCTTAACTTTGCTACTCATTGGTGCAAAATGGTGCATATACTTGGGTAGTTCTTAGCAGTATAATTTTCTTTTATGAAAATGTTTGAGCGCCAGTATAATTTTTTAATGAAAATGTTTTTATCACTTTTTTTTGTAAAATTTCAATCTTTGTGCAAAATTTTATTGGTGCAATCTGAGTCTACATGTGTTTGACTTTTTGTTCGACTTAACTAGTTTTTAAGTTCAAAAGAGTAAAAAAAGTAATTAAGAAAATAAAACTTAGTACTCCCTCCAAAAGCTATTAGCCAATTGATATTTAACAATGTTCATTAATCACTTTTAATTTGCATTTATTCTTAATCTATGAATTATAACATGGTCAAGTGAAATCTTTTTTAATTTGATTCATTTCAATGCAAAAATCATTAATATCAACCTTTTTACAATTTTTAATGATGCACAACTAGTGATATTGGTAGATGTTGTCGATGAACTAAATAAATTAAAAGCTTAAGCTGATAGTTGAGGCCTCAAATATATTATATACTCTAACACGCACCCTCACACGAGATTCCTTTGGGCTAGAAATATGAATGCGCAAAGGCGCTGAACATTCCACTTTAATAATTGAGGGGTGCTTGAGATTCGAACCCGTGAACATTCCACTTTAATAATTGAGGGGTGCTTGAGATTCGAACCCGTGACCTCTTATCACGTCGGCTTCTAATACCTTGTCAAGGAACCAATTGTAACAAATGTATCCAATCAAATGAGACTAGCTATTAGGGTAATTGAATAGGAAGGGGTATTAATTATTTCTTATGTATATTTGGTACGTGCAGATGATAGCAGAAATGATGGGCACATACTTCTTAATATTTGCGGGATGTGCAGCAATTACGGTGAATTTAGATGAAGATAAAGTGGTAACTTTGCCTGGGATAGCAATCGTTTGGGGTTTAGCTGTTATGGTTATGGTTTACGCTGTGGGCCACATCTCGGGTTGCCATATTAACCCTGCTGTTACTATTGCTTTCGCTACTTCCCGTAGATTTCCGTGGAAACAGGTTTCACCTTTTTTTCTCCTTTTTTTTTTTTAATTATTGATTTGCCCCGGCATTATTTTTAACATGATAGAATTTAGAAAATGGGTCTGGACTATTCAAATAAGGAGGAGAAGAAGTAGTCCACTCATAAACCCAAAGAAGGTTCACTACTAAAACCAATTGGTGATAATAGGAAATACTCCTTGAGTTTATAAAGTGAAACATATATATTCTTCTCTTTCTCCGATGTGAGACAACTCACATGTGGGTAACACATAGACACTTCAACATAACACAAATTCTTGTGATAGACGACATCTTTGATAGATCATTTATGGTTGAGTCCGCCCATAAAGAAAAATGTATAGTCAAAGTAAGATTAAACTCCAATGAGTGAGCCTGAGAGGCGTATACACGTTCACATTTGATATTCTTATTTATTTTTTTTAATATTTTTTTATATATATACATTTAAGGTTCCATATCTATCTATATAAATATGTTTCATAAAAATAGTATTTTATATGTTGGGATAAATATTAAAATTCACATATATAGAATGTTTAGTGAGTGAACATGAAATAACAACACTAATTGTGGTAACATCAATAAGAATAAATGAAGTATTAATTAACTTCTCAACCGCTACATACACTATATACTATTATACTTGATCACCAACCTAATTAATTGCTTCTTCTTTCCTCATGTCACATGGATTTTAATTCTATGGCTTTTCAATAGGCCCTAAACATAAGTGTTGAATAAAGTATGAAATTTATGACATATTATTGCATAAATTGAATTTTTAACATTTCAGAAGCTCTTCTGAGAGACCGTTTATGGCAAAGATGATCCCAACAGCTCAGCCCAATAATTTTAAATTTAAAAATAAGACTGATGACTAATTAGTTACTTATTTTGCAAAATGGGCTGACCCATGTTTACCCGTCTATGCTATAGACGGTCTATAGCAAGAATTTGTGTTAACCATTTTGTTACTTTATGGGCATGCTTGAATTGTGTGTAAATATTTAAAGGGGAAATAAAGTCAAACTAATGAATTAAAAGCAAATAGAGATGCATTTGAAGTAGTTGAAATAGTTGTGAAGAAGGTAAAATAAGAATGAAATAAAAATGATGAAAAAAGAAAGATAATTTCCCCTATTATGGAGGTAATACATTTCCTCACCCTCCCTTAAGATAAATATTTACCCCACAAAATTAAGAGCTCCGTTCATTTTTCATTATTTTGCAACGATTTTTCTACCTCTACAACTACAACTTATTAATTTCTCATTTATCAACTTGATTTTGTTGCTTTGACTTATTTTATCCATTTAAATATTTACACCCAATCCAAACATAGCCTATAAAGTATATATTATGGGGTCGAGAATCACCAAAGTAAGATTTTGATTTACTTTTTTGACCTGTATCGTCTAGAGTCAATATGATAGAAATTCACGAATTAGAATTTCAACCAACCCTAACTATTTCAAGCGCAATGTTCAACAACGTGTATACTATATAAAACGGACATATATTGCATCCATAATTATAACCCTTATAATATTATTAATTTAGTTTCCCTCTTATCCTCAAAAAAAAAAAATAAAAAAAATAGTTTCCCTCTTTATTGGGATTTTGTGTTAGCTGGGCTAATATTATAGTGATATCTTACATACCTTCCCAATCAATATACTTAAATCGTGCATGTTGTTACGGCTGTATCGTCCATCTAAATAGACCATTCCGTTTTCTTCTACGCATTATAATTTTCAGTGCCTTTTACATTATCATGCAAAGTTGTTAAAATTGTGATTCTACTTAGAATTGTTTAGAGAGCTATAATCAAATCGATAGAATCAAATTGTAAATTCGTACAATTCTACAAATAAACTTAAAAATATTAAGAATATCTAGTTTCTTATTATTATTATCCAATTCAAAAGTTTAAATTTATGAATTACAATTTTTTTTACTTTATTTTTAAGAATATAACGGAAACTTTTCAATAATTAGTTTAAATCTTAATATCGATTAAGAAATTTGTTTTTTAAAAAATTTTCATGATGAAAAAAATACGAAATTTATGTGAATATGTGAAAGAGATTAGTAAAATATGGTACATAAGAAAACTTAAAATAATTCATACTATATTAATAGAATCGGATCGTTAAATCGTAGAATCGTGTTATAATTCTACCTCTAAAAATTTTATTCCAACTAGAATCGTAAGATTCTACAACTTTAAGATTTTATCTGCGATTCAAATCGGTCGCTTATTTTTGAATCGTAAAATTGTAGAATCGCGATTTTAACAAGCCATGCTATCATGTAATAGCAGTATAGTTTGTCATTTGTCAAGGCAAATAATATAGCTATTATTACTTAATATATAGGGTTTATTTGACAACTGACGATAAATTAGAGTTATTAACTTAAGTTATCGGTTAATTTGACTAGTTGAAAACCAACTGTTAAATCTAGTTGTTTAAGTCAGCTACTATTGCAAAAAAATATTCAATTTATGTGTGCCGTAGTTAAAAATAAAAAATTGTAGCGGCGTAAAATATTGATGATGAAAAAGTGTGAAAAATGTAAATAAAACAGGTGCCAGCATATGTAATATGTCAAGTAGTGGGATCAACACTTGCAAGCGGAACACTAAGGCTCATTTTTAATGGACACCAAACACAAATTGTTGTTAGCGCTCCATCTGGATCAGATCTTCAGTCCTTTGTCATCGAATTTATTACCACTTTTTATCTCATGTTCGTCATTTCGGGTGTTGCCACTGATAACCGTGCGGTAAATTTTTTTTTTATCTTATAATCATTCATGTGGACACGGGACATCCGTGGGCTCGGACTCACAAATCCACGGGTCAAGAGCGTTGACTTGCACATACATTTGATGATGTTTATTCTTTTCCAAAACCATTATGGTAGTAAGAAGATTAGCTCACCTTATATATATGCAAGTCAACAATCCACTATTTTGTCGATGTGTGATCTTGTCTTACATGTAAAGTATTTTCAACACTCCAGCATTTGTTACAAGTACAATCATCGACTAAACCAAAAAAAATATGAGTTCAAAAGCTAGGGAAAATGTAAATGAAATAAAAATATAATAAAATGTGTAAATGTAAATTAAATAAACAGTTTAATTATGGATGAAAAGGTGCAAATAAGTACAATAACACAGACCAAAATGCGAAATATATATATACATTAAAAAAAAGCCTATATAATAGCCAACTCAAATTAATTTGGGGATAATTTTAGTGGGCGTATTTCTCCTTGCTCTTTTACGAAGGGGTACGAATATGATTTATCCGCTACTTTTCGCCTTCAAACCCTGACTTGTGTGGGTATTAGGATGATGATGATGATCAACTCAAATCCTGCTAAATTAAAAAAAATAACGTTATAAGGGATATGATGAGCATGATTTAATTATGTAATAGTGTGTTATTGTGCAACACAGATTGGAGAACTTGCTGGTCTTGCTATTGGAGCAACCGTATTGCTTAACGTCCTGTTTTCTGCGTAAGTGGTCGTCTGCTCATCTATTTTTGCAAGAATTCATAGTATAAAAAATTAATATTAATAAAATTTACATTATAATGAATTAAATTCGATTATGTTTTATCTTATGAATTATTATACAGAAAATATAAATTAAAAGTGATCGTTGAATAATACATAACTCACCTCATATGAAGTGATTGAAGGAGTATTTATTTTCATATTTACCTATTCAAAGTAAACTGGTGATTGACCTCCACATTATTGGGTTATTATGTCAAACTTCATTTGAATCCACTAATGTAACACTAATGTCAAGCTAATGAATGTTCCTTGATGTCATCAAGGTCATAAAACATGACAAATATGTAAATTTTATTTCCAAAACCCATCTATATTATATACAGTCATAGACTCATAGTCATAGTCCTCAACTTTGCATATCCCGTATATCAGAAAACAAAATATCATTTTAAGAAAAAACAAAAAAAAATAGAGTATTAAATATGTCAGGAGGTTTCGGAATGCTGGGTCAGCTTTCAACCATGCTGATAGTTGAAACTCCATAAATGAGTCGTTCTATAAATACTTAATTATAGGTAAAATTAAAACTATGTATCTATAAGTGTCAAGGAACCAACTCAACCAAAAGCTTAAGCTGATTGTTGAGGCCTCAGAATATATTATATACTCTAACACGCCCCCTCACACGAAAACCCTTTGGCTAGAAGTGTGGATGTAGCACATGCCCTCCTCATACATAGTGCTAAATTTTCCACTGTAAATGAGAGGTGGTTGAGATTCGAACCTGTGACCTCTTTTCACCCTTGCTTCTGATACCATGTCAAGGAACCAACTCAACCAAAAGCTTAAGCTGATAGTTGAGGCCCCAAAATAAGCTGATAGTTGAGGCCCAAAAATATGTTATATACTCTAACAATAAGCAGTCAAGTAAAGCTAACAATGGGAACATATACATGGTTATGGCAGGCCAATATCAAGTGCTTCAATGAACCCAGCAAGAAGTTTAGGGCCAGCAATAATATCAAACCATTACAAGGGCGTATGGATATATCTGATCGCCCCGACTGCTGGTGCTATAGCCGGTGCAATGGTGTACAATCTTATAAGGTTCACTGACAAACCGTTGCGCGAGATTACTAAGACGGGATCTTTCCTCAAGTCTAAAGGTTCATCTAGAGGAAGAACCAGCTGGTCATAGATCATCATGTATACTTTTTCTGTAAACAAGAGATCAGAAGAAGTTAATAGCGTTTTAACCTTGAGACTAAATAAGTGATCAAGGTGAATTGCATGTTGTAATGGGTTTATCTTAGTTATGTTTTCCCTTTTCTAGTTACACATTTGGTATCCTATGATGTAATTGGAGTACATGTTGCCTAACTCTATGTCTAATTCCAAGTGACTCCCAAAGTTTAACTTTTGTACCATGCAACACTGATCATAGTTTTTTATGGACGGGATACACTGGGTATGATGGTGATGACGCAACACAAAATGATGCCCGAAACGCAAAACTTTGCGCCATGTTTAAAACAGTGATAATGCACATATCTCATGTCCTGCACGCATTAGAAATTGTGGCATTGAGCTTGAAAGGTCACGCTCAAATGCTATATTCGTGCCACGTTTTAAAATAGTGTCCTTTAGGCCGACAAGAAAATTGTGGCGACTATGTATCCGCAATAATGCTTACGACAATTCGCTAAATTATTGCCCATATAGTATGAAAACACTTTGTAATTGTCAACAAAAAGTGATGTCTAAAGTGTTTTTCATATGTTCGGTCGGGCCAAAACTCAGCTCACCTGAACTACATAGCACATACCTGTTTTTTCTAAGCGAGCTTCTCCCTAAATGACCACGCCTTGCTCAATAATTTATATAGCTTACGCCTTGCTCTTTAAGAAAATATCCGATGCTAGGGTATGCTACTCATCTGAACAGCAACATGCATATATATAGCCTCTGCCTGCTTCATCCAGAGCTCCTCGGCCAAGCCATTCTTGTGTTAGTGTGACAGTGTGATTACAAAGCATACTCAGCACACTGGACAATTTTCTGCACAGTGCTGTCTCTCAACACCGCTCACCCAACACTGTCGTATTTGATCGTAAGAGCTCACCACAAGCTCGATTGACCACTCAACCTACTTCACATAGAATGATTTGGTGATTGGAACTACACTGATTGTTTGAAAAACATAGAAGGTGAGACTTGGTATGAGAGACTTTTTCAATACCAACTCTATTATATGTTTAGAAAGATATGAACGGGAAATTATGAAGAAAAGCCTTAAGTCGCTTACACGATGGTGCAAGACATAGAAGGCGAGACTTGAACATAAAAGTCTCAAATCTCATGTCTTCATATTAAACAGCATCTTAACTTCTCTTCCCTCCACCAAAAATGAGTGTCCTGTCATGAGCTAAACCAAGATTTGAAAATGCCTTACATTACACCTAAAGTTATAAGGCCTCTTAGATCAAAAAACTCCTTTCTTAATTAACACAATCGCAAATCGGCCATGGAAAGAACTTCAACTTTTATCAACCCTAAAATTCCAACACTCATCATTCATTGCAAAAGATGCAGAACTTTCGATCATATCACTAAGATGCAATCTCTCACTTACCCAAGTGCAAAACTCATGCCTACAAGCATACTACATGTACTAATACCTCGGTTCTGCTAAGTATTAGCCACAATCAATTGACATCCAAGAGCCCTTAATTCCAAACATATATGAAAAAATACAACACAGCTATACTTAATCCTTGATCCCACAATATGTGTTGTTTAATCTGAGAAGCGTTGCTAATTAAGAGTATACTAATTCGGGAAAGCTACACAATTTCTACAAGCTAGGGCAGGGGAATTGAACACGACGACAAGGGCAAAAAGGAAAACCTTCAGCTACTAGGATAAGTCAAGATTCTCGAGAATGTAACAGTATAAACATGTTAAATCAATCATTAAAATGACATTTCAAAACCATAATTGATCGAATTAAGGCTTCTCTCAATTTCATTCCCAGTAAAGTTATAAATGCAGCGATGCAGCAATGTTTTTCAGCTTCTAAATATGCAAATTTTACTTAAATTATGTACATCCAATTGCTTAAAGTTATAAACATGTTTTTCAGCTTCTGATCTGACTAAAGGAATTCACAGTATACAAGAAACAAATCCCAAAATTAATCAATAAGTATTTAAACGAAGACAAAGAAAACACGCTCACAATCAAAAAACCCACAACAAAAACAATAAACCTCACCCTAAATTTTCTATTAATTTGACAAAAATTTCCAATTACTGATTACGAATAATAAGTTTAGTCACAAATCAATACCTGAGAAGGGAGACGCCAAGCTTCAGGCTTAGTAACAAAAAATTGTAGTGTTTTGGAAGAAATATTTCATTTAAGTTATTGAAATCAATAAATTGAGAGTGACAAAGTTCGAGGAGTCATTCTCAAATTTTTAACTTAAGCTACTTTAAAATCAATGGGAAAATTTGATCCAAAATTTGAATTTGAAATTTTATTATTTGCCAAACATTCAATTTTAACCAATTTTAAATTTGCTAATCAAATCATATTTGCTAATTAAATCATCGTTCCCAAATATGTCATAAGGAGATTTATACAAAAGTTTGTTTCCCTAATTATTTGAAATTTGATGACCATGTAAAAGTAGCAGAAATGGCATGCTATACAAAGAAGTGAAAAACCGCAACCGATGCACAGAACAGAAGAGATGGCAGTCATTTTATTTAATTGTTATGTTATTAGCCTAAAGATATTAGCAAATTGGTCCTATGGTCTAGTGGTTAGGACATTGGACTCTGAATCCAGTAACCCGAGTTCAAATCTCGGTAGGACCTGTTTATATATTTTTGGCATTTACTTCTTATTTACAGTTGCACAGACATGTAAGTGCCTAGCTGGCGTTCGATTCTCGGCAACACTCCCTTCTATTTTGATAAGCAGTAAAAGTGAGGAAGAGTATTTTGATACTATTAATTAGCATCACCAATTCACCCTTCCGAATGTATCTCACCCATAGAAATTTATGAGCAGAGTCTGAGGAGGGATAGAAGGTGGCAACTCATACCCATCAACGAGAGCGCAACCAAAAAGTTTCTCAACTCTTTATGATTCGTATTTATGATTCTTAATTCATAGGTTAAATTTGTAATTATGATTCTTAATTTATATAAGTTGAAAACAAGTCAAGTGAAATCTTATTTGATTCTTTACAATATAAATACTATTATATTTTTTATTTTTTATGAAACACAATTTGAGATCATTAAGTATATACTATCCCAAGAGCTTCATATATAAGTCAAGAAGTATATACTATCCCGAGATCATTAAGCAATATATAGAAAGAAAAGGTTTGAATAACTTATAACGTGCGTGTGCATATCTTTATTTGTCGATGGATAAAACATCCCAATAATATTATTTTAAAGGAAAAATTGTCAGAAACTGCCTATTCTATACCAACTTTTGCAAAAAAACTATCTATTCTAATTTTTTTTGCAAAAAACTACCTTATATGACCATAACGTTTGCAAAAGACTACCAGGTGACGGTTTCCATCCATTGACCGTTAACTTTTTCGTTGACCAAACATGTGAGCTGCACGTGATATTTTTTTAAGCTATTAAGTGCCTATTCAGTTGCTCATTGCTACATATTCCCTCCATTATAAAATCACATCAAGAGTAAAGGTTTCAAATCCTCCTGCAAGGTTCCATTGAAGGTGGTGCTCCTGACATTTACTCCTCTAATCTAACTGGTAAGTTCATTCATTTTTCATTAATTGTAGTAAAGTAAAAGCCTGTAATTTCTTATCCATTTAATCCACTTTCTTGCATGTAAATTTCTGTCCAAAAATTCGTGTGATTTCGTGTGATTTCTTCTCCAATTGTTCCGATTTTATCACACAACCCAGTAATCTTCTTCACAATTTCGTGTGTTTTCTTTGATTTCGTGTTTAAATTTAAGTATATAATGGCTAAAAAAAGGAGAGTGAAGAAGAATGGTAAAGTTCATTTCAAATGGGTAACAAAACAAGGGTATGTTTACCTCTTAAATCTATTGATTTATTTTTAGGGTTTTTGTTTTTAGTGTTGATTTCTGATTTTTGCTTATTATGTGTATTTGATTGTAGGAGATTTGCTTACTATTATTCAACATATGAGATGATGAAGCCAATAAACATTAGATTGTATTTTGGGGGTTTTTTTGTGACTAAAAATTACAAGACTGAGTATAGAAACTTATGTCTTAGTTTGTACCCAAACACTGAAGAGATATGCTACTTTGAAATAGCACATTAGATTAAGAATGATTTGGGGTTTAAAGATGTTGGTAGAATATGGTATAAGAGGTATGGTTTAAAGAAAGTGTGGAAATTGTGGAGCACTTAGGCACAATAAGACAAATGCAAGAACCCTCCAAAACCCACTTTCAATGTGCAGAAGTCAAAGGGGGGAAGGCCAAAGAAAGGGTCCATTTCATCTTCATCAGCTACACCAAGTGCCTCCAACAATGCTTACACCAACTGCACCTCCAGTTCCTACACCAAGTGCTGCAACTCCAACAAGTTCAACAATTTATCAGCCAAGACCATGTCCAGTAACACCATCAAAAAGGAGGAATAACAAATCTTGTGCAGCAGGGACGAAAAAACGTGGAGCCAAAGCAGTCCCACCAAGGATTATCATGAGCCAAAACTCCGCAAGTGGATCACACAATGTTGTGGATCAAAGTAGTCAGATTTAATTTTTAGAAGACTATGTTTTTCTTTGTTAGTTGTATGTTTAAGTATGTACTTTAATGTTTGGAAGAACTATGTTAGAGTCATGGTTGTAGTATGCACTTTGTATCTTTTGAGAGCTTTTATGTGATGTGGAAAGACTTTTATCTATTCAAGTGTTTTAATTGTCTACTTAATATGTTTATAATATGATAAAGATTAAGAAAAACAGAGTAGAACAGAGGAAGAACAGAACAAAAAAGAGGAGGGAAAATAGAAGAAATTAAGAGGGAAAGGGTAAATAATTATCATCACGTCCAGCTCACATGTTTGGTCAACAAAAAAGTTAACGGTCAATGGATGGAAACCGTCACCTGGTAGTCTTTTGCAAACGTTATGGTCATAAAAGGTAGTTTTTTGCAAAAAAAATTAAAATAGGTAGTTTTTTACAAAAATTGGTATAAAATGGGTAGTTTCTGACAATTTTCCGATTTGATCTTACTGTTAGTTCAAAGAAAAATGTAGTACTAATTAAAAGTCTAAAAGTTCGAGAAAAATAATGTACAAATTAAGACAATTCCATATTTCCATTTGAAAATAGTGCAGCCTTTATAATGGAGATTCGAGAAGGTAACCGCATCACATCAGCAGTGATAATATGATAGTATACTTTTCCTTGGATTTTTTTCATGTGTCTAGAAGAATTGATGTAATTACTTTATATTATATATATTTCCTCCTATTCAGCCTAAATGTCTCATTTAATTTTTCACACTTGTCGAGACAACATTTTAACCTTTAATATCTCAAATTATTTTTAATTAAAAATTATAAAAATTTGATATTTATAATCCTTGTATTGAGACGAATCAAACAAGATCCCACATGACTATGTTTTAACTTATAGATTAAAAGTAAAATACAAATTAAGAGTGATTAGTGAATAGTGTCAAAACAAATATGAGACATTTAGGCTGAATAGGAGGTAGTATAATATTGTAAAAGCTCATGCATTGCATTGTGCTTTCAAAAAAAAAAAAAAAAAAACTCATGCATTGCACGGTTTTTTTAACATCAACATCTATAAGCATGATGTTAAAAAAAATAGTAGAAACACTTAATTTTGACAGTTATATGTATAAATTAACTCTATAATTATAAAAATTGTCAACAATATATTATTAGTATATTATGTTCTCTAATTTACTTAATTTAGCTATAAATAATTGCTGGTCAAAGATTCTTAATTGTAGAAATATTGGTTAAGATAAAATTACATGTTATTTTTTTTGCCAATAAATGAGTCTCATTTGGAAAAACTCTTATATTGTGCCACTTCGAACTTTCACTATACTTATTACATTTGACTTTTTACGCAATTTAATGTATTATTTTTATCATTTATATATTTAACTATACATATTTAAAACTTTTAAAAAGTTAATATTATGAAAGTATGCGATCAGACAATTCAAACAAAATCCCACTCGACCATACTATTTTCTCACACATTAACTGCAATATATAAGCTTGAATGATGAATATTGTCAAAAAGTATTATGCTGCGAGTATTTCAGAACGAAGAAAATAGTACATTTTTTATTTGTTTACAAATTATATATAATAGTGTAGAAACCTGTACGTAGCATATGTACTTTTCCCTGGTAAGATTTTTCTCATGTGTCTAGAAGAATTGATGTAATGACTTTTTATTAATTCTATCAAAACTGAAAATCATATCTTAGAAGACTTCTTTTAATTTACAAATTATATATACTAATTTGCAATGGATAATTTTTTAGCATCCACGTATGATATTAAAAAATAAAGCCAGAAATATTATGCAGTGAAACACTTAGTTTGACAGTTATACGTATAAATTGAATAGTCACTAATTTATGTTATGTCGTATATTATAGTCACTAATTTATTCATAATTGAATGTTATGTAATAATTTCTTTGTTGCCAATAAATAAGTTTTATATGACAAACTCTCTTTAGTACTCCTATAATGTATAAATAGTGTTAGATTTTATTAGATTCGCTTTGATATAAATAATATTATTATATATTTTATGATATTTATAAAATAGTGCATATTATAAATATTGAGTTTCCAACATATACTTTAAAAAATATGCATAAAGAAAATGGGAACTTCAAATTGAATAAAAACATGATACTGAATAAAACATGCAAATGACCAAAACACGTCAAATTTAAAAAAAGTGTTTCCGTGGTGTTCAATAACTATAAACGGTCGTATATATTTGTTGAAAATAAATTTATTTATTACTTTCTCCGTTCCATAATACTTGCTACTGATAGTGACATGTTCCCACACAACATGTCACACTCGGTAGCAACTATTATGAAACGGAGGAAGTATTAAAAATAAATTTACTTTTTGTTAGAGAAATTATCGTCTATGTGAAAAGACACCAAATTTAAGTTGTAAAATTAATTTGTGATTGGATTACAAAAATAGAAAAAATGAAATAAATTAGTAGAAGAGATAAATAGAAAAGATAAGTTTGTAGATAAGATAAAAATACTAAATTTATTGTCAAATAATTTGAAAATGTGTTCAATAAATAGCTTTTTAGCCAACAAACACCTAATTTTTTATGCAAAAATCATCAAATAGCTGCTTATAGTAGTTATTTCATTGATTTTAACTTTATCTTTTTTTTTTCTTTAATAAATAACAAATAGTAAAAAAAAATTATCAAAAATACTTATAACGACTAATTTAAATTACTAGCTTATCAGTCAATAATTTTAGTTGATCAAATTAGTCACTAACTTTAACCAACTGTTTCAACTAGAGGTGTTCAAAATAGACCCGATGACTCGATAGACACCCGACTATATAACTGAACCCGATTTGACCCGACTTAAGAATGGATCTACAATTATGTAAAAACTAATGTGAACACAAAACTCGATTTTGAACCGACCCGAAACACCTGACCCGAAATCAACCCGATGACCCGAATGAACACCTCTAGTTCCTAACAAACAGTCATTTTCCAACTCATACTGTCACAAGTCACTACTTACTACTTCTATAGTTCCTCTATTCCAAATTCCAATGAATTTTCATCAATTTTCATTATTGGTTGTCCCATTTATCTTGCATTATTTGCTTATATTTAAAATATATACCACTATCTTCTTCTAATCATAACTAGAGGTGTTCAACGGGGTGGGTAGATCCAACAGGGTCAAGGGTCGGGTCACAATTTAACGGGTCATTAGCAGGTCGGATCAATAACGGGTCGGGTCATCTACGGACCTTTGCGTAAAGGGTCGGGTCGGATGGTTATAGAAATTGGTTGTAAAATAATATTTTACCACTTTTTTTATATTTTTATATAATATTGTTATATTCATAATTGAATTGACCTAATGGGTCATAAAGTATAATAAAAACCTATCTTATGAACTTTTAAAAACGGTTCAAAGTGGGTCGTATTTAAACAGACTTGACCCGCCACGACCCGTTTAATATTTGACATGACCCGTCCCGATCCGGCCCATTTAAATTTTAACCCGCCGCGCCCCTATCCGACCCATTAAATACCTCTAATCATAATTCATAACTACTCATCTAAACTCTCTTCTAAAATACACCTACAAAAATGTATTATCTCTTCTCATTTAATATTACATTTTTCTATTTCTCGTACTTTCTCTGTAAACCACCTATGTTTTAACACAAATTCTTATTTGAGACCGTCTTTGTAAAGGCATCTCAAAGTTCAGTCAATTATATATATATATATATATATATATATATATATATATATATATATATATATATATATATATATATATATATATATATATATATATATATATATATATATTGTTATAACTCTAAATATAGATTTAGACTGAACTTTTAAGAGTCGTCTTCACAAAAAAACGGTCTCTCAAGTCTCAAGAGAGCACCTAATGTATTAATTGATTCTCAATTGATATCGTAGTTATAGTTTTAAAAGTTTTAAAAATACAAGTGAATAATTTCCTTTGTGCCATCCTCAAAAAAAAAAAAAAAAAAATCCTTTGTGCCACGTATAAGGGCTGCAACGGATAATTCATTTACTTTGATTTTCATCTTTGAGGGGAGATTGCTACCGAAGCACATTTTTTTTTGGTATAATATCTGATTCATTAATAAAGAGTCATACAACATTTACATCAGAGATAAAAATTAGCAGGTACATAGCAATTAAAATCAAATATAATTCAAAAATAACAAAACCACGATCGTTGTGTATGAGATTTGACAATTCTGAGTATCCTCTTCCACATCGCTGATTGATACAGCCTTCTACGAGGGGGTCTTTCGATCTGTTGTAGTCTTGAGATAGAACTGAATTTGATGTAGTTGATGATAATTGCAATTTTGGTGTCTGCTGAATCATCACATTAATCTCTACCAACAAATCAACTAAAGACCAAAATTCATAACTCCAAAATCTTGTAGAGACTTCAAAACCCAATATATAGGTAGAATCAACTCAATAAATGGGTAGAACAACTGTCTTACAGAGAGCGGGCAAAAATTTATTCTAATCATATTAAAAAAACTTAAAATGGAGAAATTAGAAGGCTTACCATCAATCTTTAAAGATTAATGATAGCCCCAAATTAAGATATTAGGTGTTTTTTTTTTAGAGAGAGAAGAGAGAAAAAAATTAGGACGGCTACGGTTTATCTTCCTTGCTACCGAAGCACATACGTCACTGCTAGAGTAGAGACACAATCACATAGAAGTATTTTTAGAAAAAAGTTTGTGACGAGAAATCATTTTGAAAATATAACATAAACACAAACGTTGACTTAACTTTTGGTCAATGGTCATAGAAGTTTTTCGTAAAAAGTTGTAGTGAATCTCATTATTTCTTTATTGTGGTTAAATAATTGTTAATTGTTTATTAAAATAAATTATATAATATTTTTCTAACAATGATTCAATTTTCTAAGTACCAAACAATGCAGGGGTCCAAGTAGAGGTTTTCTTTTTCATGAAAGATGCGAATAAATCATACCCATACCCCAAAGAGGGAGTAAAGAGAGATGCGTGCAGTCATAAAACCCCGCCAATTAATACCTGCGCCCAGTAGGAGTCGAACCCAAACCTTCTACTCTATATACAGATGCTCTATTCATTGAGTCACAAGCGCTTTTAGTCCTTCAATTGATATTGTTGTTGAAGAATTTACGAGTAATAATTAATTCCTTTAACATTTGATACATGTAGAATGACTCAAATTTTTTTTACTTATCTAGTCAAATTATTGATGTTACTCTAGAGATACATAAGGAATAATAATTATTTAATTTTTTTTACTTATCTAGTCAAATTATTGATGTTAATCTAGAGATACATAAGGAATAATAATTATTTCTCTTATTCACTAATTTTATTCCATTTGATTATATTTATTTGGATGCAAGATTAGTGTAGAAATATGGATAAATAAAACACCAAGTGTTATATGAGACTGTCTCACCGTAAAATGAGCCCATATCAGCAACTACGGGTGTTCAAAAAAACTCGGTTTACCCGACCCTGATTATTCGTTATCCGGTTATTTAAACCGGATAATTAACCCGTTTTTGCAATCCGGGTAATCCGGACCGGGTACCCGTTTAAAAACCGGATATTAGATCCGGAACCGGGTCACATAACCGGGTACCCGGTATCCGGTTTTACTTTGATTTATTTTTTTTACTTTTTTTAAAATAGAATGATGTTAGATTGTTAGTAACTTTTAAGCTAAACCTCGAGTTGAATCTAAATAGTTGTTCTCTTCCGAATTACTTTTTTATGATTATCTTTACTTAAACCAATCAACAATAATTTTATTCTTTACTTTTTTATGACTAATTAAGCTATATATTTTTAGAGAGTTAGTATTTGAATTTCATATAAAAAAATGTCAAAATAAAAATAGAGATAAAAAACACATGATTGAACGAAAAAAGACATAAAAATAATAAAAAATTCTAATAAACAGATTATGTGACCCAGATCCGGTTTTTAAATCGGGTACCCGGTCCGGATTATCCGGATTGCAAAAACCGGGTTAATTATCCGGTTTAAATAACCGGATAACGGATAAAGGGCGTCAGGTTTTGCAAGCCGAGTTTTTTTTAACACCCCTAGCTACAGTCATTTGTATTGTTTAGATAATATTAAAAAAAATCATACTATCATTAAAAAAATCATGATAAAGTATAAAAGACGAACTAAAATAATATGATGATTTCTTTCAATAAAAAAATAATCCCTGCTATTCATCTAAAATGTCTCATTTACTCCATGCACTATATCCAATGCACTTATTCAATCATTAATATATCGAGTTATGTATAATTAAAAATTATAAAAAGTTATATTCAAAAAAATTATAAAAAGTTAATATTAATAATCTTTACATCAAAACAAATCAAATAAAATCCCACATGACTATGATTTAACTTATAAATTAATAATAAAATGCAATTTAAGAGTGATTGATAAATAGTATCTAAAAATAAATAGGACATTTTAGATGAATACCAGGTACTAACACATTTTTCTTTCATTTATAGATTTGCTCCAAAAAATTGTACACGTTGGCAGTTGCAAATGGCATGGAAGAGAGGGAATAGACGAAACTACGAAGCATTTGGCTAATTTGCCACCGCAAGCATCATCTAGTGAATGTGGCGAGGCAGTCAAAGGACATTATTTTATTTTCTTCCCAAATCTACGACAAATAACAATAACGTAGAGTATATATTAATTGAATTCAATCAAATTCACATGAATTAATTAAATTGCACATTGATACTTCTCACCTTCTATGATTCTATCTAATTCCCCCCTTTTTGTTCGGGTAAACGATTACTTTTTTTAATTAATTTACTGTATTATTAAACCCTAGAACAGGTTTCCTATTCCCAATTTTTTGTTCGTAATCTCTGTGGTTTTGGGATTTAAACTCTTGATATGCTCTCATATTCACCTGGGTCTAGATCAGCGTTTTTCGAATTTGAGTTTTTTCTTTGAGCCAAAACGTCGAACACTTAATTGGTTGGTTTCCTTTTACCTTTTCAGTTTACCATTTCTCTAAAGATTTTAAATTTCTTTTTGTATTTTGCTTACATTAATAGGTTGTTAACTGTATTTTAATTTGTATATGTAGAAGTTTCTGGCAGTGGATGCTATGCGAAGAATTGAGGGATTGAGATTCGATTAGTATTCAAGTACAGACTATTCACAGTGTAGTTCAAAATTGAAGCTTCTTTTGGCTTGGTTTATTGACAGAATTTGTTCTGATTCGAGTTTTAGCCAAAATTATAAGCGCCTATTTGGTAAAATTCTTTTTACAGAAAATTCTGGATAGTGGGTTTTTACAGTTTGCAGATTTTAGGAGGATAATAAGATATTGGATTTTATAATATTGAGGAACAATTCAATCATTTTGGTTGATTTTGGTTATTATAGTTGAAGTTTTGTTCATATGATCAGGGTCTATTTGATGATTTTTGGCATTTGAGAAGATTTGATCTTTGTTTTTACAATGGATGACATCCAAGGCAGTTTAAATGCTCTTCCTCCTTTCCTTGCAAAGACCTATGAAATGGTTGATGATCCCACAACTGACCCCATTGTTTCTTGGAGTTCAAATAGTAAGAGTTTTATAGTGTGGAACCCCCCTGATTTTTCAAGGGACTTGTTGCCAAGGTTCTTTAAACACAACAATTTCTCAAGCTTCATTAGACAATTGAACACATATGTAAGTCTTTTCAATGTTCATTTTGTGCAAGTTTTACTCTTTTGGCTCGTTTGTTTGTCAATATTATGAAAATTTAATGTACGTTGCTATGAAAATTTACACGAAAAAGTTTATGATCATGCTTGTCCTGTCGTCATTTTTTAATAAATTGGCAAGGTTTATGACAATTAAACACATTTTTTGAATGTTAACACTATAGCTCATTCGCGTTACCATCAATACCGAGTACCGACAATCAAATGGGCTGTTTGTGTCATATAATTGATTTTGAGTAGTTTGAGACATTTTTTATGTTTGTGGTTATGCTTTCGATCGAACAGGGTTTCAGGAAAGTTGATCCTGATCAATGGGAGTTTGCCAATGATGATTTTATCAGAGGGAAACCACACCTAATGAAAAACATACATAGACGAAAGCCAGTTCATAGTCACTCATCGAATAATCTTCATGGACAAGTGAACTCTAACCCTTTAACTGATTCCGAAAGACAGAGGTACAAAGATGATATTGAGCATCTAAAACATGAAAAAGAAGTTTTTTTGATGGAGTCACAAAGGCAACAACAGGAGGAACAGGATCTTGAGTCGCAGGTTCAGCTTTTGAGGGATCGTTTACAACAAATGGAACGGAGGCAATATAGTTTTGCTTCGTTCTGTGCTCGGCGATTGCAGAGACCCGAGCTTGCTTCAATCCCTCCATTAGTTAACAATAATAGAAAGCGACGGGTTTTTAGGCCTGACCATTTTTATGACGAAACAAACAATGAGGATAGTAGCATATGTACCATAAGAACAAGTAGAGGAAGTCCTAACGTTCGTTTTGGTTTAGACTTTGATCCCAAGCTCTTAGAGATGATGGAAGCATCCCTACATTTTTGGGAGAATGCGGTTGAGGATCTCGTAAATGTGCAGAGAAATCCGACCCATGAGGGTTTTGAATCCACTACTAGCCCAAAAAGCCCAGCAATATCTTATACACAACTCAATGCTGATGATCTATCAGATTCCTTAAGGATTGACATGAACTCGGAACCTTCTGCCGCAGCTTCTGTAATCCCACCGGATCCTGCTTCTCGACTCGAGACAGAATCCAGAACTGCTAAGGCTATGGCACAGGGAGTCAATGATGTATTCTGGGAACAAATGCTGACTGAAAATCCTGGTTCATCTGATGTACAGGAAGTTCAATCAGAAAGGAACGATTCTAGACTTAAAGAGAAAGATAGCAGACTGTTAGATCATGGGAGATTTTGGTTGGGTTTTAGAAATCCAAATAGTATTCCAGAACACATTGGGCAACTTACTCCAGCAGGAAGCAATTGATAGGTATCATCTTATTTTTGACTTTGAGGCTGTAAACTTGGATGTAAATATAAGTATGATTGTTTCTCATGTATCAATAGAATTGAACAAGTTTTTGTTAAACTATAGAATTAGATTCCATTTTTCTGCTAACATCTTGTTAAAATCGTCTCGATTCGTCGAACTTACCTTTGGAATGAGTGTATGCCATTTTTGATGTGGAGTTCCATCTCTTGTTAAATTGCATTTTTTGGGGAAGTCTAATATGTTTAGATGGTTTATGAGGTTTCTTGGTTTGTCTATCTACATATAGATTTTATATACGCTTTTATTTAGTATGCAAGATCTTGTGTATGCTCGTTGGTTTTTGGCTGTGTATATACATACAATTTAGGGAGCTTAATTGAAGAAGCTCGATTTGTTTGGTCTGACGCTAAAATCAGACCAGATCAAAAATTCCGGCCTAAAATTGTGTGATTGTGTCCTCTTGAAAGTGTTGGTTCATGTAGTTTGTGCAACGTTCTTAATACATCCTTTGTCCATTTCCATTTGCACTAGAGATTGGGAACTCAGGATTTTGAAGAGTGAAAAAAGAGGTAGAATGAAGTTGGCCTATATAAAAAAACTGAAGAGTCACATGAACCATTGTGATTTTGATGGTGAAATTTTATTTGCCGAAAAGATTTTACACATAAAAGAAAAATATTTGTGGTTGAATTTTATATCTACACTACTTAAAATTATAATTATAATGGGTTTAAACTATACCACTAAATGCTACTGAAACTGATACTATATCGAACAATAATATTTTTTGAAAGTATTGCTTTAGAGTCATTAAATAAATTAGCCGACAGAAGGTCTTCTGAGAGACTGTCTATGGCATAGACGGCACTCTCAGTAGCCCAGCCCAATGGAAATTTCAGTTATTTGTTTTGGAAAGTGTAAAAATAGGCTGGATCATTACACCAATCTATGCTATAAACCGTCTATAGCAAGAATTTGTGATTTGACGAGGGGATGAAATGAAGAAGCATTGCGGTGATGACAACAATTTTTGCCATTTCACTTTTCTCTCTTCTCGCTTTTATTGTTTTTGAAATTGAGATTTTGAATTTAGAATTCTTAACCATTTTCAAATGTTGAATTTGAAATTGAAAATGAAAATCTTCATTTATAATTTTATAATTGATATAATTTTGAAATGAATTTTTTTGTTCAAAATCATAAACTTTATGAATTTGTTATATTGATATTATTTTCTAATTATTAATCTCATATTCATTAATGGAGTGGATATTTATCATTACAACATAGTACTTTAGTAGTATGCAACTATGTGAAAAAGCAAATGGTAGCACTAATTTTTTAAAAATTCACCAAGTATCTCAAGATTTTAATTTATTCACACAATTATAAATAGACATCATCATCATAAGTCAGTGTATTTCACTCATAAACAAATTATAGTAATGGTCTATGAAAGGAAGATAGACGGCAGCTCATATCCATATAGGAGAGTGCGGTCAGAGCCTCAGAGGTCCCCCGACTCTAAAGGGTCTTCAAAAAGAGAGGTTTTTGCGACTATCCGAAAGTCTGCAACTTACACTCACATTAGTCATGTATAGTAATCAACTAATTAAAAATACACAACAAATATAATACGTATAAATAACTAAACAAACGATAAGTAAAGGGCGATAAGACAAAATATCCTTATTTTTTATCAAATAAAATAATATCAAAATAAAGTCGGGGGTGGAGGCTGAGGATAGTGTGCTTTGCTTTTATTCTATAGAAAAAGTGTTATTGTTTTGGGTTGGTGTGCAAGATTGTTTTATTGGTTTTAGGGTAGGTTGGGTGATGTAGGTTAATTAGGGAAGGAAAATAAATAGGTCCGTCAAAACAATTGGGCTTGATATAGTGCACATTTAGTCATAGGATCTCTCAAATAAAAAGTTAACGGTCAGTCTTCTAAGAGATCGTCTATTTGAGAAATACCTCTCATAGCTTAATTCCTACTCTTACTTTATATTTTGTTTTATGGGCCGACTCAATTAGAGATGGTCTCTCAAAGAGACCGTCTCTCACAAGAATTTGTGAAAAGTTAATTATTACAGTCGAGATAGTGTACACAATTAGAAAACAACTAGATACCATCTTTTAAAGAGACGACTTCGAAACAAGAAGTCCGTATTTTTATTTTCACTTTAATTTGTATTAATTAGGCTATTTAGCTCATATATCTAAGACATCTCTCGAAGACACAGTCTCTCACAACAATTAGTGATTAGGATATATGATGCTTGACCAAAGAACGGTTGTAATATGCAATTGTTGAGGCCTGGGCGATTAAAGTTTCCTACCAAATTATATAAACAGTTGTAAATACTTCCTGTTATTTCTTTTGATTCAGCAAAATCTTTGGAGTAGCAAACAATGTTTACTGGAATCTTCCTGAATATATGAGGCTAACATGTTAAGCATATTTCGTTCCTTAAAGTTTGTACTCAAAGACTCGTATATTTGAGTTATTAGTACAAATCCAAATGGATGATGGGAGTATACCTTAGATCATGAGTTTGAAAAAGAAAAAAAAACGAACACATGACAGAATGGAGTTTTTTTTTTTGTTATGAACGTTTTGTTCCCAGTTCTGCTTTAAATTAAGGACTTCACATGAGAATGTTTCCTAAGAAACTTATGCATGATCCTGAAACACAAACCATTTATGGGATGTGGTCATCCATAGATTTGGGAGTGGAAGTATATAGAGACCCTATCAAGTTGTAGAATGGACTGTATGTGACACTTTGTCCACCTCGAAACGAGTTAGTTTTGATACAATACACTATTCTTAACTCCGAAAATTTTACCTTCAAATTTTCGATTCATCTTCGTTTGCTGTCCGTGTTGAACCAAGTGAACAGACAATGGGTCTTTTTTAAAGAGGAAAGGAAGTACATATAACAGATGCACCAGATTTTTTATTACAAGAAAGTTAATTTTAGGGTTTTCATACAAAAACGTTTTGACAATCCATTATGCTGCGAGATCACACAAGAGTAAGTAAGCAAGACGTGAAAGTCGTTATGCTATGAGATCACACAAGAGTAAGTAAGCAGGTATCGTATTTCCTATATTCGTTTTTCAGGCCTCATATTTGAATGAAAGAATGTCGGGTTTCCAACCAAAATTCGAGAACACAGAGATATACATTTACAAACATATAAGAAAAGCGTGCATCGGGGTGTTTTACCCTTGCACAACCGGAACAGATATAGACATGGGTACAGACACATCACCAGCAAAGCTCGTATCTCTATTCATACCCGTGTTCCCAGCTAACTGATATGCAACTCCTAATCCACCATAATGCAGAGCTGCATTCTCTCTTCTTTGAAATACCCTAGCAAGGGAAGCTGCCTTTCTCCGAGCTCGTTTCGTCCCGGTGAATAGCAAGGATTGAAGTAAACCCGCCAATGCCGGTGCCTTGAGCACCCTCTCAGTGGTGGCAGCCCCACCATTCCGGCAAAGTTCCAATAATGCGGCAACTGCATTCTCCTTTCCTCGGGGCGTTCCACAACGCATCATCCCAAGCAAACTGGCCACTGCCATTTCCTCATTTCCTACAGCCTTGGCCCCAGCAGGCTGCCTCACAATCAAGGCCAATGCTCCTGCTGCCTCTTCTGATACCCCGTCGATCCCTAGAGCTCCGATAATTGCTGTTACTGCGCCTGCTTCAACCATTCTTGCACCGTTCTCCGCATGTGTGGATAGATTGAACAACGCAGTAACAGCATCTTTCTTGCCTCTCGGAGTCCCATCCCGCAAGAGTTCCGCAAGAGCTTCAACGGCCCCATTTTCATCTGCAATTCTCTTCTTAAAGTCGTGGACAGCTGATAGACTAAACAATGTTGCAGCAGCATTCTCTCTCGACTCGGTCGTGTGCCCAAATCTTAAAACGTCAACAATGGACTTCAAGCACCCTTCTTCTTCCATGATACGTCCCTTATTCTTGTCGTATATGGATAGATTAAGCATTGCAGTGACACAATTTTCTTGAGCAATCGCATTTTTAGACGACAATAGACGCTTGAGATATGGCACTGCACCAGCTTCTGCAATAAAAGCCCGGTTCTCCTTCCCTGTTTTAGCCAACAACCGAATCTCTCTAGCAGCAACGGCTTGCGCATCCTCTGACCCACAAGCAAGTTGTTGGATAAGGAGATATGCTGTGGCCTGGTTTGCTGCAACGGCTGCTTTTGACGATGAAGCTGCAACTAGCTCCGAAGAGGATTCTGCACCCTCTGGTGTCTCGTATGGAACTCCATGAGCAACAGACCATTGCGTTATCAAATTCCTAAGGGCTCGATTGGGAACGAGGCGTGTATGTGCAAGCATTTGACCAGTCTTTGGACAAGTATAATGACCTTCATCAAACCACCTTGATATCGATGACCGATCATAGCTCTGGCCAGTCGATACAATCACTGGATCTCGCATCAAATCTAACGATATGGGGCAACAAAAGTCCTTAGGAATCGTAAGAAAAGTATCGGCAATTTCCTGAGTCATCATTCCTTTCCTCATCTTCTTCGGGCTCTCGCCTCGGATCTCCATCTCTTCTTCGAACCCAAATAGCAAAAACCGACAATAACGGGTCACAGCCACAAACCCATTAAGCACAGCAGCCGTTGGCTCAATATCGCCCTCGTGATTAACAATCTGCTCCTCTAAGAACTCAATCTCACCCCTACAACTCTTTGCATCACAAATTCTCAACTGATCAACAAAGAAAAACCAAAGCTCATTCTCAGAAGGAACATTTCCATTCTCAAATTCATTCAAGAAAGAATATAATCTAAGCCTCAACATCTCATCCTTCTTATCCACATAACACTTAGCTCTCCTCAACTGTTTTTGCAACAATTCAATCTGTTCTTTAACATCTTCATTCAAACTAAGCTCTTTAACAGGAAGAACATCCAAAAGGGTAGACATTTCTTGATTAAGATCATGAAAATGACCCGAAATCGACTGGTTTTGTAAAAGCATCCATAATTTACTAGATTGTGCACAATAATCCAACAATATTTTGCATCTATAAAACAGTAAATAAAGCTCCTTTAAGCACATAATTGCTGTGTATGAAAACCTCAAAATAGGCTTAGATTCCTTCAAGAAATCCAATAAAACAACAAATAACTCAATTTTCCTAACCAAAGACAAGAAATTCTTCTTCTGAAATAACAATTTCTTCCCAGAATGCAATTCAATTAACTCATTAGCTACAGATAATAAAGTTGTTATAATCCCTCCATCAGTAAGGTCCACCGGGGCCAAAAATGCCTCCAAAGGTGGCGATCTTCGCCGCCGTAACGATGAAAACGCTGCTGCAGTTGCCATTTTAAGCTCAAATTCAAGATTTCAAACACAACCCAGATAACCAAATCCAAAACAATTAACACCCAAATCAAAAAATTCCCAAAATTACAAGAAATTAGCAGTTCCTTAATCAACAGAAAGAACCCTAAATACCCAAATGAAAAAACCCAAAAAATCAAGAATAAAAAACAATCTCTCTCTCTACAGTAAGAATAAGAACAGACCTTTCACCCTTTTGTTGTTGTAATAGTTTGTTGGGTTGTTGTAATGATGTTTGAAACTTCAACAATTTGAATAATTAATCAAGCAGTTTCCTTTAAATACAAGATGGGGTTTTTTCTTCAAGTGGGAAAATAACAAATATTCAAGGTTTTAATTACGCGTTGAAGCAACAAAGAAAACAGAGAAATTTCATGTATTTTCCTTTCTTTTTCTTACTGTATTTGATGGGCAGGCTTTCTGAGAATGACTTTGAGTTTTTTTTGGTTTAATAATTAAAGAAGAGTTGACAAAACCAAAAAGAAAGAGAGAGAAAGAAATGGGTGTTTTGTTTAAGGTATTTTAATGGAGGTAGAGAGAGAAAGTGATGGTGTCCATTCATTATGCCCTATTTTCAATGCCATTTAGTAGAGCTGAAATTATGTTGGGTACTGTTACTGGATACCAAAGGACAATGATATGCATTGACTCTACTTTCTCTCTATGCTTTGCTTTTTGTTGATTTATTTCTTCAAAATCTTTTATTTAATTTTTTTGAGAGAAATAATTAATAATTTTAGTATTGGGAAAAAGGTGAAAACATGATAAGGAACATTTGATTATGATGTATCAAAACTCATTACAAAAAAGTTTGTCCAATTTTACCATAATGAATCATGATACTACTACTAGTAGTGCCATTACTACTCAAGTGGAATCCCAAGTTTTGAGTTTATTGTATTTGTTTTTTCTCTTTAGTTGATACTCCTGTTTTCTCCGTTTTGAAATACTTGTTATAGACCGCTTTTGACACTATTTATTGTTTAAGTTTATTTTATATGTTGCCATTAATGTGTAAAAAAAATATAGTCAATTATGATCTTATTTTAATCGTTCATCGTCAACTTTCATTATAATAATTTTTTATAATTTTTGGATATGTATAGTTCAAATATATAACTGATCAAAATAACACAATGGATTGCGTAAAAGTCAAATGTAGCAAGTATAGTGCGACGAAAAAAGTATTTTCTGTTGTTGACTATTCTATTTGTTATATAAAATTGGGATATTCTACTTGGTAAGCACCAGGTATAACAAAATTCACAAAATAGCTAATCTTATTTGCAATTCTACCAAATAGCACTCAAGTTATGCAAATTAATCTGCCGTAGCGTTATTACCCAAAAAACGTTTGAAATCCGTTAAGTAGTGAAATTACTTAAATACCCCTGTTTTATTTCTTAAATAAAGGGTCTTCTTCCTGGTTTGTATTCTCCTTTCATTTGAATCCTCCATTGTCAAAGCTTGAAGGATTATCTTCAAATGTCTTCAACATCAACACACTCCAAAATTTCTTCAAAACCTCCAATTTTGGCGACAGACATGGACGTTAAAGAGATTCGCCTTGTTAGATGCAGGTGTGGGAATGGTCTTCAAGGAAGGATTTTGGAAATTAGGGTTTCTGATTCAAGCACTAACCCATTGAGATTATACTATAAATGCAAAGCTTGTTCCTTTTTTAGCTGGGTGAAGGAAGAAGACTTGACCAGATATGGAAGACAAATTAAACGGAATAATTATGGAGTTGAAATATCTTCCCAAATTGAAACAGAGTTACTGGTTCAAAGTAAGCAAATCAAGCAGTTGCAGATGATGATGAAGATTATGATTAGTGTTGGTCTTTTAATTCTTGTAATTATCATTAAGAATTAAGATGTTGATTTGGGGGTTTATGTAAGCTAATCAAGTAGTTACTGCTTCAAAGGAAGCTTTCTTTTGTAATATTACCATCAGTTTTATTTCAATGAAGCAATATTATTAAGATATTCAAACTATCTTGCAAAAGCTTAATTATCATTAACATCCATTAATGTCTTCCCCAAAAGCTCATACAGTACATATATACTGTTTTGTATGCCATCTCTGACTTCATAATAGCCATCTCCTGATTTGTATGCCTTACATGTCCTAGAGTCAGAAATTAGTGTTTGGACTCTAGTACATATGTTTGGACATACATCGTCATCATTCCAACTTTCACTCCTTTCCTTTCTTGTAGCTATACGCACCATGGTTACTCTTCTAATACCTGTTCATCATCATCAGAATCATCAATTGGTTCCTCTTGGGGTTTATCACTAACCCTCACTCTCTTCCTTTTACCCTTGTCTATTGATTTCTCTCTTACTTCCTTCACACATACACCCTTTCTGTTTGCTGTAGACCTTGGCATTTTTTTAGTGGGACCATCAACTCTTTTGGCTGGGGATTTGTTCTTAACAGGGGATTTCTTCTTCAAAGGGGATTTCTTCTTCACATGGGATTTGTTCTTAACAGGGGATGATACACACTCCATGTCAGCCCATTTGTATTCAGTTGCATTCATAACACCCACATCATGTAACACCTCATTATACTCACCTACAACAGGTTCCTGTATTGTAGGAACATCAAGCCTAGAACTTCTCCTGATGGGTAGCTTGCTACGAAAAGAAAGTGATTTACTTTGGTGTGTATTAGAGTAGTTCTGGGACTGTTCTGATTGGGGGGGTTCATTGGATTATGATCAGGATCCACCTCTTGCTGTACAGGGGTTGGATCAGTGATCGATAATTCAATGGGTTCTTCAGGGTGTACAACTTCTAAAGGTTGTGGAGGATTAGGATCCTGTAATTTCTTCAAACTACGCACAGAATTCATCAATTTCGTCTCAACTCCAACCTCGATGACATAAACAACTATCAACTCCGCAACAGTAAACTTCCCAAACATAGTAAACAAGTCATTATCCCAATCAAGCCATTCAACTTCATTGTTAAACATGTAATAAAATCGAGGTTGTAAAGGCATCTCCTTCCCAGCCTTCAAGCACTCAGCTTCCCAATCTAAAATTAAATCTAACAGAGTCTCCCTATCTTTATCATAGACAATTATATCTTGTATAACGTCATTCCATTGAAATCTAAGAACAACACGATCATCCATTCTAAAACAAATCAAAACCCAGCAACATGCATTCAACAACTGATAAACCCTAATTTCTAGAACAACATCAACCAACAAAAAAACGATTGTCATAAACCCAAAAAAAACCCTAAACAGAGGAACAAAAAAGAAGAGAGAAAACTTACCTTAAAATCGTCTCCAAACTTTATATGAAAATCGAAGAACAAATCCAAGAAATCCAAGCCAAAGATCGATTCTTTGGGGTTAGAGAAGCGTAAATGAACAAGATGAATGGGAAGTTATGATGATGGGATGTTTGATGCCAGGTATTTTGCATTCAAATTAGCGTATTAATACGCATAAAATAGGAGGGAACTTAAGAAATAAAACAGGGGTATTTAAGTAATTTCACTACTTAACGGATTTCAAACGTTTTTTGGGTAATAACGCTACGGCAGATTAATTTGCATAACTTGAGTGCTATTTGGTAGAATTGCAAATAAGATTAGCTATTTTGTGAATTTTGTTATACCTGGTGCTTACCAGGTAGAATATCCCTATAAAATTTGATGTTTCTATTTTCTAATTTTAATTTTTTTAATAATTATATTTTAATACTTATGATCTACATAATGCTTATTTATCGTCACATGTTTTCTACTAAGTTTTTTTTTTAATCTTTTAATGTTTGTAGTCTGTAAATTTTTTCTACCAACTTTATGTTATGCAGATGCTTCCTCGGATTCTTCTAATTAGTCTTATTTGACTTTTCACCAATTTTTAGGTGGGTCAAATGGAACCATTTTATAATACAGAGAGAAAGGCAATAAGTAAATTATTAATGGTTTTTATTAAATTTATTGTAATAAAGTAATAGAAATAAGGAAAATAAGGTAAAAAAATACATACTATGAATATTGAGGTGAATAATAGTGAGTATATTTTTAATGCTTATAATCCTTACTTTTTCTGCATTGACTTAATTATTCAATAAATTAGCATTCTACCTAAAAAATTCAATTTTCTTAATTCTCGAACATTACTTAAGAATATCAAATAGAAGTAGATGAAGTATATGGAGTGGGTTAGAAGTCACTTGACTTAAGGGTTAGAACTAACAACAAATATTGAAACTAAATTTGAAAAGTTATTTAAAGCCTTAAAGGCCATACTTTCTAAAAACAAATACTAAAAATAGTAGTTTTTTCCTTTTAAGGTTTTGCTTTATTTTATGCATTTCTCCATTTTTAACAAAGATATTCTATCGAACATTTTGGTAACATATTAGCATATGGAGTGGATTATGAGACATTTTTATAGTTTGCTACTAGATTTACAAAAAAAAAAAAAATAAATAAAATGACCCAAATGACTCAATTCTAAATGATTCAAAATAAATAAAAGATTTTAATAAACTCAACTCAAATATAAGTCGAATCTAGCTAGCAATTTTGAAATTCACACAGCTTAAAGTGATTCATATATACCATAAAATTATAAAAATATGAATTCTACAACATATTTTTTAAATAATTCATCGTAGCATGTTGTTAGCTTATACAATTGTTAACAATAAATCTATTGTATCTCGCTTAATTATATGTTATTAAAATAATTCTAATAGTTGATCTAAGATATTTTCTATGGTATCAAGTTGGTGAGTTCTTTCAAAAAAAAAATAAATTGGTGAGTTTTGATTACATTAGCACTAGTTGGACTATATAATGAATCAATTATTTTATATCATATTAGTTATCCGATTAGGTCAATTGTAGATTAAGTTGATATAAAGGAGGCTCAATTCTAGTTGAATCGATGACAAATCGGGGCAAGTCAAACTTGGGATCACTCCAAGTTAGGTTAAGTCAACTATCAATACAGTATCGAATTCATGCTAATAAGAGGTTGATGCAAATTAACTTCTTTATATTTCAGGATGTTCTCATGTGCAGTTATTTTTAGATCGAGTGTAGGTTGATTATGGACCCAAAGTAGATAACTATAAAATATATCAAACTTGAATCATTTATTACTGGTTGATATCGGACAATTTTACATTTCTGGTCAATTTAGCACCAAAAGAAGAAGAAGCAAAAATACTTCCTCTAACCCCATGATTTTGCAATACTATTGAAGAATTTCAACCAACAAACTCCCTTGTGGCGTTTGTCAATAAGAATAAATTACCTAATATAACATAAAATTTATATATAATCTATCACCAAATCAGACTTTAAAACATATAACATGATTTCTATTTTTACTTTGATTTTTAATTTACTTTTTCAAATATGTTATTGTTGGTGTTAACAACCGTTGGTGTTTGTTATTTATGCCTACTAGCAATAGTAACTTTGTTTAGGAGAATGATTGGTTAGACGAAAAGCAAGGGCCACAAAAGGCAAGTAATTGAAGTTCTCAGCTTGTATATGAAAAATGAAATTTAAGCTCAAAATAGAGTGTGGTTCAAGCAAATCTTCTGGAACCCATTGTCCTCTTTTTTGAGTTTGCTTTTGAATTTTGACGGAGAATTTTTTCTATCACCGATAATTTATTTATGCCCCTTGGACTTTTGGGGGATATTTTTATTTTTTAAAATTTAGGGAATATTTTAGCGTTATGAAGGTATTTTGTTAATTATAGATTTATTCGTTAAGCATTAATTAATTGCTTAATGCTCTAGTTTGGTTAAATCTTGAAAAAGCAAAAATGATTGTCGTAATAGAGTATACAAAGTTTATTATGCTCTTATCAAAAAGGAAAAACTATCGTGAATAATACAAATTTTTACTGATTTCCTACCAATAATACAAACTTTTGATTAACCTTGAATAATAACAACTTTGATGTTGATTTCTCTCTAACATTCTTAACATGTTGGTAACTTACAAATGTAGGTCAACTTGTAAAACAAAGAAAAATTAAAAAAAATAAGAATGCAATAAAAAAAAGTAAGAAAAATAAATATGCAATAAAAATCCACCCAAAAAAATAGTGGTGGGGAATTCTCTTACTTTTTTTCTTTTTTTATTGCATTTTATTTTACTTTTTTGTATATCTTTTTTTTGGCAAGTTGATCTACAATTGTAGGTTACCAATAGGTTAAGAATGTTAGAGAAAAATCCCCATCAAAGTTGGTATTATTAAGGGTTAATCGAAAGTTCGTATTATTGTAGAGAAATCAGTGAAAGTTCGTATTATTCACGGTAGTTTTTCCTATCAAAAATGAATGTAAGGAAATTATATTTATATATATATATATATATATATATATATATATAAAATTATTCTTTAAATTCTATTGGACCCACCAATTGTTAGTGATCTGTATTAGTATAATACTAGATAAATTCCCGTGTAAAATACGGATGCTATAAATATTTACTGATATGAACAATAATATTATTTTATAAAATTAAATCAGTTAAAACATAAACTTAATTATTAAATGTTTGTATTATTAAGATATTATATTATTAAAGTGAATAAATAATTTACTACACAATGCAACAATATCAAAACATATACTCATAGTAATAATTATTGCTATTTGAGACAAATAAAATTTAAAAAGTCTTTAAACATGATAGACAGGTGGGAAGATTTAGTTGGAAAAAATAGCGTAATTCATTATATGATGATGTTAATTATTTAAGTTAAAATTAAGATTTACAAGTATATTATTTTTTGGTTTATATAAGGAAATATAGTATACCTATAAATCATCACATATAGTTATAGTCAATAAACAAATATTACATTTTTAATGAGTTAATTGTTTTCTAAATATCATGTCAAATATCAAAAGTTTTATTCCCAATAATAGAAAAAAGGCGGAAAAAATTTTGATGACAATGTGACACATATATCTTAAGTCGTTTCTTCATTAATATATTTATTGATTGATTGATTGATGATTGTTCAATTTGGCTTAACCGGCTCGAACTTGCTTTTGAGTGCGTATCTGTTTTTCTATTTAGTTGATGAGAGACTTTAGATTTAAATTAAACCATTCCTTCTCATATCAAGGACCACATTATTTGTATGGTCATACACTCATACCTTCTCTTTCAACGATATAATTTGTCTTTCTTATATCAGTGTTTCACCGGCCTGAAAAACTTGTTTTACGGGCTAGGATAGTTGTTATCTGCTGTACAAGTATAAGTACAATTTCATTTAATTAAATACTCCGTTGAAGTCATGATACATTTATATGACTGATTGAATATTGATAGAGATAGGATACATAAAGTTCTAAGCATTCATATTGGAGTATGAAAATTGTAAAATAAGCTTAAATAAATATTTTATGTGTTTAAAGATGTTCAAAACAAATCTAATGATTTAAAATTTATCCTGTCTAATATCTGAAATTTTATTTGATCTGAACTTCAAATTGGAATTAAAATTAAAATAAATTACACAAGACTCGATTTTGAACCGATCAAAGATACATGACCTGAATTTGTTAGAGTATATAAAATATTATGGGGTCTCAACCATCAACTTAAGCTTTTGGTTGAGTTGATTCCTTGACATAGTATCAGAAACCAACGTGACAAGAGATCACAAATTCGAATCTCAACCACCCTTCATTTAAAGTAGAATATTCAGCGTCTATGTGCATCCACACTTCTAACCCAATGGGCTTTTGTGTGAGAAAGCATGTTAGTGTATAACATATCTTGAGGCCTCAACCATCAACTTAAACTTTTAATTATATTAATGTCTTAACAGAGATAATCCGATAACCTGAATGAACATCTTTTCCTCCGATCCGTTCCATCAAATCTTCAACATTTAAATTTTCAATGTTAGTTTTTTAAAACATGTGTAGCAAATTTAAGAGATAGACGGAGTACCTAAGTGGCTGCATCAAATTAAAGAATGACTAGGAAAAGTATGAATAGTCAAACTTGTATTTTTCTGCAAAATGATTGAATAATCAAATTAAGTTACCGACTTGGTTACGTCGTCGGTTATTGATGGACGGAACGTGTAGTGTTATGCATGCATAATCACATTAGATTAATAAGGAAATTAGGAATTAGATGGTAAGACACGCACGGACACGGCAATAAATTGAGGCCAATCAACTTTACTAATCTTTAGAAAATGGAAAGGTATTAAATTTATATTATTGTTAAACAAGATCGGATTTATTGTGAACGTCAGCATATAATCAAGGAAATATGAAATGTAGATTTCATAAGCCAATGAGTAGAGACAAACAAAAATTGATAAATTTTTTAAATGTACTGTGCAATTTCAAATTTATAATATTTTTCAAATAATTTTGTATCTTTGATACTTAACATATACTTCCTCTGTTCCGTTTTAGTAGCACCATTAGATTTGACACATGTTTTAAGGGTTGTCAAATCAGTATGGTAAAAGTAGGGATAAGGTATGATTGATGGTGATATGTAGGATAAAAATAAAAAAAATTATTATAAGTAGATAGTGGTTGTGACTTGTGGGTATATTAAATAATTAATAGGATGATGTATGATTGATGGTGATAGTGGGGTTGGGAATGAAGTGCAAAAAATCCTAATCAATAACCGTGATTTGTAAATCACCATAAAAAGACAAAAAGAATAACATTAAAATAAACAAAATAATAAAAGATAAATTAAAATAATAAAACTTTCATCCTATCACATTGTACCACATAAAGGTGATTAATTTACCTCACAAATAACCGTTATTTACCAAGACCTTCTCGAATGAAGTGAGGATAAAATAAGTAGATTATTTTTGCCAAAAATAGTAATGTTGCAACTAATATGAAACTTCCAAAAATGGTAAGTGTTGCAAGTAAAATGGAACGAAAGAAGTACTACGTAATTTAATATTAGAGTAATGTGCAGTCGAATATGTTGAAAATGATCAAAACCTCTTCTACCAATAAGATATCATCCTAAAATATATGACAATAAAATAAATCGCTCTAATAATTTATATGATGTACTTCCTCCGTTCCATAATACTTGTCACATTTAACTTTTTTACGCAATCTAATGTACTATTTTGTTCATTCATATGTCGAATTATACACATTTAAAAATTATAAAAAATGTATATTGTGAAAGAATGCGATTAGACGATTCAAACAAGATCCCACATGACTATATTATTACTTACATATTAGCCGCAAGCACACAATATATAAAATAAGCTTAAACGATGAATAGTGCCCAAAAACAAAATGTAACAAGTATTATGAAACGGAGGAAGTATATCTTATTTTTAATTTTTTCGAGTAGGGATAAATTATAAAATCACTAGACGATTTAATTAAGGACATAAGAAGTCAACATTTTTGATCTAGCTTTACACCTAACCATTAACTAACCCAAACCTAGTTTGATTTTCATTATTTCTTATTCATTTCAAACGTTAGGGGCTTAGGGCTAAATTATCATACCATGTTTTATACACTTTAGACTTTAGTCCATCTAATTATGTGAACAAAAAATTATTCAAAATAGTTTAAACGGTTTGATTGTTCTTTTTTTTTTTTAATTGTACTGTTTTTCTGATTAGTATTTGGTAGTTTTATTACTTCTAGTTGTAAACATTTCCCTATATAGTATTAGTAGTAATAAAATTAATTTGTAACCTCCACTACTTTATTTTTTTATTTTTTTATTTTTTTAAATAACCACTACTTTATTTATGTAGTCTGTCATTTAATTTTTTTTTTAAAGCGAACCATATAACTCTTAAACAAGGCATTAGAATTAATATATTTATTTCTTCGCCGAAATATTTTTCACATGTGAGCTTAAATTTATCTCTTTTACACTATAGAAGTATTTGAATAATAATTTTGGAAAAAAAAAAGGAGAAGAGGAAGAGGAAAAGAAAATGAAGAGAAATAAAAGGAAAAAAATTGTTTAGAAGGAAAGGAAAAAAGATGAGCATACTTTTGCCTCCAAAATTTTCCATTTAAAAAGATTGAAAACTTAGCAAAAATTGATCTAATACTTTTAAATCTCCTCCCTCCTATTTTTATTATCCAAACAAGCATATATCCTTGAACATGTCAAATGAACAATTTTTTATTATAAAATAATCAAATAAATTATGAATTGTACTCCTATATTCCGATGGTTTTTGCCACATTTTAATTTTCAGTCAATTTCTTTTATTTTGCTACAATTTCTTTTTATGAAAAATGTCTCAACTATTTATTTTATTCTTATTCACGCATTTTAATTTTATTTTCATAATAAATCCACACATTTTAATTATCTTTTAATATTATTCATATGCTTTAAATGATCTTACCATTTCTTTATCTTTGTTTAAAAATCATTTATTGCAATAGGAAAGTGAGGAGTATAATTTAATGATCAATAGATTGATGATGTTTCTATAACTAAAATGAATTAATTAAAAAACAACCGCTATAGTTGGCGCTATTCATGCATTGCCCATTGTGCAAGTTGAAATTATATTCTGAATTTTTAGTTTTTAGGTTGCATACTTGCGTAGTTGCTGATTTGCATTTACGCATATGGTCGAGGCGTCAAGCTAGAGTTTTAAATTATCACAAATTCTTGTAAGAGACGGTCTCTTTAAGAGACAATCTCTAATTGGGTTGGCCCATAAAAGAAAATGTAAAATAAGAGTAAAAATAAGCTTTAATGAGTTGGGTCTAAGAGGCGTCTCTCTGAGAGACGGTCACTGACATGAGACAAGAATCAAGCCAATAGGCCCAATACACAATGAATACGAACACATTCGGCTCACGTGCATGTTATTTTTAAAATAGAGTTGAGTTCACAAAGATTCGTTAATTTTCTTTATGAGCTGACCCGATAAAAACTGACTCTTTATAAAAAATTAACAGATGTATCTAACCTTTTAAAAAGAGGTTGGGCTTTTAGCCGGACACATCCCATTGCACACCTCTAATCTGAATCTTTAGTGATACTAGTACTTGCTAACTTAACAAATGGAAAGAGTAGTTTATGCGTCTTAATCTATACCAACATTCTTCATTGAAAAAAAAAAACTAAAACTAAACTAAAGTACACCATTAAATCCAGCATCCAATTACTCAAACACAGAATCTTTGGCACTACAGAAAAAGGCCACAAATGGCTCCAAATAGTCAACCTCATAAGCATCTATGCTAACCAACTCAACGTAATCTTCGTAACAGAAAAAAAGAAACCAAAACTAAAAATTGTATAAAACCCAAGACACGTAGGGAAGCTTACGAATAAGTCAGAAAGATGATCAAAATGTACTGAACCTTTTACAACAACATTTCACATCTAATATTTGCAGAGCAACTGCAGCTTGTGGGAATCACCAGACTAATAAAAGCAATTAGTATGTTGTTCACCAGACGAAAACCATCTTGTCAGCAATCGGGTTGAGTCAATGAGCCTATTACCAGAAATATATATGGCAGAAAAAATGGTCGAGAAATCTCAGTAGCTCTACGCGGACAAAAACCACTACAATACTTGCTTTACATTAATTTACACTTGTCAACTTTTAACTTGAAGTATCTCAAGAATCATTGTTGTCGCGGACCATGTTGGTTGGCTCACTCAGGACATAATTAGGCAGTTCATATTTTGCACCTGCATCCAAAAAGCAATTCAAATACTTGAATGCAAGGGTAAAGGATGTTTTAAATAGCCAAAAAAAACTAAATAATTAGGAATAGTTATATGGGTAGAAGTTAGAACACCTCTCTCATCATAGCAAACTGTCAGGTCAGGGTTCTGCACAATTATTCCAGCACTTTCGATGATTGTCTGCGCCATGTCCAGTTCACCTTCAGCGGCAGCGCGGAGTGCATCCCAGATTTCTAGCAAGACAAAATTTACATCATTCAGCTTAAGTACTTGACAATGAATACCCTGTCATCAGAAAGTAGTACATCTACCAACTTAAGGCCATGATGACCGAGAATTATGAGTCTAATGGCTGAGGGTTTTCCTTTCAACCTAGTGACAGGGGTTTGATTCTCACCACGGACAAGAAATAATTCCCTCTCCCCTTCATCTTTAGGGACTCTTAGTAAACATCCATTACTCCGCTTACACACAAGAGTATGAAAAAAAGAGGGGAGACACGGGGGAGAGTAAACATCCAAGTCTGGCAGAAGAATATGTGCAAGTTCACTGTCCACAGTCCACTCTTTCCTACCAAGATGATCATACACCAAAATATATGAAAATCTCAGTATATAAACAAATGTCTCCCATTGACCTGACTCACAGCATCATACCATTCACTTAGCATGATTTTCAACTAAATCAGAAATCTAAATATATCTTATGAAAATGTTTTGGCACAGACAATACACAAATTAGTTGCAGTATAAACATTTCACAAATTACAAAAATTATAAAAAAAGCTGTACGATGAAGTCTTACCAAGGTGCATGCTATTTCAATAAAAAAGTTTACTAAGTTTCTCTCTCCTTGTTCCCTACCATAAATTTACTTTATATTTACTTCATTAGCTCTTTCCATCTTCAACACCCGAGGGGATGGAGGAGCAGAGTGTACATGGTGAAGTTTGGTGATCCTCCACCAGGATCAGCAATCTATGTTATTCATATTTTTAACTGTATCTTTACTGCAGCACAGGCAACGCTCACCAATAGTTTTTAGAACCCAAAAGAAAAAGGATTCAACATACGGATTACCAGTATATACCCATCCCAAGCATCCTAAACATTGCCGTTTTGTCAGATTTTCTTTTGAGATCAGTCTGCAAGTTGCATCAAACTCATCAAGAGCTTCCTCCAGCTGATCCAAGTAATCCAAATCATCTCCTTCAAGGAATCTCCAAAATGAACTTCTTTCCTCCTACAGTAGTCCCTTCCTATAGAGTAATGTCCATTAGGCCCTTGGAAGGGTTTGTTAAAAGAAGGGGAAGTTTCACATTGCATTCAACAAACCTTACATTTATCACTTTATTTTTTAACACCCTGGCCAGAGGTCAGTATCATATATTTTCGTGTAATTTTATCCTTTACAGTTTCCCTCATCTCTATCTTGCTTCTCTAACCTTTGTTAATATTCTCTAAAATTAAGGTGGTCTTGAGGAAACTGATAAGAAACATACTTGATCATCATAAAAAATTTGGGGGATGGGCCATGGGCAATTTCATATTTTTCCAACAACTTTGCATCTTTAAACACTTAACATATACTATGTAATTTAATATTGAGACCCCCAAATTTTTGGGGCCCTATGCGGTTGAACATGTTGAACATGCTCAGAACCTCCCAAATGCTCCAAAATGTGGAAACTCTGGCGCAGTAAACCTAGTAAACAGAGATTTAAGATACCAGAGAGTAAGACCCACTGGTTAATACAAACTTGAAGCAGATAGAGGAAACATCAAAGAGCCATACGTATACATTGCAGATATATGCAGCAGGAACTTTCCTAAGAGCAATAGATCTATATATACAATCGCAATAAAATTCCAATGCAGGGCATTGCAAGTTTGACAAACATTTACCTCTCCTGCCACCATAGTGAGGTGCAGTGTCCCAAAATTCCTCACGCATCTGAGTCAGTTGTGCTTTGGTAATTGCTTCAGTATGCCTCCATGGCTTTGGTTTCCGAATCTTTTTAGTGTTGTCTGCCCAGACATAAATAAAGACATGCCAATTCAAAGGGCATTAGGAGCCAAGTACCACAAGAATAGAAAATACAGGACATCAGCATAGTGAAAAGATTGCGACAAAAAATGCCATGAAAGCATTAAATTTATTCAGCTTATAAAAAATTAAAGGAGAAGGCGGGAACCGGAATAGCAATTTGAATCAGCATACTTGCTGCAAAACTGAAATTACAAAATTCTCAAGAAAAAAAATATCACCAAGCCAACTCATCACTAACAATTATGGGAAACACCATTTAGTTAGTACTTCGACGTACTACAATTAGATCACATTTTACATTTGTCTTCAACCATTCAACAGCCAGGAGATATTTTATCCTCAATATTATGATTTAAGACGAACAAAACCATGCCAAAATAACATATTTCAATGGTGTCACTAAACACTAAAATCATGTAATAATGATATGTATCCTGCGAATTCTGCCAAAATATTACTAAAGAGAGAACGATCCAAAGATTATGTAGTATGCAATCATTTCACCCACATAATAAAAATTATCAATATCTGTAAGAAGTGAAACTGAATCAGAAAACTTATTCAGGCATCTACACCCTGAAATATGAGAACATCAATATGGAATTTGCATGAAGAATGAGAGGAAATAATTTTCAAGGAAAAAGAATGATAATATCTACAGCTGATGATTTAAACCCAACGGCAGAATCAGCTGTGTCCTGCAGCTCATAATAGATAGTTGTTAAATTTGTGGTTTTTCCATGTCTTTTTAATGTGATAACTTGATAGATAGATTGGTATTTTTACAAAATAAATTTGATTTCATATATTTATATCTAAAATATTTGGTTTTCCCACAAGATTAACATAAAGCAATCTACTACATAAATTGATGAGCATTTTCACTTGAACAAATTCAAGGCATGAAACTAACTATTGAAGATTGCCTAATCTCTAAAACCAAAAAAACTCTATGCACTTCCTCTTTATTCATTGAGAATGATTGACCTTCGATTGCTTCAGATAAAAAAAGACTGTAAACTACAACTAGGTCACTGGATCATTCAAATGCATTGTGTTTCTGTAATATGATCTAATTGGACAATCTTCCTTTCATGACAGGCTACAAGGGCTAAGTTTCCCAAGAAAATTGACAAGCTGAAAGTTTATCATGGATGCACAAAATTTGAGAAAAAAGAAAAATATAAACAACAAAATAGATGAAATTTATATGTATCAAATATCTCCAAGAATTAAAGAAAATGCCGATGTCCATGGTCATTGTGGCCTATATTTTGGTTAGTATTCGATCACGATACAGTAATGCATACAACATTTTGCACCATGGTCATATCCTTATCCTTATATAAACTAGTAGACACCAATTCCTTATATAAGATAACAAACAAGAGTTAGAAAATCTTAACAGTTAAACAAGTGCTTTAAGCTTACTCTTCCTCTAGCAAACTTATTACTTTGTATATATTCTTAATATCTATACAAGCATAATTATTTAGGAATCTCCATATTCAAGTTTGATAACATTTACAAAATTAAATTGTGACTAAGGTTTTGGTTCTTTAAAGTAATATATTTCTTTGTTTCAAACTCCACATAACATCAAGAGCCCTATTACCCGTTTGAGCACTCTCGAATAGTGAATCCTTACCTTATTGCCCATTCATCTTTAAAAAAATTTCGAAGAAAAGACCTCTATTTACTATTTCCTAAGGAATAAAATTAGTAAAATGACATAGTACATTATTCTCATGATTTTTCAGACATCTAACAGTTGTACACAATGAGTATTCCTCAACATTGTCCCAATGTTACTTCCCTATTCAATAATTCTAGTTTGCTTGTATTATGTAAAAATGTTTACAAATTTTGTTACCTTTTACAAATTATTAACAGATTAGGATTGAATTCCATAAATCCACCTACTTAATTAGAGACATGGGAAGAGTATAGAAATCCTCAAATCACACAGTATTGTAGGAAAATCATGTCAAATCCGTCTATAAGATGTTGTAATGATTAAAACCTTAAAAGTCTAAGCCATTCGGATACTTCATCTCACGGATCACCTCAAATACCTACGTCAAAATCCTAGACATTGACAGGGATAAGGGCACTTTACACCTAATTCATATCAAAAATACGAAATTTACAGATGTTAAATTAGTCGAGCCAAGCCATTTACTTGGACAAGCAAACTGTAATCTAAGTAGTATGAGTAACATATAAGATACAGTCACATCAACTGAATTTTCTTTCTTTAAGGATATTTGATGTATCATAAATTTTAATAAGCAACCAATTTACATCACAAAAAGGAATTCTCCAATGCAAAAGCATGACTTCCTAAACAAATAAAGCAAGTGCCGCAAGGAGTAACAGGCAGGCACATGTGAGGTTATATTCCAACACGCTACACTCATTAACCACAGCTATTCACCCTAAGATCTTATCATCCTCTACTTTAAATATGTAACAAACTTGTCAAAAAGGAATCACAGGTCAGTTTCTGAGAAAAATATGAACTAGTTAAAGTACTCATGACAAAAATATTAATGCAAACAAGGAATGTCTCGAGAAGACTAAAGCAGTTACAATGTGAATAGAAGATTGAACGGCCAAACATAACGCATAGTCGTGACTTGTGAAGAAAAAACATTCGTTACCTCAGATAATAAATGAACAAGATTCCACAGACAAAAATCGTAATACTCCATAAACCATACACGCAATCTCAACAACGATAAACACAACATCCAGTTGTTCACCGAAATTTTGAACCATCTACTTAACAATTTGGAAGAAAGACAACCGATCACAACAAAGCAAGTTCTTAATTACTTGGACCATTCACCAAAAATATTTCTAAGGAATGAATATAATAGATAAAATTGAATATAATAGACATGAAACAGTTTAAGTATACTTAAAAAGTATACATCCACACAAAGAAACCAGAACAACCATAAAATCATAGTGCTAACTGCTAACCAAAGAAAATCAAATGGCTGCGCATTCAATGAAGAACAATGCAATCATAGCAATAACCATACTAACCATCGAGAATTCTAGTTAACCACTTCAACAATCAAACTTCCAAAGAGTCATCAGAAATGCAAAAATACGAAAGAAAAACGTTACTAAATCTGTTCAATTTTAGAAAAATGAACAATTTTTAAGACATTAAACCAAAGCGTAGATGAGCATCAACGTAATTACTTCATAAGAATATCATTACTCAACAAAATCATTGACAAACACAATTTCAACAAATTGGAGTAAATGTAGGATCAAAATCAACAACTAGAACAACAAATAGGCAAACGAAAAACTTGTAAAATAGTGAAGCTAATAGAATTGAACCTCACCAGAAGCAGATTGAGGTCGGGAAACAAAGCAGCCCATGGCGGAAGAGGTAGAACAAAAAGAAGAATCAGAGACAAGAGACGCTATATAGCGTTTCTCTCTCTAATCAGTTACGAAGAGAGGGAGAGAGAAAAGGAATCGAAAAGACAAAGAAGAGGAATGAAGAGAGAGAAAGAGGATATTTAAAGAGTGAATAAATTTCAGTTGAGAAGAGAATAGAGAATAGAGATGGATCGCCGTACTTCGCTGAGAGTCCATCGAATTTCAATTACTCTAATTTTTAGGACATTGTAGGACAGGACAGCCGGTATGATTGAGGACTCCTCTTTCAACTTTTAGTCAACTTTATGAGTTCCGTTTATTTTTTGTTTTTGGATCATTTACCGACTACAGCCTTTAAGCTTACTCAATTTCAAATAAATAGCCGCAAACTTCGTTTATTATCAACTACAGCCTCCAACTTACCAAACATGACATCGAAACAGCAAAAAAAAGGTAAAAAATGGTAATAAATGAAGTTCGCGACTGTTTATTTGAAATTGAGTAAACTTAAAGACTGTAGTTGGTAAATGATCCTTTCTTTTTTAATAAATAATTTATTCCATTATACTAGTTTTGTTTTAAAAGTTGCCATCTTTTTCAAAAAAAAAAAAGTCATCATCTTTTTCATTTTGAAAAATTTTAGTGTCGATCTCTAATGTAAATCTATTTTAACTGAGAAAAAACTTTGCTATTCCCACTAGTGTTTGAATGTTGATACTTTGTCGTATTGCCTTAACATACCTTTGTGAAATATTGCTTGCCTTGAGGCGATCACAGATGATACCTCGTTGTATGCTATCATCAATCTATATAAAAAAACATATTCATACAAGATCTTGATAGATTCATGTCAATATATTTACTGAATATTAATGCTTCAGAATTTTTTAAAAAGTTACAATTAAAAATATTTGATTTTTAAGTTTGTCTTTAGATTTGCGCAAAAAATTAATGAGAAGATCAAATAAAAACAGATGGAGTATTATTACTGTTTGCTTTTATAAAAATGTCCTCACTGCACATTTCAGTTTCATTTAAAATTATTTACGCAATTCAAAATATTCTACTACCATTTATCATCATAATTTGTAGTTTATTTTGTGAATTTATCATCATAATTCCAAATAGTCTCGCCCTATCCAATTTACCCGCAATTTGAATCAATTGGATCCAATGCCAAAGACCAAAGTCTGACTTGAATCAATTGGGTCTAATTCCAAAAAAAGACCCAAACCATTGAATGAGAGTCTAATTTGACTTTATACCTATTGGATCCAATGCCATAACCATGTCTAGTTCAAGCTATAATCAAGGGCGTGTCTAGATCTGGGTCGGCATGGGTCACTCACGACTCTGGTCATAAAAAATAAATGTTAAACTGATATGCGCTTTGACAAAGGCATTTCCAACTAATTACACCATGTCAATTCATTTTCTTTAATACTTGTTACATTTTTATTTTATTACGTTTCTTAGTTGTATTTGATTTTTATTTATTTTCTCTTTCACAATGAGAGTTTATATAACATTAGCTCTTTTTTGAATTCGCCCCTGCCTATAATTCACCATACTTGTACATTTATCCTAATGGACAATTATTGAGTAACTCTTGTGGACACAGTAACACTATTTCATGTAAGATAAAACTTATTAAGAAGTATATTTGTGCAAGACCTTAGAAACACAGAGTATCTGACTACAAAAGTGTCCATTCTCAGATAATTGAGTTGGTTATCATGTATTAAATCATATATTTATATTAATTTTTTTATATATGATTATGATTATGATGAATTCATTTTAAATTTGATCATGTTAAATTCGAATTAACTACTCTTGTGAGAGACCGTCTCTCACAGAGACGACCTCAAAACAAAAAATCCATATTTTTTATATTCTCTTTAATTTGTATTTATCGGGCTATTTAACCCATATACTTTCTCCGTTCCGAAATACTTACTACATTTTATATATTGCGGCTAATATGTAAGTAATAATATACTCAAGTGGGATCTTGTTTGAATCGTCTAATCGCATACTTTCATAATATAAACTTTTTATAATTTTTAAATGTGCATAATTCGACATATAAATGAACGAAATAGTACATTAAATCACATAAAAAAAATTAAAATATAGCAAGTATTATGAAACGAGCGACCGTCTCTCACTTAGGACAATTTTGTTGAATACATCAAAGATCAACTCGTCTAAACCCAACCCATCTCCATCCTCCACTCCACCGAAAAGAAACCCAACAACGTGGAAACATCTTCTACACTCTGGAATCGCCACGTCATTTCTTCCTTTCCTTCTTTCTTTCGACTCCAATTTTAATATTCAACCATTTCTCCGACTCTCCACGTTTTTCATCCTCCCTAAACATTCTCGTTTTTTCAGGAGTTTCTACTTCTTCCATTTTCTTCACTGTTTTTCAGTCAGCAAATTAACCATGAATATCTTCAGACTTGCTGGCGATATGACTCATTTGATCAGCATTCTTGTCTTACTTCTCAAAATTTATGCTACTAAATCCTGTTCAGGTCTTTTTTTCGATTTTTGATTTTGTCGTCATTTTCAATTTTTTTTTGTTTTAGTTGTAATTCAAATTTGGAAGCATTGTATTTGTTTTTATAGTTATATAAATTATCAAGCATTAGACGAATTTATATTCAGGATTAGTGGTCCGACTTAGTTTTTAGTAATGATTTTTGATAATTAGGGTTTATTAGAGTTGAAATGATTGTGTTGTTGAATTTTGAATTTTGTTATTTTTTACTTTCATTCTTGTCATTGACTGCATTGACTTAGTATTAAAATTTATTATGACACTGTTGATTATCTGTGAATTAAGTCCTTGATGATTTGAATTTTGGAATTTAGTTTTAATTTAAGGTCTTAACAAGTTCTGTTGCTTTGCTCTGGTGGATTTAAAATCATACATTTAGTGGATAAGAGAAAACAGTGATTGTGTAAGAAGAATTTTATTGTAGGAGTTTCCTGTTGTAAGGAGAGAATACCTTGTCTCTTTCAAATGCACATTCATACAAAATCTTTTTTTACTGGTTATTCAGAGATGTTGAGTAATAAAATTACGTAGAGTGGAAATGATAGATTAGAAGTCTACTATATAGTAGTAGGCAATTACTTATTAGTTATTACCATTGTGTTGATTTCAGTTCCATATTGAGTTCGCTATTCCAGTTTAGTGATATTAGGCATTGCTTATAACTTCCTTCCTGACAAAATGGATATATTTATGAATACGAGGACAGTTTCCTGAAATTTCTATTGGTGTGTGATGCCTTTATTTATCACTTTGGACATTATGTGAAAGTTTATTGTGATCTTTGTTTCCAGGCATTTCTCTCAAGACACAAGAGCTATATGCGCTAGTATTTTTGGCTCGTTACCTTGATCTATTTACTGATTTCATATCATTATATAACAGTGCCATGAAGATTGTGTTCATTTTGAGCTCTTTGGCTATTGTTTGGTGTATGAGGATGCACCCTATTATCAAGCGTTCATATGACAAAGTTGTGGACACATTTCGTCATTACTTTCTTGTCCTTGGATGCTTTGTTTTGGCACTGCTAATTCATGAGAAGTTCACTGTGCAAGAGGTAAGGCTAGGGTTACTATTATATAAATATTGTCTAGTCATCACATTTCGAATTTTCTGTTTGTAAACATGTTATTTGTGTTTGGAGACTTTCAATCTGGACATAAATGTGATATTGATGTGCTGTTCTTCCCTTAGAAAAACCTTTTTACTGTTTGTAATCATAATCTCATCTCATGTTACTGGGGTTGCACAAACTAATACTATGTTACGCTTTGTTGGGATGTCTTCCTTTATGAGTTGCTCATTTTTGTTCCTGAAAGTGGATTTAGTGGCATAGTTATTATTATGTATTAATGTGACCGCGTAAATTCACAAATTTTGGAAGAAGTGTTTGTCTCAGTTGTTCCTTTGATATTCTTGTACCTTATGAGTAGATATATAGTATCAGTTGACCTCCACCGCACACGTATGTCATGGATTCATGATTACCGACCAATTAGACCTGTGCAGGTTTTTAAAGGATGTTAAAAGCATCTTCTTCCATAACATAAAGAGTTTACCTAGTTGATGCTTTTGGAAGAGGTGTTAAACAGTTTTTTCCATCTTGATTCTCATTTTAATGAGGTTCTATTCAAAAAACTACTGAAGTCTGAGAAATTTAATGTTGGTGCTTCCTTAGTTTTCCATTTGTTCTTTATTCATATCTTCTTGATATTTTTGGTTCCATAACATATTTTATAGACATTCCCATGTTTGTGTTTCATGATCTTCATTTTCCTTGCTGTTTTTCAAACTTGTTTCTTTTGTTTAATTGACCATACAGTATTACCTATCTTTACAGGTAATCAATGACCTTGAAATCCTTCTCCCAAGCTACTATGTAGATTTTAGCAGAAATCTTTTATTGGAAATTTGATGCAACTGATCAGCAAAATGTTTTGTTCTGAGTTGTAGTATTCCTATAACTATTAGTGTTTAGCTTTTGCCTTTTTTATATGTAGTAGATGGAGAAAAAAGAATGTTTCTCATTGGTTCGTAATTCTTGATTCTTTTTCTTCGGTAGTAAATTATACTTTAAGGAGGGGAGATATCATTTTATTTAGGAAAATTTACCTTGAATAATTCAACCTATTCGTGATTTTCCTACAATAATCCCACCTATTGATTAACCATGAATAATTCCAACTATAAGGGGTATTTGCCTAGAGTAAACTTAGGTAACCCGGTGACCTGTTATAGTAGGTAATTCACAAAAAAAGTAAATTGAAATTTAATTTAAAATTAGAGAAAAATTTTGAAATTTTACATAAAAAATTCTAAATAATAAAAAAAATCATAAATTTTCTTTTTGAACATTTTTTAAATATTTTTTTCAACATCTTTTTAATTTATCTTTTTTTAAAAAAAATAAAACTTGCTATAGCAAGTCATTTGGTCACCGGGTTTACTCTTGGAAAATATCCCTTAAAGTTGGGATTATTCTTGGTTAATCAATAGATGAGATTATTGTAGGAAAATCACGAATAAGTTGGATTATTCTAGGTAAATTTTTCTTTTATTTATTATGGAGATCTCTCTTTAAGGCTCAATTCTTCCGTTTTTGGTGAACTGAAGTTTCTAATGCTGAAGGGATTATTTTTACTTCTTGAAATTGATTTTTACCGAACTTCTAATTATTTTTAGTTCTTTTCTTCTAATGATTTTTTTCTGAACTTGTTTACATATTGACCGAATTTTATGGGGTTTAACCAATTTTGACAATATTGAACTTATCTTTTACGTAATAGATGATTGTAAGGTGAAGAGTACATGGCCTAAGTAATATGTCTTAGTCTTAACTCTTGATACATTTGTTGACACATCCGAGTTTAGTCATTCGGCTCAGTTGGTAAAATCTACTTTTCACAGGTTTTTTGGGCATTTTCTATATACCTGGAAGCTGTTGCTATTCTACCCCAACTTGTCTTGCTACAAAGAAGCGGAAATGTTGACAACTTGACTGCTCAATATGTTTTCTTCCTTGGGTATGTCACAACTTAATCTCATTTAGTACTTGTCAGTATACCTTTAGTGTAAACACCGAATTGCTGACCATGGACGTATATTGAAAATTTGTGGTAATATGCACTTTATTGAGTAGCCCCTATCCCTTTGAGACAGAAGTTGGGTAGGGGAAAGTCTTGTGAAGAATTGTCATCCATGAACTTCAGACAGAAATATTCTTCTCTGAAACGTCACTAGGCCATTTGCACTTTCCTTGTTGACCTTTTTTCCCTCAAAGGTTTAACTAGATTTGCGTGTTGTACCCCATCTAGATTGGAAGTGTAGCAGTGATAAAGGTGAATACTAACTAATCTAAGATATGTTTGCAACTAGGAATAATCAAGAACCGTGACTGTTTAAGCTTATAAACCAAGGTGACTCGTATCCATTTGCCAACCTAGAACATTTTCCATTATGCTACACACTATCCTGCTCTCAATTCACTTTAGCTGTTAGAATTTAGAAGTTTTATATGCCATAAGTTGATTATTATTTCGTCTATTCTGCTCTGGCCTTTTGAGGGCCTTTTCCCTTGTTCATAAACCTTCTTTAGTTATCCATAGCAATATTTTTGTCATGTTTATCGAGTATACTTTAATTTTGCTCTATGTAGGATGGGGAAAGGATAATAATTTTTTTACATTGTATGATGCTTTAGATGAGGTAATATAATAAGAATGTTTTCCTCTTTTAGCTATAGATATTTGCATATGCTTGATTTTAAAAGGCAAAGCAACTAAAATTTTTGTCGAGATATCACGAAGGCTTGTAAAATTTTTGTTTTATGGGCAAAGCTCATTTGAGCTTTATAAGTAAATATCTTCTATGTTATATATTTGGCATGATCAAAGACTTCAATGACAAATGAAATTTTGTTCATCCAATTAAATGGTTTGTCTTCTAGCATCCTTTTGAATTCTCATAAGTACATTTAAACTTTGAAGCCTGGTAATCACTGCATAGACAAACAATGAATACAAATATTGTTCATCCCTAGTGCCCCGATTTTTTGTATGATAGAGTGCCTGCAGTTGTTTTCTTTAGATGTCAAGGCTCATCCCCTAGGTTGACATTTTAGATCCTCATGTAGCTTGCAAAACAAGCTATAGGAAAATTTATTGCTATGTGCTGTGCACATATGAAGCTGACTTACATTGATGAAACGATAGCAAAATCACCAACCTATAAGCTTGAAAGAGATCACACTTTGGCTTTTATCTTATTGTTGGGCAAGTAAGAGGATGAAAAAAAGAAAATCTCTTTTATGAAAAAAGAAAGTCACATAATGAGCCTTTTCAATTTGAAATATAGAAACTCAACAAGAGATACAGTCCAAAACTTGGTAAGTGAGCATGAAATGGAAACAAATTGTCTTGGGGTCAGCACTATTGTGCAATTTGAAATATGATAGAATTTAGAAAATGGGCCTGGGCAACCCAAACAAGGAGGAGAAGTAGTCCACTCATAAACCCAAAGAAGATTCACTACTAAAACCAATTGGTAATAGTAGGAGTACTCCTTGAGTATATAAAGTGATGCATACTCTTCTCTTTCTTCGATGTGGGACAACTCACATGTGGGTAACACATGGGCACTTCAACACTCCCCCTCACATGTGAGTGTCGTTAGAATTTTAGCCCACCAGAAGGGTTACAAACCTATTGGGAATGAATATCCAATTAAAGGCCCCTTAACCAGTGGTAAGATTAAATGCCCAGTATAAAGGCCCAACATAAACCGGGCTCTAATACCATGATAGAATTTAGAAAATGGGCCTGGGCAACCCAAACAAAGAGGAGAAGAAGTAGTCCTCTCATAAACCCAAAGAAGGTTCACTACTAAAACCAATTGGTAATAGTAGGAGTTACTCCTTGAGTATATAAAGTGATGCATACTCTTCTCTTTCTCCGATGTAGGACAACTCACATGTGGGTAACACATGGGCACTTCAACAAAATATACAATATCAACCTTTAACCTTTTTTCACTTTGAAAAGTCTCATTACACTTAGATCTTGAAATTAGACTTTGAAATAAGCATGAAATTTGACTATCTTGTTGAAGAAAAGAGGCCGTATATTGGATAGGAATTCTGTTTTCTATTGTACTTGTCAAAAGACAGAAGTCCCAGCTGCATGGTTCTAAGATGCTGACGTCCTATATACTCCAAAATTTTCAAGTGTGCTCCTCCTATATTTGGATTCTGTTGGTTCACTTATGTAGAGCATAACAATACCGGGTCCTATTGAGTTTGCTCGATCTCTTGAAACACTGTCACTTGGGTTCTGGGGAAATGAAATAGGACAAACTCAATTGGACGGAGGTAATACACCAAATAGACAGTGTGTTCCTGGAGAGTATACAGTATCTTAACTTAGGTACAAGACTCGAACGTTGTGGTAGGTGAGCATATGCAGTTGGATTAAGATAGGTGATCTTTTCATTAAAAACATCCATGTTAAAGGGCATTGTTTTGTTTTTCAGGGCATATAGGGCATTCTACATCCTCAATTGGATTTATCGCTACTTAACTGAGCCATATTTTACTCGGTGGATAGGTAAACAGTTATTCCTTTTTAAACAAAATAAATACTATCACCACGATGAACTTCTAACTTAATATTCTGTGTCGCTACCAGCATGCGTCTCTGGTCTTGTCCAGACTGCCCTTTATGCAGATTTCTTTTACTACTACTTTATCAGGTAAAGAACACTTAATTTGTGCACTAATGCTGTTTGTTTAACCTCTTCGGAACTTATGAAATTGACGGAGCTCCCCCTCTCACCCTCTACTTTCTCAGCTGGAAAAACAATTCAAAGCTGCAGTTGCCTGCTTGAGCTATACTACTGGAAGAAGCAGAAGCGATGACGAAGGACACGATTTACTGGGCACAATAGCCATTCGTGTTTGTGCTGAACACTAGTCTCTACGAAACTCTTTCTCTTACGTACATCGTATCAAACATGATTGATATTTAAGGATTCATGGCTTCTTTTGCTATAACTCATCTATCTGTAATAATATGTAAAAAAATATAGGATGTTATGTTATATCTAGCATTGAACGCAAAGTGAAAATATGGAGATGTTGTCAAATGCACGCGTTAGGATCTTGATTTGTACACATATTATCATATTAGTAACTTCATTTTTTTCCCATTGTAATTGGGAAACTTCCTCTTTTTATTTCTCTAATTAGCAAGTCCCTGAGGCTTGACCCTCAACCCCTGAAAAGAGCACGCACTTGAGGGAGCTAGTAATGTGTTTTCTGTTTATTTTGATTTAAATGTCGTGCATAGGTTCTGTAACATACAAAGGCTAGCATGGATCCTGTGTATTTGGCAGCGACAATGTGTTAGCAGGACATTTATTTAACATCTTTGTGATTAACTAGGCCCAACACAAACCCAAAAAATATAATCAAACAAATTTTTTATGAGACCGTATCACAATAAAACAAACTCATATAATTAGATCATTACTTTAAGAATATAGTGTTGACTTTAATTTTACAAGTGATTACTCCAAAATCATGAAAAATTACCACTTTGAAACTACAAATATAAATAATTACTTGCTTCCTCCGTTCTATAATACTTACTACATTTAACGTTATTACGCAATCCAATGTACTATTTTGATTATTTATTACACAATTAAAAATTATAAAAAGTTTATATTATGAAAGTATGCGATTAGACGATTCAAATAAGATTCCACTTGACTATATTATTACTTCTTCCGTTCCGAAATACTTGCTACATTTTGTTTTTGGGCACTATTCAAATAATTACTTATTTTATATATTGCGGCTAATATGTAAGTAATAATATAGTCAAATGGGATCTAATCGCATACTTTCATATTATAAACTTTTTATAATTTTTAAATGTGTATAATTCGACATATAAATGAACAAATTAGTACATTAGATTGCGTAAAAAAGTTAAATGTAGCAAGTATTATGGAACGGAAGAAGTACTTACATACTTCCTCTGTTCTTTTTTACTTGCAACATAGTTGACTTCGGGACTATTCATCAAGCAAATTAATTTTTATGTTATTGGTAATCTATCAGTTAAAATACAATCATATGAGATCTTGTTTGAATCGTTTCGATTTAAAGTTTATTAATTTTGAGTTTCATAATTTTTCGATATATATAATTAGAGATATTAACGATTAAATCATACCTTGAAAAATGTTAAAAAGCAAATGATGTAAGTAAATAAGAACGGAGGAAGTATTAGGCGCAATATATAAAATAACACGTTGTATGCCGAATCAATCTAACAGAAATTATTTCTCGTTAGATAATCTGTTTAGAAAACATGCGAAAAAAATCAACTTCTCCTATCAGATAATTGGCACGTTGTGGTGTAGAACTAACACGTTGACGTGCTGTTTCATACGTGTCAAAAAATGATTGGATCAATCACCGTGGCATAACTATACCACCAACTTTCTACCAATTGCTTGACCCCACTTTTCTCCCAGTATTTTTAAAACAATCCATTTTAATTTAAATAAAAATCACTTAAAAATCTAAAAAAAAAAATTCACAAAAAAAATTTTAGTTTTCTAGTTTTGACTTCTCCTTTTTTTTCCAACGCGTATACCCAAAAACCAACACCCAAATAAATAAAATAATTTCTCATTATAAACTCCTACTATTAAATAAGAAATCCAAATAAAAATAGTCTATATATGTTCATTGTTCGTCTTCAAACTTTCTTCTATCTCTTTTCTCCGGCGAGCGAATAGATCTGTGAGTTTCCTCCCTTCGTATTTTCTTCACATTCTCTTATTCAATCGTGATCAGTCATAACCTAATTTACTTTTGATTGAATTTCTGGTATGATTTTAGACTGTTAATTTTCAGATCTGCTATATGTTTGTCTAGTTTGTGTTGTTTACTGTCTGATTTGTTGTTTTTGCTTGTTTCGCAGATCGAATCTTTGTTTTTAGGTCAAATCTTTGTGTAATGACTTATTTTGGTTTGTGATTTGATGCAAATTGATGTTTGATTAATTGATTGAATTGACTGGTAAAACATTGGAAAGTTTTCGCTTTCGGTATTTGTGTTTTAGGTTTTTATGCTGTTCCTTGTTTGAGTTATGATTGATGAAATTGAAGTCCTCTTAGGATCCTTCGTACTACTGTTTAGTTCGGATAATTTTACATTAGGCCTCATTACTACAATGGATTAAGTACTGTGTCTGAGCTGGAAATGATGTGAGAGCATATCATATAATGATCTATTTTCAGTGTATTATAATTCTTAGAACCTTGTTGATATAATTGACCATCGTTATTTTACTGATTGCACAAAAAACGTTATATTTAGTACAAGCAAAAGAGGTGATGATTTATGGTGATGGTTTTTTTGACAGGTCTTAAAAATTTACTAGAAAGTTGAATAGAGAACAATGGGAGGAGGATTTAGAGTATTGCATTTGGTGAGACCGTTTTTATCATTCCTTCCAGAGGTACAAAGTGCAGACAGAAAGGTGCCCTTCAGAGAAAAGGTCATTTACACTGTTATCTCTTTATTTGTATTTCTGGTGTGCAGTCAGCTTCCGCTTTACGGAATTCATTCCACAACCGGAGCTGATCCGTTTTATTGGATGAGAGTTATCCTCGCTTCCAACCGTGGAACTGTTATGGAGCTCGGAATCACCCCCATTGTCACCTCTGGATTGGTGATGCAACTCTTGGCTGGGTCTAAGATCATTGAAGTTGACAACAATGTCCGTGAGGATCGTGCACTTTTGTAAGTATTACATAATTTGTTCTTAGATTTTGGTATTTTTGAAAGACACATGTTTGATTTTTTGTTAATGATGGACTTTACTTTTTGGTATCAATTATATTTTAAGTTATATTTTTGGGTGGATGATCAAGCTTTGCTACATATACAATCAGTTGTAATTGCTTGAGCTAGCTTTAGGGTTTAGGGTTTACGGTTTACAGTTTAGAATCACATAATTTGCTTTCCTAGATTTTAGTTTACTTTTGTTAAAGAATTTTACTTTTGGAGATCAATGCTAAGCTATTCATTTGCTGCTAGGACTTTTTTTTAAGTGTAGCCTAATTGATATTGTTGGGTGCTAATTTTTAGAAGATCAAGCTAGTTACATACGCAATCAAACGTAGTTGCTTGAACTTGCATTATACTGTTGTGTATGAACAATTAAGAATAGTTATATTTTCTAACACATTTCCATATAATCTTTAGGAATGGTGCACAGAAGTTGTTGGGAATTCTTATTGCTGTTGGTGAGGCTGTTGCATACGTTCTTTCTGGAATGTATGGCAGTGTTGGTCAGCTTGGAGTTGGAAATGCAATTCTTATCATTCTTCAACTATGCTTTGCTGGTATCATTGTGATCTGCCTTGACGAACTTCTTCAAAAGGGATATGGTTTAGGTTCTGGGATTTCACTTTTCATTGCTACCAATATCTGGTGAGCAACCCTTTTAATCTTGTTCTGGTACACTTTTCATTGCTTATACCATGTTGGTGTAATGTACATTGGCTGAATCATTCATTATTTTGGTTTACAGTGAGAACATCATCTGGAAGGCATTTAGCCCAACCACCATCAATGCTGGTCGTGGAGCTGAGTTTGAAGGTGCCGTCATTGCCTTGTTCCACCTTCTTATTACCAGGACTGACAAAGTTCGTGCCCTTCGAGAGGCATTTTATAGGCAAAACCTTCCAAACGTGACCAACTTGCTTGCAACCGTCTTGATCTTCCTCATTGTTATCTATTTCCAAGGTTTCCGTGTTGTTTTGCCTGTAAGGTCGAAGAATGCTCGTGGCCAACAGGGTTCATACCCCATTAAATTGTTTTACACCTCCAACATGCCCATCATCCTTCAGTCTGCCCTTGTGTCCAACCTTTACTTTATCTCTCAGGTATTGAATTTGGCTAATGACTTGTTGCTTTCTATATTATAAATGATGAAACTCTAGGAATTAAATTTGTCGGTTTTTGGGCAGTTGCTCTACAGGAAATACAGCGGCAACATCTTTGTGAATATGTTGGGCAAGTGGAAGGAGTCTGAATATAGCAGTCAGTCAATTCCAGTTGGTGGTCTTGCATACTATGTTACTGCCCCTGCCAGGTGTGTATATTTCCCTGTAATGCTGAAGCAAATTTCTAGTCTCAGCTTAGTAATTTGTTTAAAGTTGCTCACTATTCCCAATTTTTGAACTTGCAGTTTGGCAGACATGGCAGCTCATCCTTTCCATGCTTTGTTTTATATAATTTTCATGCTTTCAGCTTGTGCTTTATTCTCGAAGACATGGATTGAGGTTTCTGGATCCTCTGCTAAGGATGTTGCTAAGCAGCTCAAGGTAATTTATAAAGTTTATTAGTTTCTTTACTTGACACACTTGTTTAGTTACTGTAGTTATGGAAGTGTGAAGTGTCAACTGCCAACTAATTTACTTCTTCGGGGCCAGAGGGGGTAAAAGTTTTCTTAAATTATACATCACATTTCTTTTTCACTAGCTCGTTATGCGATGATTTTCTTCAACTGCTGTTCACTTTTGGTAAAGAAAGATGAAATATGGAGAAGTAGGGAATTTGGGGGTTTCCTGTTCTGTGCATGTTTTGAAACTGACCGGTTTCTTTTTTTTCCATTTCCCTCGCATACCTTTCCACAACATAGGACTCTGGTTTCTGGTTGTTGAGATTCCTAAATTTTTCAATGTCATGAATTATGTTTGATCCATTGTATTGTTTCGCGTGCGTATTTTAGTGTTTTATTAGGTGGATCACTAGTTTGTGCCAGTTACGTCTTTGCATACAATACTTCAGTTCTTGACGAAGAATGGAGTTTGCTAGACTTGGCTAGAGTACTTCTCTTTAAGAGAGAGGGCATAGTGTGATTATATGATCAAAAGAAAAAAGATCAAGAAAACAAGGGGAAACTGTTGACTTGGCTTTGTCCATCATATATATTGTTTATGTAGCTGATCGCCTATCATTCGTATCTTCTGTTCTGGTTTTGGGATTAAAGTTGGTGTGTCTTTATGAAGGCTCTTGAACCTTTTGACTATTTGAAGTTGTCGACTTGGTTCTCGTGCTGGTTGGTGGTTGGTCGTGTCGCTAGATGAATTAGTTGATCTTGTAGATTATGATTATGCTTGCTATTGTTTGTACTCTAATTGACATTTTGGGACTGCAGGAGCAAGGAATGGTTATGCCTGGGCACCGTGATTCAAACTTGCAAAAGGAACTCAACCGTTACATCCCAACTGCTGCTGCCTTCGGTGGAATATGCATTGGTGCACTTACAGTTTTGGCAGATTTCATGGGCGCTATTGGTTCGGGAACTGGTATTTTGCTTGCTGTGACTATCATTTACCAATATTTCGAGACCTTTGAGAAAGAGAGAGCTAGTGAACTTGGCTTCCTTGGACTTTGAACACAGTTTTCACAGTTTTGTTGAAATTCAGGGGAATGGAATTTAGATGATCAAATGTTAGAATTCAATAGTAGTGTTATCCTTTTCCCACAAAACAATCTGTACGCTTTAGAGCATTTGTTTTTCCCCTTGTCAACATATTTACATTTACTAGAATACAGTTTAATGCTAACTTTATGTAATTTGTGGTTATTGTAATTGTTCTTTTAGTAATCACAGCCTAAATCCTACTGTAAAATGCAGTAGTTTTAATGATTTGTTAATGATAATATAGCTTTATAGGCCAACATGTAGTTCAAGGCATCAATTTCTAGGGGATAGAGCAGAGAGCCTATTGTCATGATAGAACTGGATAATGGTCTGGCTAAAATGAAAAGCAAATTGGATTGGGTCGGGATTTATAAAAAAGAAAACCGGCCCACCTCATTTATAGTATACTGATTACTGACTACCTGGAGGCTGGAGGCTGGAGCACCTTCTTCATGTTGTGAGAAAATCATACAAGTGGATGATAATTGTCAATTGTCATTGATACTGAAATGTTTGTTGTTATACCAAGTGTTCCCTTCTTCGTGGGCCACTTTACTTGAGAAGGCTTATCGTCTATCGATATGCTTATGTGAAACCTTTACTACGTCTTCTATATTAAATTACTTGCAATATTGAAAATATTACATTATACATTTGTGATTATTTTTAATCTAAAAGTTAAAATATGTAAGTATAATCTTATTTGATCCGTTTCAATGCAAAGCTTATTAATATTATTTTTTTTTATTTTTTATTATACATAGTTAGACATATAGGAATAAATTAGTACATTGAACTGCGTGAAAAAACAAATGTTGTTATACCAAAGTGTAATAAAACGGAGGAAGTACAACTTAATAGTTTCATTCTCTTGAAGTCTTGAACTTCAAAGTAGGGCTGGCAAAAGTTGACTCGACCTGAATCTAACTCGATATAAGTGGGTTTGGGTCAAGACTTTTGACCCAATTAATTAAATGGGTCGACCCGACCTGATTTGTTTATTAAATGGGTTAGGTTCAGGTCAAAATTTTAAACCTGAAAAAAACCTGTATAACCCATTTAATTAAATGTATTAATTTCGAGTTAAATCAATAAGTATAAGCTAAACTTAGTTTATTTAATATTTTCTTATTTTTCATAGTAAATACAAAATAAACAACAAAAAGACCATAAAGTTAAAATTAAAGCCTAAAGTATTAGTTTTAATCAACGTTAAAAACTTTAAAACGACAACAAAAAAATTATAAACGGGTTAAGTGGGTCGAAATTAGGTCAACCTAATCTGTTGCAGGTCGGGTCAAGGTTGTGATTTTCGACCCAATTAACTAAATGGGTTGGGTTTTGGGTCAAGGATTTTCTGACCTATTTATATATGACCCGAACCCGAACCTAACCCAACCTGATCTGTTTTACAGGCCTACTTCAAAGTTTTGCCAATGCAAATTCTCATCCTTAGCTTCTTGAATCTTGTTTGATCAAATTACTTTGTGTTTCAATAAATAAATAAAAGTTCTTAAAACAAAATTTTGAAAAATAATTTTTATAGAAAGGAAAAACTTCAATGGGAAACGGAAATTATATTTTGTGAATTGAAACATTCTGAAAATTTATTTCAGTTCAGAAAATTTGTAATTTTGGAATTACTTTGGATAGGATGTTTTAAGGAAAGATCATATTATTCAACACTGATTAATGATTTTAATCAACTAATAATATTAGCATGCAAGTGATTTCATTTAGGAGTGTGAACGTATCATCATTGCTATGATAAAAGGTACTCCTACAACAAACATTTAATTTAATAAATTATATTAATTGGAGAAGAACTTAATCATGCTTGGTTTGCTACAAGCTAAGTATCACTGCATAATCTAATACTCCTTTTGGATTTGATATTTCAATCAGAATTGTTCACGAAAATTAAAAAAATTAAATATTTTAGATAGTTGAGATATTATATTATTAAATACTCCTAATAAAGTTGATAGAAAAAAGTGAGAACCATAAGCATTCAAAAAATATTTAAAATAAAGTTAATGGAAAAATAGAAAGAACGCAAACATTAAAAATTGTTAAAATAAAGTTAGTGAGAAACATTTGAAATCTTAATGATTATAAAAATGTCAGAATAAAGTTAATGGAAAATATGTGAGACCATAAATATTAAAAGATATTAAAATTAGTATAACAAAGGCTAATTATTTCAAAAAAAAAGAAGAAATAATGTAAATAAATAAATTATCTAGAAAAAAAAAACTAAAATTACTTTAAATGAAACATCAAATAACGGAGAAATTACAATATTGATGCTGGTGAGTGGTGAAAGTGAAGCATTAAAAACATAATAGCAGAATCTAAATCTTTTATGACCTTATTTAACACTGTGTCTTGATCTATCTTGATTACTTCTTAGTTCTTATGACATAAGTTAGGATTGCTCTTTTAATTAATTTTGATTTGGAAATTTAAGTTTCAAACATTACGTTTTAACCAGGACAACTCGATCGTGGTCCAATTAACTAAACAGGTTACCTTCGAATGTTTGGATGAAAGGGTTTATGAATTATGACTCATTTATATATCAGTCGGTCTCTTGAGAAACTGTCTCTCAAAGAGACGTCCATTAAACCCAATCCATTAAAGCTTATTTTTACTCTTACTCTACATTTTCTGTTATGGGCTGACCCAATTAGAGATAGTCTCTCAAAGAAACCGTCTCTCACAAAAAGTTGTGTTTATATATAATTCGAATATTGTATAAAGTATATAACGCACGTATATATATTTGATTATGCTAGTAATTACTGTCTCAATATATATTTGATTATGCTACATAATAGAGATGCAATTTTACTAATTTATATCGTAAAAAATAAGATAAATTACAAGTAAATGGAAAATTTGCCATTATAGAATGAAGAAAAAAATGAGATTGTAATTTGTAGGTGATTTGAAAAAAATATTCTTATAACCTAAGATTATGATTCATAATATAGAGTGTTGCAAAATCATAAAACACATCACAAAAACTTGGACGAGACCGTCCTATTCTAAGACGAGATCTAGGCTGGCCCATTGTAAGGCGCGTGTACTACACGCGCGTGCTTTGCCCTTCAGAGTTTCATTTTTTGGTTTTTTCATTTTCTGGACATTTTTCAATTTGGACCTTAACGGTATCAATTTTGACCTTAACGATATCAATTTCAACGTAAAGTATAACTTAAACATATCAATTAAAGTAAAAATTTCTATTTGAACCTATAAGTGATCAGTTGTGGTATTAAATTAATCAATTTCTACCTAAATATGGTTCTGTTTCACAATTTGAGAACGAAGTTAATAAAATGTTATTATTTTTATCATTCTATGGATGAATTTTAAACAACAAATGAAAGGTTAATAACACCGTCAATAATGGTGTTAAAAATATTGTACAATACAAGTACTTTTATTCAATGCAACATGATGGTTCTAATTGAACATAGTGAGACTACAAAATGTAGCTGTAAGTTTTAAACTTAACAATATCAATTATTACCAAACATGAATCAATTATGACTTTATCTTCTTTCTGTTATGATGTTAACTATATCAATTATAAACAAAAGAAATGAACTACAAAACAACATATAATTCAATACTTAGTTTCTGTTATGATGTTAACTATATCAATTATAAATAAAATAAATGAACTACATAACAACATACAATTCAATACATATTACTGTCAATTATATTAGGTAGAAATTGATCACTTTAACGTCAAAATTGATCACTTATAGGTTCAAATTGAAATTTTTTACTTTAATTGATATGTTTAAGTACTACTTTACGTTGAAATTGAAATCTTTAAGGTCAAAACTGATACCTTTAAGATTAAAATTGAAAAATGCCCAGAAAATGGAAAAAAAGAGAGAAAGCATGTACTCGCGAATTGGGCCGGCCCACTCTTGTCTCAATTTGAGACGATCTCGCCCAAGACAACTGAAAACACATATACTAGAATTTTGAGATAATTCTCACAAAAGTTTTTGTCATGATTTTTTTTTCGCAAAACCCATTTAAAAAAAAATTGATAAATTTCTTTACATAATTAAATTTAATGATTTTCTACAATTATAATAGAATAGAGTGCACGCACGGTGTTCCTATTTCATAATGACTAGACAAGTTGGCCAATTGCACTCCAACAATTATACAACTTGATTAATTATATATGTTTGAGTATTGCACAAGATTTAAGCCACATCAATACTCCTTGGTTCTTCTAAATGTTGAATTAACTAGCTAATGATTATTCAACCTTCATTTTTGAAGAATATGGTTCCATTTTTTGAAAATATTACTCCCTCTGAATCAGTTTAGATGTTCAATTTGGGATTTCACGGATTTTAAGGGTTAAGTGGGGTCCATTAAAAAGGTAGTAGTTGGGTATTTTAATTGATTAAATTAATTGTAAAGGTGATAGTTGAGTATTGGGAATTGAAAAAGTAGGGGTATTTAGGTAAAAAAAGGATAGATAAAAAAGGAAATAAGACAATTGATATGATTTTGCCAAATAAAAAAATAAGACAACTAAACTGATTCGGAGGGAGTAGTATTTTATAAATAATGGTTTAAAGATAATAATTTCACATATAAATTAACAATCATATTGCATGAATAGATTAATCAAGTAATGGAAAACAAAACATTCGGATTGTATGATATAGTAGTTGTTTTGATAGCCATTCATTTAAAATTCAGAGTTTCTTAACGCAAAGCATCATATAGATAAAAAGACAAATATTAAACAAATTAGAAAAAATTTTATTTTCATTTTTATCAAACAACATTTTCTTCATGTTAATTAACTGTATATTAAAATAATACTAATTTAATTTATTTGTACAAGTTAATAGAAATATCAAAATATTTCGTGTATTTGTACATGAAGTTAAACTAATGTCTATTTATAAGTAGATATCTATTGAGTTACAAGATAAATATCGATTTAAACAGCTTTTAATGTCTATTTTTCAGTAACTCTATTTTGACTCTTTTACAATGCTTTTGGTCACAATATATTTCTACGAACTTTTTTTAAAAATGCTTAATGTTTGTGATCCTTATTTTTTTCAACTAACTCTATTTATATATATATATTTTTTAACGCTTAATTTCTCTGTCTTCTCTCTATCAACTTTATTATCTAATAAAATAATATCTTTATAATCTAAATAAAAATATTAATTTTATCTAATTTATATAAATATTTTTTATAAGAACATCAAAAGGGAACGGATCTAAAGTGACTACAAGATATGGATTGGTAATTTTTAAAACAAGATCCAGGTTCAGGCAACCCATTGAGCAGATGGACAAGATAATACAAGCAATTAAGTATACTTATATTTTAGTGTAGCCCTTAGTGGTTGTATAGAGGTATAAACTAAATGATCCCTAGTGTGTAATTTAAATATTATTAATGTAAGGTATGGCATGAAAATGATTGTCAATAATTATAGAATGCAACAATAAAGAATTTAGCTAATAAGAATCCAATAAGCTAAATGCCAATTAATGGATTAATTAAGTGCTTAATTTTACAAATATTATACTCACTATGTATGTAATATTCCTATACACTCATAAATTTTAAATATGATTTTTCATTAATACAAAGTAATTAAAATTTCATTAATCTGTCTGGATATATATAGTTCTACTATAAAATTACAATTTTTGTAATTTTCTATGGAGTATATTTATACATATTAAAGCTTAAATTATTTTTTTAAATGTTTGAAAAACCAACATTGTAATTTGTAAAACAAAAGGATTAATAAAAATGTATGATGCATGATTGACCAAATATGAGCTACTCTTATGATCAGAGACCGTTTCTCAATAAGACGTGTTCGAAATACTTCACATGTGAGACAAGATCTTACATCGATGAAATTGTGGGTTGTGGACTTGCATATGTACTGGGTGAGTTAATCTTCCTACTACCATGTGGTTTTGGGAAACAATGAACCCCACCTAGTGTTTGTGCAAGTCAACGCTCTTGACCCATAGATTTGTGGGCCTGAGCCCACGGGTGTCCCGTGTCTACATGAGTAGGTCACAGAGAGATTATGTGACGGCCTAATACGACGACTTCAAACAATGAGTCTATATTCTTATAATATACACTAAACAGACTATTCAACTCAAGTATAAACAACATTTCTCTGTAATACCGTCTAATATAATAATTTTTGAATAAATATGGGTGTTTGTGCGTAATCAAATTTGGACTGATTCTCACTTTTTCACATGTTGAATGAATATTAGTAGTAGTAGATAGTCTAATTGCGCCCCAGCTACTTAACAATCAGCTGCTAATGCCTGCTGCTTTTAGATTCCTCCATACAAATACTATTATTCTATTCTTCTTTTGGCTTCGTTGTTTCAATCATTATCCTTAAACCGGCCTCAAATTAGGTTAAACCAAAGGTTAGAGATGGTAAAAAATGGTGGGACCGGGTAGCTATTTTCTCCATCTAAAGTTTTATATTATCGCTTATCGGGTTATTGGTTTGATGTTGAATCAGGTGTTTTGGAGTCAGGTTTTGTGTACGGCTTCAGTGGCAGATGTATGTTGGAATGCACGGGTTCGCGTACCCCTAGCCATTTAAAAAAACTATCATAGTAGTCTTTTGATTATAAATACTCCCTCAATTTAGTAATTTTGTCTCATTTTTTTATTAGTTCAGTTGATTTATTTTGTTTCATTTCCTTTAATTTATTATAGAATGTCGTATTCAAAATTTTAGCAAGGGTAAATAACTAACTATTTTAGAAACAAAACTCTGTCAAAATTTCATCTATTAATTAGTACCCTGATACTTCAAACCCTGTATCCGTCACTAGACGGCTTATAGTATAAGCTATAAAAGACCAAAGTCTATGAAGAGCATTAAGATGTGATTAGGTAAAAGATAAGCTTAGACGGAAAGTATAACATAATCAACAACTAATTTTGGTTTTTACTTTTTTTCTTTCCCACGCTTTAGTATCGTTAGCTTGCAAATTGCAATAATCCTTGCAAGAAGCATGAACGATACATCTATTTACAGTAGACCAATGGGGTCCACTAGTATTTTAACGTACTCTTAATGCAAAATGATAAAGATTAAAGTAATTTATATTTATTTTATTTACTAGAGTTTTATAATTAATAAATGAATTACTATAATTTAACCCCAAATCTCATGTCCAAATTAATTATGCATTCTAATCTTCTAATCCATAAACTTTATCAAGATAGGAGTCTTATAGGCATATTTGTATGAGAAAAGTGAGAAACTTAGGGTATCAACTACTAGTATATATCTTTCTATATTTACATTAATAATGTCTTAATAAAAATTTATCATTATCAAAATATATTCAAAAGCTAATCATAACATATCTACGTTATTTATATAAATTTTTAAGTTATTTTTATATAAATGTGAATTTCCTCACTAGAGTCTAGGTACAAATTTTATGTGGAAGATTGATCTAGCATCATAATTATTCAAATGACTTTTTGTATTAATTACTTATATTTTGTCTCTATCTAAAATTTCAAACAACTTAAAAAAAATTAAGTTTATAAAAATAAATAATTTTACACTTCTAGAAATTTTTAATTAATGCTAGTCTGAGGAAATTAAAGAGTTTAGGGAGGCGTAACAAAAGTTAAACTTAAAACCTTACATATGGAAAATAGTACTATATGCTCTTAAACTTCCTCCGTACCATAATATTTGTTATATTTTTTGTTTTTATTTGTATTATAATACTTTTTGATATTGCTGTATAGGCGTATATTTGTCTTAAAACTAACTTATAAATTGTCATATTTACCAGTTTTTTATACGTGCATCATTAACTCAATATATTTTGTCATTATTATAAACAACTAACACAAATTCTTGTATTAGACGATATTACTATGAAACGCGCTTCATACATGGATTAAATAGCCTAATAATATAAATTAAAAATAAATAAACTTCTTATTTTAAAATCGTGTTAGAAACGATCGCTCACAAGAGGTATACTAACTTTAATACTTATTACAAACCAAAATAGTGCAAATATTATACAAAGAACTTAATATTGTCTCCGTCCTGAAATGTTTGCTTCATTTCGATCAACAATACCATCAAGCACTTTCATGCTTTAGGCCCTATACTTCCTCCGTTCCATAATACTTACTACTGAGCGTGACATGTTGTGTGGTAAAAATGTCATAGCAAATACTCCCTCCAATTCAATTGTATTGTCCCATTTCCTTATTGGGACAATTCACTTCAATTGTCCCATTTCCTTTTTTGTCTATCTTTTTTACCTAAATACCCCCACTTTTCCAATTTCCAATACCTCACTACTACCTTTACGATTAATTTAATCAAATCAAAACCCCACTTTTCCAATACCCAACTACCACCTTTATAATTAATTTAATCAATTAAAATACTCAACTACCACCCACTCTTAGTATTTGTGCCAAACTCAAATGGGACAACACAATTGAATCGGAGGGAGTATTATGAATATGTACAAAATATACAAAAGTCATCAAAGACGACTCATAATTTCACATATATTCTCTTCTACATCACCAAATCTCCACTTTCCTTTTTTATTTCCCGCCCTTTAAACTTAGCTTTTTTTGCACCTCCATCTCCGGCGATAATCTTATCACCACCCACAAAGAAAATTAAAGTCTCAGAACATCTTTGATTACTCTCTTTTCCATCCAACATTCTTGGCCATTTTAACACTCAATTTTTTTTTATTTTTTTTAACCATGATTTACACCTAAAAAGCAGTCCAAATTACTGGCCCCCTTGTAATTTATTTTCATATATGGATTGCATCAAACCCCCTTCATCTGAATCAACAAGAACCAAAATTTCCAAAACATTTTCCAAATGTATTCACCCTCAAACTCCTTCAAGATTTTCTCCAAACCCAAAACTCAAAACCCTTTCTGAAGAACTTAATATTAGTCTAAAAGACATTAAATCTGAACCAAAATTGACTCGAATAAAATCCCAGAAATTCAATTCTGGTGATCTTATTCAACAAGAACAAGCTGCTAAAAACAGGGCAGCAAAAGAAGCACTTATTGCTAAACTATTTGCTAGTCTTTCCTCAATCAAAGCTGCTTATGCTGAGCTACAAAATGCACAATTCCCTTACAATAATGATGCAATACAATCTGCTGATGAGTCTTTGGTTAGTGAATTGAGTGTATTATCAGAGTTAAAGCATAAGTATTTGAACAAATGTTTGGATCTTCCACCACCTCATGTTACTCAATTATTAGCAGAGATTCAAGAACAACAGAGTAATATAAAAACTTATGAGATTACTATGAAGCAAATGGAGTGGAAAATGGATCAGAAAGATTCAGAAATTTCTGAGTTGCAGAAAAATCTTGAAGAAATTACAAGAACAAATAAATCACTTGAAAGAAGGTTAAATGCAAGTGGGGTTTTAAACCCACTTGCAAATAATCTTTCTCTTAAGGATTTGAATCAATGTCATTTCATTAGGGTTCTTCATTATGCGTTGCGTTCATTGAGGCATTTTGTCAAACAGTTGGTGCGCGAGATGGAAGCTAAAAATTGGGATATAGATTTAGCGGCAAAAGCAATAGAACCTAATACCGTTTTTGTCAAACCAAAGCATAAGATTTTTGCCTTGGAATCATACGTTTCTCAGGTAATGTTTGATGGGTTTAATCATCATAACTTTTCTCTTCCAGATGAGGGGACCAAACAGCCCCCAAAACAATTTTTGTTCGATTTATTCAAAAAGCTTCAATCTGTAACAGCTTCCCAGATTTTTACCCAGAATCCAAGATACCCATTTGGGAAATTTTGTAGATTGAAATACTTAAAAGCAATACACCCAAAAATGGAGTGTTCTTTTTTTGGGAATTTGGATCAAAGAAAAGTGGTAAGTTCAGGGGCATTTCCGGCAACAGAATTCTTCTCTCTCTTCGCAGAAATGTGTAGAAGGATATGGTTACTTCATTGTTTAGCTTTCAGTTTCGATCCACCGGCGGTTGCTTTTCAGATTAAAAAACGGTGTCGTTTTTCTGAAGTTTATATGGAAAGTGTTGCCGAAGATGAAGTCATTTCCGGTGAAGTAACGGCATCATTTACGGTGGTTCCTGGGTTTAAAATCGGTAAGATGGTGGTTCAAAGTCAAGTTTATCTTTCTCCGGTAGGACGATGAATCACGTGCGATGCACGCGCCGGATGAATTTCTTCAGGAATCTTTTTTGGGCAGGTGAATCATAAATGTATAAAGAAAGAAAAAAAGATGGGAAATGAGCTAACTTTGATAAATTAGTTGTCTCCCAAATTTGAAAATATAAAATTGATTTAAATATGGTGTAACGGTCGAATATAAAATTAGTTTGAATTTGTTGGTATAGTATTAGTAATTTAGTATGAGTAGTTTTCGAAATGTATAGTATTTTCTTCAATACTAGGAGTATTACAAATTTACAATTTGTACTTGCATCTTTTGTAGAGTATATACATTAATAATAAATTATAGATGAATTTAAAACCCTATTTTACAATAGTCATAAAAAATAATTAGGTACTCCCTCTGTTCCTTTTTAATGTTCCTATTTGGGTTTTATATCAAGATTAAGAAAAATGAAATTTTTGATGGTAGTGGGAAGTAATAATTGTATTGGAAGTATGAGAGAAAAAATAATTAAATAATAGTGTAATGTAATGATTTTATTAGAAGTATGAGAGAGAAAATAATTAAATAGTAGTGTGAAGTAAGAAAAGTGGGGTTTTAAGGGGTAAAAGTGGGATGAAAACTTTTCAAAAATGAAAAGTATTCTAAAGTGGAAAAACTTATGAAACTACCCGTTTTAATAAGGTGGAAAAACAAAAAGGAACGGAAGAAGTATTAGATTATGTCATAATTTTTTTAACTCCATAATATATACTTATAATATAAAATAAATGAATTCACTCCATTTTTTAAAAATCTTTGTATTTTGAATTTAGAAAGAAATTAAGATAAAGAATAATTAAATATTAGATACCATTAGATAAGCGTAAAATCAAAGTATATTAGATTGAAAATTAAAATTAAAATATATTAGATTGAAAAATTAAAACTAAATTAACTTTTTACATTAGAGTTTAAGTGAAATAATATTTTAAATTTTTGTTGGTTACTAAAATAAAATAATTGCAAATGAGAAGAATATAAAATTTCTAACGAGGAATATGAGAGAAAAAGAATCGAAGAAATAATATTTATAGAACTTTTACCATCATATGGAGTAATGTTTTAGTTGACGAATGTATAATAATAATTGATATTTAGTAATTCATTTGACTTGTGGATCATTATATTTTTTGACATAGTATCAAAGTCAACATTTTATGTCAGATAATTAAAATTTTACGATTCGTTTGGTTGACGTAGAAATTAAATTCCTATGGGAAGTTGTAATTCATTGGAATTTACTTCCTTTGTCAATTTCTTAGGAATTACTTAATATTGTTTGTTTGACAATAGGTATTTTCATTTCCTTGGAAGTAATTCATGGGAATTGTTAATGACCAAGGGGGGTATATGGTAATCTAATTCCTATGTCTCATAGGAATTAACTTCCCTTGCATTTTATAATTCCTAAGAATTTTAGATTTTTTTGCAACCAAACAAATTAGCATAATACTATTTCCTAGGAACTTAAAATTCCAAAGATAATAATGGGTAACCAAACAAGCCACCTCCCCTAATAATAAGAATGTTATTGTGAAAAAACATGATAAAGTATATGCTTCCCAATACAAGTAAGACTAACCACTTGAAAAGTATGATAAATTGATTAGCTATTAATTGGCTTTCACTTCACTTAAATTAGTAGAATTGATGTATATTATCCTATAAGAAAAGATTAACAGAAATTTTTAGTAAAATTGATGCACAATATTTTTGTATTTATAAAATTTATACGATAATTAACATAGGTAATATTCTCTCTGTTCTACTTATTTACATTATTTAATATTTATGTTCGTCCTATTTATTTTGCATTATTTTTATTTTTCAATAATAATTTACCTTTTTTAATTTCATTCATATATTTTAATTCTTTTTAAATTTCATTTATACAATTTAATCAAATATGTATTAGTTAACAAATACTCTAATTGTCTTTTAATGCTAATTTAATCACAAAACAGAGCTTACTAAATCTAGTGATTTGTGAATGTTAACTTTTCCTTAAGGTGAAAAAGAGGGGAAGGTCCTAGGTAGAGTTTTATTGAAAAGAAACATGTTGTACAAGCTTAGTCTTTTCTAGAAGAATCTCTTTAGAAATCAGATTTTCATCTTTATTGTTTCCAACAGTTCTCTCTATGCATAATTATGTTAGATTGTCTAACTTTTCATTGAATTAATTTCTATTAATCAATAATTATAATGATAATATTTTTTTTATTATTTTTCATTTGTATCGTTATTAACTTAAATTTACATACCATACTACAAAAATTTAAATTTTTATTTAACGTATCTATTAAAAAAATAATTATTTACCTATTGAATATTTGACATTTTGAGTAAACTTGTCATGGTACCTTATGCTCTTAATTAAATTTGCTATATGATCACTTGTCATTAAAGATATATAATTCTATTTCGTAAAATTAGCATAAGTTAATTTAAAGCTGTCTAGAGTAACTTGTTAAGACAATATGATAAATTTTTTCAAATGGCATGCACCTTACTATAAAAGAAAGTATTAATGATAACGATAAAATTAAAAAATACTTCATCTGTTTCATAATACTTGCTACATTTCACCTTTTTACGTATTTTGATACGTTATTTTGTTTATAGATATATTGAATTATGCAAATCTGAAATTAATAAAAAGTTAATATTATGAAAGTATGCGATTAGACGATTCAAACAAGATCTCACTTGACTATATTTTTACTTACACATTAGGTGCAATATATAAAATAAGTTTGAACGATGAATAGTACATAAAATCAAAATATAGCGAGTATTTCAGAACGAAGGAAGTATATTTTAAGGGATAGTAAATTTTAAAATTACGGATGGAGTAATTTGGAATTAATAAAGTTAGATAGAATGGAAATGGAACATTGATGATGTTGTCCCACATGAAAGGTGCACTACGGTCGTAGCGCGTGGGGGTGAAAGGGGTCAGATCTAATTGAATATGTCCAATTAAATATACCATCATTTTTTATGATTATGCATAATATCAAACTGGACCCACACCAGCTGAAACTTCAAACAGATGGGATCTGTATACAGTCTTTATACGTGTGCTTTTATACGTTTTTCTTAAATAGAAATTACAAATTTCTGAGTCAAATGTTTATCGTAATTTTTTATTAATTTATATATGTAGAATTTTGTTAAATTCATCATAATATATTTTTTAAATATTAATTTTTTAAAATTTTTAAAAACTCACAATTAAATTTATTTGAATTTTATGTTTGCACTAAGAAATGAAAACAGAAAGAGTATTATCAATAACAATATATAGAGAGTAGAATGGAGGAATTATGCTTTTAGTTCATGAATGATACTCCCTCCATTTCTTTTTAATTGTTCAGTTTTCTTATTTGGTCGGTTCACTCAAATTGTTCACTTTCTATTTTTGACAAAGATTTTTTATCTATATATATATATATGAAATCTTGTTAAATATTTTCTAATGTATAAGTTTTAATATGACACTTTTTTATAGAAATATTTAATATAGTTTGAGACAATCTTAATTTTTTTTGAAAATTATGCGAAAATTAAATAAGAACCGAAAAGAACTTTACAATTCTCTTACTTTATTTCATTTCATGATGTGAGATCATGAAATTTTACCGTTGTACTCTCAAAATTTGCAACTTAACCGAGTGACATGTAGTATATGTACATTTTTTTTTGAAATAATGTAGTATATATACATTGTATTGCAATGTATTCATAATATCCAAATAGTTCAAGAACGTAATTAACCTATTTTAGATAAATCTTATTGGTTGATTTGTCAAAACGATCGATTATATCGATTGTCGATTTTTTGGATTAGTTTAAGTTTTAATCTAAGAGATTAAGATTAACCGTTATTCTGCATTATCGACATAATAAATTATAACACAAAATTATCGACATAAATGACAAGTGAGTTTTTTTTAGAATTTTAAATAACTTCTCCTTATAAATTTTTTTTTTGAGATAAAACCTGTTGGCGAAAACTATAAATCAAGCTCCGCCAAGGTAACGAGACCTTGGGGAAAAGAGTTCATACATATCTTTTCGTTTGCTACCCCGGAACCCATCTCGCCACACAATGCGCAGCAGTATTACCAGCACGATTAAACTAACTACACCCAAAACCCTTACATCTAAAACATAAAGCATAAATACAATCATAGATGTGGTGTAGAGGAGAATAGCCTTCGCTCTTTGTTTCAATGGCTTGGACAACATTTAAAGCATCACCTTCTAACTGGATATTAGGGGTGTTCAAAACTACCCGACCCGCTGACCCGCCGACCCGGCTCCTAAACGGCGGGTCAAAAAAATAAAAAAGTTCAAAAGTACGGGCCAGGTACCCGACCCGCTTTAAACGGGTCGGGTCATGGGCCGAATTTTTTTTACCCGAGTACCCGCTAATTACCCGGTTAGAATATTTTAAGTGTTATTTTCCGAATCTTGTTGTTTTATTATGTACACTTTCCGATATTAGCATACAATTAGAATATTTAGGAGATGATTTAGGGATTGACATTTTGTAAATATAGAAGTTCTTTTTATTCTTTATACTCAAGGCTTGTAAACAGAAACATTCAAGAATAAAAAAAGAGCAAGAATCTGATAAAAAGGCTTACTAGGATCGCATTGCTCATAAAACTGTTGATAGTCTGAAAATAATCAAAATAAAAATTACAAAATGAATTTAAATTTTAGAAGAAAAAAATTTTAAATTTTAAATTACAAATTGTTGATAGTCTGAGAAATTTTATATATGTTTTTCCTCTTTGGGGTAATTATATTTTATTTTATGTTATTGAACAGGCTTGTAATTAAAAACTTGTAGACTTTATTTTCTTCGGAATTTTGTTAACTTTGTTTTGTTTGTTTGCGACTTTAATATCGACAATTCGACATTATATATTGCATTACAGTTTTGAAATTTAGAATAATAATTTTAATTCGATTTTATTAATTATAATAAATCTAAAAAATAAATAAAAATATTAACCGGGTACCCGGTGTCCCGACCCGCTTTATCCGGGTACCCGCTAACCGGGTACCCGCAATAAATGGGGGACCGGCATAAAAGGTACCGACTAAGGGTACCCGCCTTTCCGAATTACCGTTTGCGAGTTACCGCCTTCGATCGTTTAGCCGGTACCCTTCCGTATTTAGCCGGGTACCCGGTAATGAACACCCCTACCGGATATAATCATAGCCTGGCCTGAGAGCCAATTCAATGCCAAACAAACCAGTCATAGATTCACTTGTTTTCACATCCCAGCAAGCAGCGAAATTTCTCACCCCAGCCGCCAGTAAGGTCCCATTGTGATCTCTAATGACGACACCTAGACCCCTCTTCAGATTGTTTCCAACATGGGCATCGAAATTCACCTTAACCCACCCTTCATCCGGGGGAGACCACGATTGAAATTTGATGATATGGCTTTGTTGAACCACTGCCACTTTTGAGTTGTACTGCTTGTATTCTTCCACCATTTTGTTAAATTGAGCAGCAACTCTAATCAGATCACTCACCGCACCATCGAACATGTGTTTATTGCGTGTGAACAAGCTGGCCCACAAAGTCGAACATAAGGACTCAAACACCTCCACAGGTACATGGTCATATAACCAAATCAAGAACTCACGGACAGAAGTTCTGGGTGCATCTCGAAGATGCCTTGCTGATGTGTGCTGCACCCACATAGTTTCAATGCTTGGACAGTCACACAGGGCATGTATAATTGTTTCATTATCAGAGTTACATTTTTCACACACTGGGGAAGGCACACAATACTTTTGGAAGAGAACCCATTTTGTGGCAAGGGAGCCTTTGCACATACTCCACAAGAAATTGTGAAGCTTTGGCGGCCCAGCAAGATTCCACACAATTTTCCAAATCTTTCGATCCATATCCCCATTGCCGTTCATAGCTGCTCCTCGGTGGCCCAACAGACCAAGCCAATACCCACTTTTTACGGAGTAAATACCATTCATATTCCTTCACCAAAACAGATTATCAACAGGCCATCTATTGGAAAGGGGGAGCGACAATATAGCATTCACAGTAGTAGGGTCAAAACAATTAGATAAAGCATTGATATTCCAGCAAGAATTCTCGTGGTCGATGAGCTCAGCAACCGGCATATCAGCATTTTGGACCAGTGAGCATGTTTGGGTGACTAATCTATCTCCATCTGGGATCCAGTTATCCTCCCAAACCCAATGTTGCACCGGTTCCCAACACGCCATCCTAATCCTTCAATGAGGAGGGATTTTGCGCCCCAAATGCTCCTCCAAGTATAGCTTGGATCATGCCCTCTATTTGCATGAAGAGATCATCTCGCTACACCATTCGAAATCAAAGAGGAAAAAGCTTCTGCACAGATTATGAAGAGATATGGGGAGATAGGGTCTCCTTGGCGTAAGCCCCTTGACGACACAACGTTACCACAGACAGCTCCATTAATCTTAAAAGAGAAGGTCACACTCGATATACAATGCATCACGCGCCTAACCCAAGAGTCATTAAAGCCCATCTTCAACATAACTCTCTCAAGGAAGCACCATTCGACTTTGTCGTATGCCTTGCTCATATCCAGCTTTAACGCAAAAGCTTTCTTTCCCCCATCTTTCTATCTTTTCATCGCATGAAAGGCCTCGAAAGCCAACAGAGCATTATCAGTGATTAAACGTTTTGGAATGAATGCACTTTGGTTGATGGAGATGATGCTACCCAGGAAACCTTTCAACTTGTTTGCCATGACTTTTGAAATGATCTTGTAAATAACATTGCAGCAACTTATGGGCCGGAAGTCTTTCACTGATTTCGGGTCGCTGTACTTTGGAATGAGAGCGATACAGGTCTTGTTTATTGCTTTGAGATCAACGTTCCCACGTCACCAGCCTTTGACTAACGCAGTGATATCTTCACCCAGAACACCCCAAAATTTCTGAAAAAACAAAGCATGGAAACCATCGACCCCAGGAGCCTTTGTTGGGTGCATTTGGAAAAGAGCAGTGTGTACATCCTCCATAGTAGGTTCCTCATCCAGTGACTGATTCATCTCCTCACTATTTACTGGTACTATTCCTTCAAGAGCTTCAGGAAACCCGTAAGGGGAGCTAGTTGCAAAAATATTTTCAAAATAAGCTAACACCAACCTCTCAATATCAGCTTTCGATGTCCTCCAGTTTCCCTCATCATCCATGAGACCCCGAATCAAGTTTCTTTTTTTTTCCGAGAATTAGCTTTATGATGGAAATACTTTGTATTCTTATCCCCATCTTTCAGCTCATTTGTTCTGGACCTCAAGTGCCAATAAGCTTCCTCCACCCGGTGTAGACCATCGAGCTCATTTGCCATAGTATTGCACGCAGCTAACATGTTAGCATCAGGAGTTTGCTTTTGAGCACAAGCCAGCTTCTTCTCAGTGGTCTTGATCAAAATTTTGATATCCCCAAACTCACGCTCAACCCATTCCTTCAGCGAGTTAGCACACATTTCGAGCCTTGTTTCCATCGGACTGCAGACCCCCTCTCTCCATGCGCTACTAACAACATCAAAACACTTCTCATTCGATAACCAAAATGATTCAAATCTGAAGAGGCGATCCCTGTAGTCATCCATGCGCCTGGGTTCAGTGTTAAGCAAAATGGGAGCATGGTCGGATTTGTAAATTGGAAAATGGCGTACATCAGCAACAGGAAAAATATCAGCCCATTGGGGAGAGACAAGAAACCGATCTAAGCGTCCCCGAATGATAGATGTTGGACTTTTCCCACGACTCCACGTAAAGCAACTACCTCTAAAACCCAAATCCATCAAGTTACAATCTTCAATACACGTTCTAAAGGCACCAATGTCACGATCCTGACGAATTGCCCCACCTTCTTTTTCCGACCCACACAGAATTTCGTTAAAATCACCAAAAAAGATGTATCGTTGCTGTTCGTTCTCAGTTAGAGACCGCATCAACTCCCAAGTTTTATGTTTATTAGCTCTATCAGGCCACCCATAGATTCCATTTGCAATCCAACTGGAACCATTCCCATCACCTTCCACCAACACAGAAATATGCCTATCAGAGAACGATTTAAGATGCACATTATCGTCCCTCCACCACAAACCTAAGCCACCCGAGTTACCTTGACTACTAAAACAGATACCATAATGAAAACCATATTTTGTACGAACCGACTCTAACCTTTGCTTGTCGATCATTGACTCCATAACAAACACAAAATCCGAACGTTCTCTCCAACACCAGGTGCGGAGAGCTTCAACTGTCGCGGGGTTATTGATCCCACGGCAGTTCCAACTGAGGATTTTCATTGCTGTTCGCGGGGTTGGTCAACACCAACGCCCGCTACTTGAGAAACAGGATTGTCTGAAGCCACAGCTAAAACACCAACGCCTGAACAAGACCGTTTAACCACATCTACACTATCCTCCATAATGACATTAGTATCCCACACTTTTCTTTTTGATGAAAAATCCGTACCCACAGCCGTAATAACATCAGTATCCCACACTTCTCCTAATATTGGCCTAAAAAGAGTTTTCCACATTTTACTTATTATCTTAAACCCAAATCTTAAAATTTGACGTAAAAGGTAGATTTCAACTTAGAATATTTTCATAGCACACAATATTTTACAATTTCTTTTTTTTTAAATTGGGCTTAGTCGATCATTTTCTTGATTTAACTTTTGTAACTCAATTATGGTTTTCTTTTCTTTTTAATTCAAAAAAGCTTGTATTGTTGCTTCATATAATTAATTAATTAATTCCGAGAATTAATTGATGCCATGTTCAACGCTTCAATGTTTGAAAATCTTGCATACGATCTTATTTGCATGTCTCTGCATGATGTGATATTTGAGTCCTTCGATTAGTACAATTAGTCAAACACAAAATATGAAAATATGCCCCCTAAGTCAATTATTTTTTATATAAAAATTAGTTAGAATAATCAAATATTTTTATGCGATAATTTCATTTATTAACTAATTATGAATAATCCTAACTTTATAGAGTATTTTTCTAAAGCAAACTCAGATAACCGGATGACCTGTTATAGCAAGATTTATTTTTTGTTTCAAAAAGATAAATTAAAATAAAATGTCGAAAAAAATGTTAAAACTTTTTTAGAATTTTGTATGTAAATTTTCTTAATATTTCTCTAGCTTTATATTTAATTTCAGTTTATTTTTTTTTGGTAAATTGTCTACTATAGCATGTCATTTGGTTACCTGAGCTTACACTAGGCAAATACCCCCTTAAAGTCGAAATTATTCATGATTAATCTATAGGTGAGATTATTGTAGAAAAATCATGAAAAAATTGGATTATTCTAGGTAATTTTTTCCTTTTTATATGTATTTCTTCATCAAATAAGTTCGGATTATTTTATCGGATCTTATCTCAATGACAACAAGTTTTATATTTTTTAGGTTATATTTGAGTTTGATTCTCATTGACGTTGTTTCTAAGGCTAGCCTATAATAAAAAAAAAATTAGATTCTTCTTCGTTTACACTTGTTACTAAACATGTACGCTAATAGTATTGATAACTTTAAATCATCGGTACAAATCGGCTGGAAAATGAGCTAACTAGAAATATATTTTGTAGGAAAAATTACCCTGAATAATATATCTTTTGTTTATTTCCTTATAATAATACTAACTTTAGTTATTAGCTAATTTGCCAATTTTTTTGTCGTATAATCTCTTATATTTGATTTTTAACATGTTATGGATATTCTAGGGAAATACTAACTCCCTAAGTTAGTATTATTTATAATTAATAAAAAATTAATATTATTATAAGAAAATAAGCAAAATATCAGATTAAACCTGATACTTTTTCTTATTTTATATATTGGCATAGTGTAACCAACACAAAGATGCTTGAAATCCAAAAATAGGAAGTGTTATAATAAGGTAGTACTGCAAAATGTGCAATAGTGATAAGAATGATGGCAATTTGGCTTTTACTACATTCATGTCCATTTTAGTACCTACAACTACAAATCCAAACATGTGTATTTTCATTATGATAACCATCTCCATTCTCAAATGTGCAGTCAATTGCATGCATGAGCTCAATTAACAAAAAGTGTTCACCCCAACAACTATTTCATTTATGTTTATAACAAAAAGCAGCTCGCTAGATTTTGAGTATGTTCAATATAATGTTAGGGCTTTAATATTAATGTATGTAGTATATGTAAGTGTTTAAAGATACAAAGTTATTTGAAAAATATCATAATTTTTTGAAATTAGCACAGGGCTTTCAAATAATTTTTTAATTTTTGTTCCACCCCTAAACACTATCCATGGAAATCGTACTTCCTTTATTCTACATCTTCCATTCTGAAATGCTCGTTACATAACGGATTTTGACACTACTCATCGTTCAAACTTATGTTAAATATTACAGCTAATGTGTAATAAAAAATATAGTCAAGTGAAATCTTTTTTAAATCGTCTAATCGCGTATTTAATAGTATTAAGTTTTTAGAATTTTTAAATGAGTATAGTTCAATATATATTTGATCAAAAAACATACTCCTTAAATTGCATAAAAAAATCAAATATAACAAGTATAGTGAAACGAAAAAGTATTATACTTACTTCTGATAACGATATTTTATCCATACAATATACTTCCTCTGTTCCGTTTTAATTGCACCATAGGGGTTTGACACATTTTTTAAGGGCTGTCAAATCAGAATGGTAAAAGTAGGGATAATGTATGATTAGTGGTGATATGTGGGGTAGAAATAAAAAAAATATATTATAAGTAGATAGTGATTGTGACTTGTGAGTATATTAAATAATTAATGGGATGATGTATGATTGATGGTGATATGTGGGGTACGAATAAAGTGAGATAAAATAAATAGATTATTTTTGCCAAAAATAATAATGCTACGAGTAATATGAAACTTCCAAAAATAATAAGTGTTGCAAGTAAAATGAAACGGAACAACTATTAGAATGGGTACAAACAAAAGCATAATAATCCATCCATTATCGATCATCTAGACGAGAAGAGGTGTGTGAAATGTGTATATGGTGCCTTGTTTACAGGAACATTAATTGTTTTTCGGCGCCTTACCCTTTGTCAGCTTTCACACCTGCCTCGAACTCTGCGTCAATCCCTCAATTACTCCAACATTTTGGCTTCATCGGCTCTAGTATTCCATAAAAATCTAATGCAAAAATCAAGAAAGAAAATAATAATTAAAAATGCATACCAAAAATAAAAAATGGTAAAATGTTGTTGATTGAAAAAAACATCAGCTAGTCGAGACACCGTCTTTTAAAAAGATATATCTCAAGTCCAACCCATTAAAGATTAATGTCTATTTAACGTATTCTTAATGTCTACTTATATTATTTTTAATGCTTATTTTGAGGTTGTCTCATCGAAAGACGGTTTTCTCTCACAAGAGTAATTCTTTTTGAGTTTAGAAAAAGCACAAGGCCACAAAGCGTATGATCGCGAGAATCAAACTCATGACCTTTCCTATAAAATAGGAGTAGTAATTGCTTTATAATTAAAATAAAACTCAATTCTCATCATAATCAATATGACCTTTATTCTCCTCTATGCATAAAGAATACATGTGGGCCTTAGATATTTTGAGGCGAAATAGCACATTGGAGCCATTATCCTTTGCAATTTATAATCTATATAGACCGTTCTACAACCATTAAGTTTTTTTTTTTGACATGAAGTCCTGGGCGATGGCCCCTCTTACTTTCCTTTAAAGCCGGTCCTGAATGTAGAATGTGGTTCCAAATCACACCCCAACTTGCAAGCCTATGTAGGAACAAGCCCTTGCACAATCCTAAGTCCTAACTCTAGAGACGACATAAGTCACATTGGGTGAACCTCCAAAGTATTCTCCTTTCCCTGACCTGCCAATTGCTAAACCAATTGGGAAAAGGTTGCTATTAGTAAGCCAATGAAAATTGATATCTACTCCTCGTATTAATGATTTTTCCTTATTTTTTATTTTAGTATATTTCAATAAATTTACATAATTTTTATTTTTGGACATGAACTTGTCACTTTAATTTTATATTCTTTTTTATTTCTAATAAATAATCTGAGTTTTTTAACCCAATATAATCCTTCTTTTATTTTTCGTACCATTTATTAACAATAAGACAATGCCAGATGGAAGAGTAATTTTTTTATTTATAAATTACCAACTTGTCTTGTATAAGATCGTCTCACAGTGGGACGACATCAAAACAAAAAGTTCATAAACTAAATGCTTTTACTATTAGATTATTTAACCCAAAAATAAAACATGTCTCATGATGAAACTAATTGAAACCGTCTCATACAAGAATTTATGAATTAAAAACATTGTACTTATTTCAAAACAAAAATTTCTCTTATATATGTTTTGGTGGGCTACTTTTATTGGACTGAAGAAGCAGTCTGCAGAATGGAAAAGAAGCATACGGGCTTCATAGCGCATATCGTGTTGTTTTACATATAGCCCGCTAGTTTGGGCTGTTTTCTTTTTAATAATAGCCCAGTTCCAAGTTTAATAAAACACAAATTTTTGTATGAGACGATCTCACCATGAGACATACCTCATGTTTTAGTTAAATAGTCCAATAATAAAATTTTTAGCTTATGAGTTTCTTGTTTTAACGTTGTCTCACTATGACAAAGGACTGTTAATAAAATTATTAAAAGCTAATCAAACTTAATGAAAGTCTTGTATGAGATCGTTTCATTATGAGAATTGAGACAAACTTATAAAATCAATTTAATTTTCTATGTGATCATTCTACGATTATAAATGATCATTTTAAGGTTGTAATCCTACAATTAATTACTCTAAGGCTCCAAGTGATCACTTTAAGATCATACTTGATCAATTCTAGATAATGAGTGATCGTACTAAGGATATTAGTAGATACTTTATTATCACTTAATGAGTGTATACTGAATCAACTCAATAGAGATGACCTCAATGTGAGACCGTCTCATTTGAGAATCTATGTTAACTTTGCATTGAAATGAGAGTCTTATCATTTTTACTTAAATTTTAATAAATATTATATTATAATTGATTTGTGATATTTATTTTAATTATTAAAGTATAAATAAATAATTAATAGTTTTGAATCAACTAAAATTTTATGCAATGGTGAATGATAATTATTATCCTATAGTATGACCCAAATTAGATAAATATAATAAGGGTATTTTAGATGTAATATTTAAGTAGTATAAATTTATTGCATTGAGTTTTTAAATTATATAATTTATTATGTATTTTCAATGAAGTTTTATACAAAAAGGTGGAGGTTAAAAAAAATCGATTTTCCATATTGAGGGCATATTAGGAACTAAAATTTTTTATTATGTATTAATTATTTGATGTTTTATATGGTATGCAAGTTTGAATGCATTTTTTAGGATATTAGAAATTTATTCATTAGACTTGGGGTTCACTTGAATAATAAAATTAATTTTGATGAGCTTGTCCTTAGTAATGTTGAGTTGATAAATATCTCAATTTTTAATTACAAAGCTGATAAAATAAAATGACTAAATAATAACAAATTTATGATCTTACCTGAAAAAATAATACTTTTTTGAAATGAGATAAATTTCAATTCTTAATTGGTATTTTGTAAGCTTTAGATCACTAATTGGTAATTTGTAAGCTTAATTCACAAAAGTAAGTGGTTTAAGTCAACTAGGTAGGTTAAAAAAAGTTGACATTTATAAAAGGCATAAGACAATAGTATGTGAGAATTTCATGATTGCCAACCAAGTGTAATTAAGAATTATTAAGAAATTGTTTTTAAATTTACTACCCTTATCCAAATGAAATCTGTCACAATTTTATATTTTAGTTCATCCCACTAAATTTCTTATAATTTTATTGACAAACTTTCTAAAATGTTACCTTGTTTTGACAAATTTTGTCCTAATTCTTGTATAAGAACTTTCTAAAAAACTATCCCATTTGTAAATTATTTTAAATCAAATACACTTTTTGGTAGAATTCATTCTAAGAAAATGCACTTTATTGATAGTATTTTAAATTTATATGAAGTATATTTTTATAATAATTTAAGGTGTTACGTCTTTGATATGTTATAACAAAATCATTGAGAAATAGAACTTTGTCAAATGCAACAACCTAGTTATTATTTTTACATTATATAGGTTAGACTAAGGAAATTGCTCAAAAGTATGTGAAAATCAAATACTTCCTCAATTTGAATTTACTTGCGACATTTGCTTTTTCACGCAATACAAAATAGTAATTCAATTCTTAATATCCCTAATCATGAATAATAAAAAATAATTAAAATTTGATATTAATAATCTTTGCAATGAGACGAATGAAACAAGATCTCACTAGAATATATTTAACCTATAGATTAAAAACTAATCACAAATTAAGAGTGATAAATGAATAATGCCATTTTTGTCAATATTGCAACTAACTTGGAACGGAGGAAATATAATACATTAAAAAGACCGTACTTAATTTTCGACTAAAATAAGACTTGAATCTCCGTAAAAATAATAACCACTAAAAGGGCATTTTTATAGAAAATCCTAATCAATCGTCGTGATTTGTAAATCAGCATAAAATATAAAAAATATACTAATAAAATAAGCAAACACAAAAAGATAAACTATAATTTCAAAAATATCAACCTATCAAATTCCTCCATGAGTATGATTTGCCAAATTAACAAATAACGGTTATTAACCTAGAGTTGATAGCATTTTTGGTGGAATTTAACAATAAAATCCAAACTAAACAAAAAAGAGGCGAGTCGGGAGGGTGCATCCGTTTGGTTCAGGGTCTGGAGCATACCAGATTACCAGCATCCTCTCTTTCTCAAATCCACTCTTGTTTCCTTTGCCATGGCTCTTTCTCTTCCTTGACGTATATTCTCTTCTCCTTTTCCTTTTCACGCAAACATACACTGCGAATTCACTTTCCTATCTGGGTTATCCTCTTAACAGGTACTTTTTTTTCTTTACTCTGATCTAAGTTCTAAATCCCGTCCCCCCTGCTTTTCTGCTGCTGTTATTCCGTTCAATACTATTTACTTATCAAATTTTATGATTTTGATGTTTGCATCGGAATAATTGTTATTTTTTCTTTCTGGATATGTCATCTGAAGGTGGAAATTTTGATTTTGATATCTTATTATACTCGGGTCATTGATTTAGGGTTTGTTGAGCATCAGGATACTGTTGCATTTTTTCGGTTTTTATTCCATATTCAGATGAAACCTTTTGTTCTAAATCAACCAATTGTGACGATTAATTAGAAACTTAGGTTAATTGTTGCTTTTATATCTTTTTCCCTTTTTCAATTTCACCTACTATTGAAACATGTTTTGTGGACTGATTTTTTGATCACCCGGCAATTTTGTCATGTGTTTGTGGGGAAAGGTTGCTTGTTTATCTACCCATTTGTTTTTTTATTTTGATGATTTGGGTATTATAAATTGTTATGATTTATTGATGGGTATGCATCTAAACAGACTATGATTTACTACAGGAAATATATATTCATCAAGTCATTAATAAAGTTAATAACTTTTGGGTGTCTAGTACTGAATATTGACTCTTGTGAGTGGTGGGCGGATTTTTTGTTTTGCTCGACCACATCATGCCCGTTCTGAAGAAAGTATTCAATGCTTGCAAGGATTCATTTAAACCTACCGGTCCAGTCTCTGAGGAGGCTCTTGAAAAAGTTCGCGCAATTATAGGTTGGCAATTTTCTATTAACTTCATAAATGTTTAATGCTTCATCAATTTCTACTGTTTTTCTACCTTCTCCCTTCTCGATATATACATGTGTGTGGAGCATATGTCTTGAGAAGAGTTGCATTTTGTCACTCATCCTTGTGTCTTGTAGTATTCTATCCAAACATTAGAAGTGGTTTTTGATGTCGTACTCTTGAAAATATTCTAAGCTTTGTTAAATCTAGTTGGCTTTTGATGAGTGATACATTCATAGCATAAAATGTAATTTGGTATGGATGGAAAAAACTATAGTTGCTTAAAGGGGCAATAGCGCATAATATGGTTGTGTTTGGAACTGAGTAAATTTATTTAAATTCATGTATTCAATTATGGAATGTGAAATCTGACAATTCAAATCTAAATACGGACTATTTTGTAGTGATGTTGGATGTAGTAGAATCAGTCTAATGTCTTAGAAATTAGGGTACTATTTGGTCTTGCTTTCTCGCATCTGTGGTGACAATTTTTTTTCTAATGATTCATACCTGGTTGTGTCAATGACAAGTAGTTTGGACGGTGTTTAATCTGAAATTGGTTTTACGGTTACCTTTATCAAATTTATTGATTCTGGCAGTTGTTTGAGTTTTGGCCCATTACCAATAATGTTGTGTTGCTTTTACGAGGAGTGGAATGGAAATTGTCTTTGATCATTGAGAGCATTGGTAGTGGAAGTAGCAGCTGAGTGAAAAACTGCTTTTGGGATTCTTATATTTATTTTGTCATTTGATAGTGCAATGACCCGATATTTGGATTTACACTAGGGTAAAATAATAATTGTCATATTAGGGGTAACTTGGGGGATCAGTTACTAGTTTATTATAAATAAGGGGAATTAGAGACCCATAATGAGGAAGAAAATTAGTAAACACATTGTGGGTGAGGTTTATACTCAATGAGTCAATGGGAGATCTCTAGCGTCTCGAATAGCTTGATCTATCGTTTCTTGTTATGCTTTTAGGGTTGTAATCTTTCTTTTATCATCCAATCAGTTGTATATTTCTCTTTTGTCATTTTATTCATTTTATTCTCAATTTACTTTTTTAGTTCAATTTACTGGTTCATAGCAGATAGTTGCAACATTGTTGTCTTTAAAATGACAGGAAGTATATTAATTATAAATTGTAACCAAAGAACAATATTGTGGAGACTTATGTCCTTAAGTCTTATTTTCTAGGAACACAACTATTTATTTGTTTTTATTCACATCTTTTTAAATATATCAAAGCCTTTGGTACTTTGTATGGCCCCTGGAATACAACCTACTATATTCTTCTGATTTTTGTAGAAACGTATGTACAATCACTTTACAGAAAACCATTTCATGGAACTCTTATTGGAAAATTAACAGTTGCTGATGGAACACTTCTCCAAACGTTTGTGCACGTGTTGAGTACATTTGTTTTTGCATGAATGAAAAAGAAAGATGCATACAAATTATGATTAATGTACTGAAGTCATTAAGTCACTGAATCTACACAGAGAGGCTGCACTGTAAGTGTTTTTACGGAGACTGGTCTTATTCTATGATGATGGAAAATTATCTACGTTGCTCATCAAAGTGCTCAGAGGCCGTAATCCCTGTCATGGCTGCATTTAAGAACAAAACCTACAAGTTTTTATCTTTTCCTGAAACTTCTCATCTAATTTGGACGGAATTGAATAAATTGTATGATGTGCTTATAACAATTGTTTCCCATGCTAAGATTATGGGCTTAATTTTCTGACCTGTGGATAACAGTTGTGATATATTGTGCTCAATGCTAGTGGTGATAAATCTCCCCATGAATTTTTGTTGAGTTGTGTTTGGTTGAATGGTTTGCCTTTGTATAGTTGGTAACTTTGTATGTACCAAAGCTTTGTGCCAAGGGAGATACATTAAGATGGTTTTGACTCAATTTTATTGGTGATGGTCATAATATGGTGGTTTTATTAATACCAAACTGCTCTTCCAGATGACTTGAAGCCTGCAAATGTGGGTCTTGAGCAGGAGGCACTAGCAGCACAAAAATGGAAACCTCTTTCTAATGGAAGCATTGGAAGAAGAGCTCGCAACGGCAGTAATCAGCAGTATCCTCCCCCCATAAAGTATCTGCACATATATGAAGATGAAAAGTTCTCTGTAAGAAATCAATTTCTTATTCAAAATAGCTTTTTAGTTTGTATGGATATATTGCATTAGTTAAATTTGTGGCAAAGGATTAAAATGAGATTTTTCTCCTTTTGCAGATAGGAATTTTCTGCATGCCTCCCTCATCAATCATACCTCTTCACAATCATCCCGGAATGACTGTGTTGAGCAAGCTTTTGTATGGAACTATGCATGTAAAGTCATACGATTGGGTCGACTTGCCTGAGCTTCCTGAGTCCTCCCAAGGTTCCTCTCAATCTTCCTTTATTTACTTGAAGATCTAAATATTTAATTAGTGGATAGGAATATGAACATAAACATAGATATTGTGTTTGTGAGGGGAGCTTTCATGACTGTTTGTTGGGTGACGATATGCTATCCTCTCTTTGAAAACTACATCATTTATTACTTTTAGATCACTTGTTCTTGGACTAGTGAGTTGCACAGGTAAGTTTTGTAATGTTGGCTTGTGGGCTGTGGCCCTGCATACTATGAATTGCAGAATTGGTTTTTAGTTGATAATTGTTTGCTTATTGGCTGTTGCAGTTGAGTTGTGATGATTTAATTATATGATAATTTTCTTTAATGTAGTTTTTAAAACTCCCTTTTCTTCTAAGTGCACCATTTTTAAATTTCAAAATTTCTCAGATAATTACAATTTCCCTTTTTTGGGAAGATTCTTTTTTCTTTTTCTTTTTTTTTAATTTAATTGACGTGCTTGCACACCCCTCTCCCGATATCTACTCTAAGTCCTTACTCGGCTACCCCACTCCATCAAATGCATGTGCATAATTATACAGTTGCGACCTCTCCTACATTATTTTTTTTCGTGGAAAATAAAACGATGGCGAATGCAATTAAAATAGAATGGAGTAAATAAACTTATGGCCTTTAGTATCGTTTTGTGATTTTTCCAATCCCATCTGTGTGCTACATAGTTTTAACTGTTAGGTGTTTTGGGATGTAATAGTGTCGCTCTTAGACTTGTTAAATGCTAACTAGTAGTCTTTGTGATGAGGTTTGATTTGATGAAAGTCCTCCGTGGATTTCGGACCTTTTATTGATATTCTAACTCAAGAACAAGAATCACCATAATTGATCTTCTAGCTACTCTTCATTTACTTTTCTGTTTCTTAAAAAATACAATATGTTGTTTTTCTTTGTTATATTTGTTCAACAAAATTATTTATGCTTACTTTGTGTGATTGTTGTGTTCCGTGCTAATTGCTAGTCCACGTATATTCTTGATGTCTTTGCTTCATCATATTTATGTAGAAGAAGAATGAAAAAGGGCTCTGCATTTAGTTCAATTGACCCAACTTGATACGTTTCATTGAAGATTTGACATCAGTTTCTTTGAAACTTGCAGTTAGACCTGCCAAACTGGTTAGAGACTGTGAGATGACAGCTCCTTGTGGTACAACCGTTTTGTACCCGACAAGAGGTGGTAACATTCATTGTTTCAAAGCGATAACGCCCTGTGCCATCTTTGACATTCTTACCCCTCCATATTCCTCCGAAGATGGGCGGCACTGTTCTTATTTCCGGAGGGCTTTGAAAAAGGACTTGCCTGGTATTTGATCTTCTCTTCATGCTCACATTTAAATCATCATACATTGTTTGGTCGAATAGAAAACCCATCATTGGCAAACGAGTTTTCCCACTTTCTCCGTTTCTAATGGATGAAAAATTGAAAATGTTCTTGTGTTAAAGGTGGTTTTCTCAAATGCATTGTTGACCCTCTTTCTTTTTTGACTTGTGCTAGATGATGTTGGTCAACAACCTGAGGGTGTAAATCTTGACGAAATTATTTGGTTAGAAGAAATTCAACCTCCCGAGAATTTTGTGGTTTTTCGCGGACAGTATAATGGCCCTCAGGTGGTGAAGAAACCTTAAGATTATGATGGGTCCTATCACATATGTACAATACCATCAAGCAGAGCGGCTCTGAACAATGGGACACGGCCATTTCAGGTGATTAAACGACTTCTCATGCTGCTGAGTTGTATTAATAATTGCTTTGAGAAGCATAGACGAGTCTGAAATATTGGAGAGTTGTTTACATGTACATATGGATATTTCACTTGGATCAATGACACTCCTTTGTCAAAGGTGATAAGTTGAGAGGTTTCGTTAACTTGTTAAAATCCCGCATTTTACCTTGTTCATTTACATGTAATATTTTGCGGGCACTATTTATCCTTACGAAGTATCTATTATAGTATCCTTTTTGTTTACGTTCATTGTTGGCTCATGTAACTGGATCATGCACTTCTATTTTTTTTGGAGAAATTGCCGTAGCGTGCAGGCATAGAAAATGGTGTTTATTGTTACATTTGAAGTTGTGAGTTGGGAGGTGTTTTTTTGGTTGGTGGTGGTGAAAAAGGTGGTTACTGTCGCTGTTGCAGATAATCGTCTCTTGAAATGTTGATGCTTGTTGCTGGCAAGTGATGGTCAAATGGGCTTTGGGCCAGCCCGTTAGTATTTTGGCCATGACCCGGCCAACACAACTGGTTAAGACTTTGACCAACCTGGCCCGATCCGTCCCGTTGAACACCTCTAGGTGAGTAGTGACTGTTATGTTGAGTAGTTTTTGTTTTGCATAAACTCAAAACTGTCTTAGCTTGAATAAGTGCTCCTTAGAGCCCATAAACATACTCGTTCGAGCATGCTACTTTCGATATCCTTCGTTTAGACACTTTAAATAATTGTCTAAGCACGTCAAGGAAAGCTAAGCTCTTCTATACACATAGATTAAAGCGCATCAACTCAATGCACCACTTGAGTGATGTTTTCATACTCAAGTCTTTGCTGAGAATATTGTTGCTTTAAAAACCTTGTTTTGAATTCATTTGTTTTAATTTTTGTTTAGGGAGATGTAATAGTGTCGCTCATAGACTTGTTAGACGGCAACTAGATGGAGGTTCTCAATGGATTCCGACCTTTTGTTGGTTAATCCCGCTAATTAACATGTAGCCTATGTTTTTTTAAAAAAAATTATGAAAATTTGATTCCAATAAAATTTATATTGAGAAAGATCAAATAAAATCTCACATGATCAAATGGATTCTAGGAATTTAAAATTTAAACTCTTATTTTTTATTAGACCCAAACTTGAACCCTTAAGATACAAAAAACACTTAAAATAATAAAGTATATTAGGGTTCAAATAGAATCTTAGATCCTTGTCCACCTTTACTGCTAGAAACAGAGGACAATTTCCGAAACAAATTCAAAATGACTATTTTTAAATTAATCTCAACATTTTAAAAAAAAAATCATGCTTATTATAACAAAAAAAAGTTAATCCTATTACAGCTTAAGCTTATATATCATTACAAAAGCTGCAGTCCCACAACATTAGGTATAATTGGTTCACAACAAATCCACTTGTTGGAACTAAACACTAAGTTTATTATATTTCTATAACCACCATTTAACAGCGACTACCAAGCGAGCCGTTAAGTGAATAACGATCACAAGTTCACAAATCACAACCTCCTTAGTTGTATAGGTTAAACCAAACAAGAAAACTCCAGGGCGGCAAAAAATGATAAATTAACCAGCCTCCAAAAACAATGAAAAACCCGAAGATTGTTGAGGAAAAAACATGAATCTTCGGTTAACAATGTATGTATTTTTCGAAACTTTAGGGACTTTACTTCCATATCCGAGGTTGCTGTGAAACGCGAGTAACCAGTTCCTGCAAACAGCAAGTGAAATGGTTGTTAGATCAAAAGATCTTTAAGTGGTATCACGAAAAAATGCGCATTGAGATGATCACATTACCTCCGAGTAACGCCCATAATCTTTGCGCAAATGAGAACTCTTAACAATCGTTTCCCATTTCGCACCAGAAATTGGCGGTTTGACATTCTGGTTTCTGGACAAAAGCTTAGAGTTAAGACTAGAGTAAGAAACCGAGTTCCTAGGTGAAACTCGAGGCGATGCTGAAGGCAGTTGACGGGAAAGCCAAGATTCTGATGGGGATTTCGGTAATGGGGGTGTAAGAGATGACTGCACAATGCTAGTGTCATCAGCAGACAGCAGAACAAGCTCCCTGCAGCTGTTTGTGTTTCGTTTCTCCGATTCAGTCATGCCTCTTGCCTTCATAAGCGCCAACCGCCCTCCATACTCTAGTTTTACCGCCTCTTCGATGGATTTATCGACTGTCTGCCTCTTGTTCTTCGGTAAGTTCAAAATTGAATGAGAGACTTTAGCGATATTTACGGACTCTACATGTTTTTTCTCTGCTGGGGTTGTTGTGCGCGAATTCCTTTTCTTCCGACCAAGATCCTCAAATCTTTTTGAACCCTTTTGAGGATTCTCTGATCGAGAATCCTCAAAGGAATCTACCCGTCTTGGAACAGCCAGAAACCCGACATTATTTTGGTAGATATTATGAGGTGATTCGTTTCGAAAAGGAGAGACGATGCTCCTTCTAGAAGTTCGGTAGGGAGAGCCGCTTCTAGTCTGCAGCTCCCCTGAGTAAAACGTAGGCCTGGTATACGTTGGCGGCTTCTGCAGCTCACAGCTTTTGTGCACATGACTGGGCTTCTGCTTTGGTTTACTATACGGATCCTGTTCAAGGTATATAGCATCATTAGTATAGACTAGATTACATTACTCAAAAGTTTTAGCCATTCCCTTTCATGGTCATTAGAGCAAGTAATCAAAAGTATAAAACTAAAAGCAACAAAATCAAGTCAAAACCATGTTATTTGGACTCAGATACTGATGCCGGATACAGATGTCCAAGTGTTGTCATCATCATCATACCCAGTGTATCCCGCCCATAGAAAAACCATGAGCAGGGTTTGGGAGGAAAGGACGGCGGCAACTCATACCCATACCCATAAAGGAGAGCGCGGCCAAAGAGTCCCTCAACTCGAGACGTGTCCAAGTGTTGGATACGTCTAAATATACAATTTCCGCCTAAAGTGAAGTGTCTAAGGCCATACCAATGTCCGAGTATCAAGAATCAGACACGGGTACGTGAAGCAAAATGAAGAGTACGAGTAACATAGCAATAAGATATGGGAGGGTGTTCAATTACCTTAACCATCTTATGACTAGGAGATCTCCAAGATTTGGTTTTAACCAATTTGCTTAGTTTACTAGCAGAAGAAAGAGCACTTTTCGATCTATCCTTCATCGATGGTAGTGGATTAACAAGACGCAACGAGTTCTTCGAGCAAAACCATGGAAGGAATCTACAAGCTTTTACTTTTACAGACAGAGCACTCCTCCCATCATAGCTATCTTCTTCATCATCACTTTCGTCTTCTGACCCGATATCCTGACCGGTATAAGGTACAATGTTGTACACATTTCCATTAGGTGGAGGTGTCATAGCTCTAGGAACCAAAGCTTTTACCTCTTTAGTTTGCTCAACAGCAACAAGTTGCTTCCTAGTTGCGTACTGAGATGGCTCGAGGGTCATTGCCTTAGCTGCAGGTAAGAATCGGTTCATCATAAAATCGCGAGCTTTTGGATCAGTAGGAGGGTTATCAGGATGTTTGGTCTCAGGACGTTCTGATGCACTCAAACCACTAACACTACAGTTAATCGAAAAGGACTCATGCTGAGAAAACGTCTCGATTGCATCAGAGAACGTAGCATCATCATTTTCCGACTCAGAGCTTTCTTCGTTTATTTCAGTCTCTTCTTTCGAACTTTCCCATCTAGCCACCCCACTAATCGACGAGGGAAATTTTGCACTTAATGTCTTAAGCTCACTCGAAAGTTTGTTAGGTTGAAGGGTGTTAAGGTCGCTCGAAAGCTTGTTTCGAGGTCTAAGAATTACCAATTCCCCGGATAACATATTGGGCGTTCTGAATCCGTTCAAGTCGACTGATTTTTTACCGGGGGGAAATGGCATTGTAGGAGGAACCCTAGGAGTTGTAGGAACCTCTTGAGGGCTATGTACATTAGATTCATTTCCTCCTTTTGCCTTCCCAGGAATTTGTTCCCAAATGAAAGGAACAGAACCTGGTTTCACTACCTCACCCAAGTTTACATCTGATGGTTGAGTATGAATCGAGTTTGGATGATTGGGAGGAGAATCCCTTTTGTTGTCTTCACCCGAAGAGCGTAATGGTGATGAATATCTCCTTGCAGACATTAATGGGGCACTAAAATTAAGCTGCTTTTTCTCCATTGTTTGAAAGTTTTAAAGCCAGAAAATCAAAGAATGTATGATTGATCAAATCCAAGTGTAAGCCACTTTCTCAACAAAATCTGTGACAGTAAACACCAAAAACTATCAGAAAACTTATAATAAATCAAATGATCTTTAGCCAACTTTTTGGGATTACAGGTAGGCTGAGGGAAGGGGAGGAACTCGGTAAAAATCGAATTTTCAATCTTATCTGAGATTAGTAGTAGAAACGAGTCCCAATTCTCGATGTTAGCCAACTTTTTTGGGATTACATGTAGGTTAAGGGAAGGGAAGGAGCTCGGTAAGAATCGAATTTTCAATCTTATATGAGATTATTGGTGGAAACGAGACACGATTCTCGATCTTAGCCAAGTCTTTTGGGATTAACTACCGAGGGAAGGGGAGAAACTCGGTAAGAATCGAATTTTCAATCTTAAACGAGACTAGTGATACTTGTCGAGCTGAAACAAGACCTGATTCTCGATCTTAGCCTAGTTAAGTGAAATCTTACTATTGTTTTAGTAAAACACAAGAATTACTTTAAAAAGAGATTTTTAATTGGGATAATTTAATTAGCATATCAAAATAAAGCAAAACAAATCACACACAATAAATATTAGGTTGATTCTTACTAAATGAACCACACAAATGAAATCAGATTGCATAATCAAAGACATAATACAAGCTTTCCAAAATGGAGGAAACATAACATTATTTCCTTTTCCATATATACCATTAAATCATTAAGCAGCTCCCATCTAAACTGGGGTTAAGAGCTTCATATATAAGCAACTGTCTGTCAATGAATCAACTCAACCAAATGACTATCGTATTAATTATTGACCCACATAAGCATACAATAAAATTCAAGATGAACTAAAAGAATAAGTCAAGAACATCATAAAAAAAACTAAAATCCAGCAAAATTAAGAAAATGGGTGTTAAATTTCATACAAAAATCTCAAATTTGAAGTATACCCATGTAAAATTTTATAATTTTGTACTAAGTTTCAGCAATTGTAAGTTGTAACTCACCTTGCATGAGAATAAGGAACAAAATCTCAACTGAAAAGAACAGAGAAAAGGAAGAGAGGTTAGAGAAAGTGAAAAAAAATAAGAATACCAAATGGATTGACAAATGGAAGATGATGAGACAAAGTATAATAATAAAAATAATATCTTGTTGGGACACAAGAATGATAGTGGGTGTTTGGGGTAATTGAGTGGAAAAACAGGCAAAGCATTAAAGACAAGAAGATAGTGAATAGTTGAGTAAGTAAGGGTTAGTTAAAGTAAGTTGTGCTTTATAGTTTGCTCATGTAATCTACTCACTCCTATTGAGATAAATTGTCTCATTTGATTGGGCACGAATATTAAGAATGAAATGGAATTCACCTAAAAAGTGATAGTTAGGATATTTTAATTGATTAAATTAATTATAAAGGTGATTGTTGGGGTATTGTAAGTAATAAAGGTGAAAATATTTTGGTCATTACTTGTGTGAACATGAGATATTTAGATAAAAAAAATCATTGGTAAAAAAGAAAATAAGACAACTGATATTAGTTTGCCAAATAAAGAAATGAGAGAATTACTCTGAATATAAGGGAGTATTTTACAAGGAATTGCCCCATTATTCATCCAAAAGCTCTCACATTAAAAAGATAATTCTACTGATATTTATAATATTATATACAAAGTAAATACTCCTTGTTATTCTCTTTACTTATCCCATTTGATTTTGGCATATTTGTTAATATATGTTTTCAATTTTAAATATCTTTAATTGTGCTTGAGTAAAAATTATAAAAAGTTGAAATTAATAAAATTTACAATACGACGAATTAAACAAAATCCCGTATAACTGTGTTGTAACTTATAGATTAAGAACAAATCACATAAGAAGAGTGCTTGATGAATAAATGAGACAAGTAAAACGAATAGAAGGTATTATTTTTTATGAGTCTGCTACTCATAGGATTTTCACACAATTCAAGAAAAAGATAAAACCGAGTATGTTAGTGAGGCATATAAGTAAAATTATACTATTAATTAGTGGAATTACAGTAAGTTTATATAGAAGAGAAAAAATAAATTATAGATTTTAATGAGTTATTGTAAGATGGAGTCTTGATGAAGAAGTACTTTTTCATTTGAATTTTGATTTTTTATGTTGTTATACCTTTATTTTCTACAATGATTTCACATTGTGTAATTTAAAATCTCATCAGTTCCGTTATTAGTATGTTTGGCAATTGGCGTAGTAGTTTAGTTGTTTGGCAAATTAGCAAATTAGCTTAGTGAGAAATTTTAACTAATTTTGATACAAATAGAGGGCTAAGTGGTCAAACCAGTTATTGGTAGTGTTTGGTGAATTAGCTGGATGAAACAGCTTATTGATATGAATAAGCTGTTTTTGAACACGCTGCTTATAGCAGTGGGTTCAAAATCAGCTGGTCAAACCAACTATTAAAATCAACTGGTCAAATCAGCCATTTTAATCAGCTATCAGCTACCAGCCATTTGCTAAACACCCTCAATTACATTTGGGTAAAACAATAGAAGTTTTTAGCGGTGCAAATAATAATTATTTAAACGCTATAAATCATAGAATTTTAAAATTTAAAATACTTAAAAAATTAATTATCTGTATATATTTTTAATAATGATTATAAGTTTCGAACAATTTAAGGAAGAAATTAAGACAAATGGTTGATTGAAATTTGGTCCATATATTACTCCATAAGTCACGGGTCCTACGTAGGAGTGATTGAAAAAAACAGGGAGGGAAGAAGAAACGAAGTAGTACTCTTTTCTTGCATTAAAGAAAAATTGAGTTATTTTAAAAAAAGTGATAATAAATAAAAAAAAAAGAATGTAAATGATATGAATGAAATTAAAAGAGTTAAAATATATAAATTAGATTAAAAGAAAGTGATTGACCATTATCTTAAAATAAAAATAATGTAAATTAAGTAGGACGAACTAAAATAGAAATGATATACTTTTTCTGTTCCGTTTTAGTTGCACCATTGGGTTTGACACATTTTTTAAGGGCCATCAAATCAGTATGATAAAAGTAGGGATGATGTATGATTGATGATGAAGTATTATAAGTAGATAGTGGTTATGACTTGTGGGTATATTAAATAATTAATAGGATGATGTATGATTGATGGTGATAGTGAGGTAGGAATAAAGTGATGATAAAATAAATAGATTATTTTTTTTATAAATAGTAATGTTGTAAGTAATATAAAACTTTCAAAAACGATAAGTATTGCAAGTAAAATCAAACGGACCAAATATATTTGTGGAATAGAGTGTGTTTGAAGAGAGTGGTGGAGACAATAAGTATGACTTGGACTTTAGTGTGGATTGTGGGGCCTACAAATATACCACACCATCACCGCTTTTTCATAACGACCATTACCGATCATTTTATCATGTCATGACATGCATGTTGCTTTTAGTAGACTTATGCTAGTTTACAGTTTACTACATATAGGAGACTTAAGATGCACGAGTTCACCTCTAACGTCGGAGAAACAGAGAAGAGTAATATCGCTTTATTAATTTTTATAAATACTTTTTTTAAGTACTAATTCATGTAAATTGTGGACTTTCTTTAAATTTGTAAGTGAATTATCTCTTATTCTCTTTGTTTGAGTTGTTCAGTTTTATTTTTTTTAAATTTTATTGATTACTTTATCAAAGAGGATGATAAAATGTTTAAAGTAATATATAAAATATTAAATTTTTAAAATTTTTGAAAAGTACAATATTATTACTTGATAAGAATTTATCTACCATGTCCACCAATTAGTTATTTGGAATTCTCTATGACATGACATTGAAATTTACGTACTTTCTCCGTTCTGAAATACTTTCTACATTTTGGTTTTGGGCACTATTTATTGTTTAAGCTTATTTTATATATTGCGGCTAATATAAAAGTAATAATATAGTCAAGTGGGATCTTGTTTGAATCGTCTAATCGCATACTTTCATAATATAAATTTTTTATAATTTTTAAATGTGTATAATTTGACAAATAAATGAACCAAATAGCACATTAAATTACGTAAAAAAGTTAAATGTAACAAGTATTATGAAACGGAGGAAGTATAACTTATGGAAATTTAGAAAAGAATAAATTTTTAGGATTGAGAATCTCATGAGAATTTATTTCCTACTTGACCTCTTAATTATTGGCACCATCATAAAGTCTAAAACTATTAAATAAATATTAGGGAAATTTCACATGGTAGCATCTAGTTTTGATGAAATGCCAGTGGTAGCACTTTTTTAAGAAAATTCCACATGGTAGCATCCAGTTGATGCACTATCTAATTGCCGTAGCATTTTCCGTTAAGTTCTTGTTAAATTCCGTTAAATTCATCATTTTGTAAGTTTTTTTCCACATATGGTAGCATATCCAGTTTTTGTTAATTTACCATTTTAACTTTTAATTCACCATTTTAATGTTTAATTCACCGTTTCATTCATTAACGCACATAAATGTTTATTAATTTTATTGAAAAATTATAAGAAACTATCTAATACAGTGAAACAATCTTATTAGCCTATTTTCGATCAGTAACAGAAAAGATATTTGGCGTCATTTTTACCTATCATAACGATTTTTTTTCAAAAAACGGACGTTGCAATTATCCTTATGGGGTAACTCTTTCGAAAACCCGGTCAAAACAAGTACTTATTCGCCTATTTTCCGATACGTAAACCGAAAACGATATTTGACGTCATTTTTACACATCATAACGATTTGTTTTGGAAAACGGACGTCGTTATTATCCTTATGGGATAACTCTTTCGAAAATTCGATAGAAACAAGTACTTATTCGAAAGATTACTTGTTTTGACCGATTAATTAAACATTAAAATGATGAATTTAACGAATTTAACAAGAACTTAACGGAAAATGCTACGGCAATTAGATAGTGCATAAACTGAATGCTACCATGTGAAATTTTCTTTAAAAAGTGCTACCACTGGTATTTCATCAAAACTGGATGTTACCATGTGAAATTTCCCTAAATATTAATATAATAAGAGAAGTAAAAAAGGGTTACAATTGTAAATTACTATTTATTATTATTATGCTAAAAAATTCCATATTCTAATTATATGCTCTAAGAAATTTTATTTTACTAAATGCGTAATATACACATAATAACACGCACATTAATTTTATGAGCAAACACTTAAGAGATTATCAAAAAATTACTCATTATTTTGTTGCGCATTAATTTACTCCACTAATTAAGCTTAGCAAACACAATTTACTCCTAATCCTAAATTCCTAATAGTAAAAGAAGGAAAGGAGAAGCAAGCAAACATGAAGTCAACTAGAAATGAAATGTAAAGAACACAATCAAACATGAAACATACCCTATAGGATTTCTGACAACAACATTCAAAGGTAATCTCTGAAAGTTTAATGATTTCTTTTTTTATTTTTATAAGACTTAAAGTTGCCATTAAAAAAATTTATGTAGATGATACTTTACCATTAACAACCATGATCACAGTTTTTATGATAATGACGACGACTTTTCTACAAATGTTAATAAAAAATATCACATAGGAGTAATTAAAAGCAAAAAACTCACATCCATCATTTAAATTAAAGTAATCTTTTTGGCCAAGAATTATATTGTCCATCGACATATAGATATCTGGCAAATCACTGGTAGTCTGATGGTTAAAGTTGTTAACTGGTTTGACTAAGTGAAAATATTAGTTTATAGGTTAATTTTTCAAGTTAGTTGTGTTAAGTCATCTGTTAAGAATATATTTGGTAAAATTTATTTATTGGTTAACTTTACGTAAGAATAATTTGTTAACTTCACAAATTACCGTTGTTAAAATCTCCTCAAACAAATAATGTATTTTGTAAATTCAATGCTACAATTTGCTTTAATCAAAATATAGTTTCTGTTTTTATTCAAAAAAAAAAATATATAGTTTCTATTTTGTTGCTATAGTTAGTTGGCTAGTTGCCCAACATAGCAACAAATTTAATGTGTTTCCATATTTAGCAATGATTCTAAATGTAGTACTAGACTACTAGTAATTTGCCAGCTTCAAGTAACATTTACAAATCTACGTCTTTACCATTATTAGTAACAATTACATTTAAGGCCTAATTTGTTGCCAGTCATCAAAGCCAGTCCATTGCCCAAAACTCACGACACCAACTATTCAACCAATTGATTCATCATCATCCTACTCAGTATATCCCGCTTATAGAAAACTATGGACAGGGTATAGAGAGGGAAGGACGGCGGCAACTCATACCCATAAAAAAAAGCGCGGTCAAAGGAGTCCCCCAACTCGAAAAAGATTAAGAGAAGTTCCTACAACTTGGGAGATAAATAAAACGCATATAAGCTAAAATTATTTTTACCAATAGCGTACCATATTTTTCAAGCTAGATTCAAAATCGATTCTACTCCTTCCCGACTTATAGCTTGGTCATTTTAATATTATTGTATCTTGAATTAATTTTACCTTGTATAAATAAATTCTATTTGCTACCAAAATGTATATTAAAATTCATCCGGTCTTCTGAGAGATCTTCTTTTTGAGAGACATCTCTTAGGGTCAACTCTTTAAACCTTAGTGTTCACTTACTGTATCCTTAATGACTACTTACGTTATCTTTAATGCTCACCGAAAAAGTACTTAAAATGCCTACTTACAATATTCTTAATGCATACAGAGAAACTTAGCCTACTAGCCTACTCACCATATATTTAATGTCTACTTAGTACTTACGATATCTTTAATGCCTACTTACAATATATTTAATGCTCATCGAGTAGGAATGACAATGGGTCAAACTCGGCTCGGATTATACATACTCCGACTTTGCTCCGGATAATAGTCGGACTTTTGTTTTCAGTCCACCTCCACTCGGAGTCGGGTTATGCATACTCCAAGTTTGCCCCGACTCGGACTCTCGGACCTCCAGCGGAGTCGGAAACAGTATCGTGATGTTGTAGTAATGCTTTTAAAGCATACAAAATCAACAAAATATATTTTCAAATACAATTTAACAAAAAAATATGTACTTTAATTTGCATTCAATTTTAACAAGAGAATAGTACCCTACTACTACAATTTAATAAAATTTTCTTGTATTTTGATTTGGTGCATTTTATTTCTTTTGATTTTATTTGTCATATCTTGATTCATTAATCTAAATAAAAATACCAAGTACTTTTTCAAAATCGAAAATTACAATTAATATGAAAAAGAACTTGAATTAGTCACGTTTAGAGTTTTAAAGGAAATAAAATATTAGTGTAAAAGTCAAATTCAAAGTCGGATGTCCTTCAGGGTTGGAGTTGGGTTGGAGTGTCGGATTTTTAATAAGGTCCAACTCCGGTCCGTCTCAAACTCGGACTCGGATCGTAAAGTTGGAGTTGGATGACTTTTTTCTTAGACTCGAATCGGATTATTTTCCTCGGATCGAGTCGGGCTAGGATCGAATTCGGACTGAATTGCCATCCCTATCACCGAGTAAATACTTAATGACTTAGAATATTTTAAATGCCTGATTACAATGTTTTTAATGCCTATCGAAAAACTTATTATATACTCCCTCCGAATCAGTTTAGATGTCCCATTTGGGATTTCAGGGATTTTAAGGGTTGAGTGAGGTCCATTAAAAATGTGGTAGTTGGGTATTTTAATTGATTAAATTAATTGTAAAGGTGGTAGTTGGGTATTGGGGATTGAAAAAGTGGGGGTATTTAGGTAAAAAAGGATAAACAAAAAAGGAAATGGGACAATTGGTATGATTTTGCCAAATAAGAAAATGAGACATCTAAACTAATTCGGAAGGAGTATATTTTTTGGATCAGTTCAATTAAAGACCGTCTCTCATAAGAATTTGTGTTAAAATTTAATGCTGTGACCAACCAAAGAATTTTTAAACCTTATGTTAATTTTTAATCCATATGCCCAATATTGGATGACAATTTTTCTTGTTGATCAAGCCCATATGCTGAATGTAGTTTGAGGGAAAATTTGAAACAAATAAGCAAACAAATACTCCCTCCTATTCACCTTAGGTGTCCTATTTACTTTTGGGACACTATTTATCTATCACTCTTAAATTGCATTTTATTATTAATATATAAGTTAAAACATAGTCATGTGGGATCTTATTTGATTCGTTTTGATGTAAAGATTATTAATATCAACTTTTTATAATTTTTAATCATATATAACTCGATATATTAAAGATCGAATAAGTGCATTGGATAGAGTGTATAAAGTAAATGAGACACATAAGATGAATAAGAGAGAGTATAAAACATTCATACAACAGCAAACTTTGCAAAATAATTTTCAAGAAAAGCAAATTTTTTCCAAAGCTTGGTTTGGACTTTGGAGCTATTCGCTGTTAATGACAGTGAACAAAGATTGGAGGTCAAAAAAAGTCAAAGAGTTTATTCGTTATTACTAAATAAAGATTTTGACTATTTTTGACCTTCAATTTTTGTTCGTTGTTAGTAACAGCGAATAGATACGAGCTAAAAACAACAGATCTCCTTTTCTTGACCATGTTTGACCAGGTTTTAGCTTTGTTCGCTGTTAGTAACAGCGAACATACCTTTTGCTTTTTTTCTGAACCCTTTGCCTTTGTTCGCTGTTACTAAGTGCAAACAACCTCAAATCTCAGGTCTTAGAAAGACTGCTTATTTGAAAAATAGTTTCAAAAGTTAGTTATAATGTTATTTTTTTATATATATTTTTGCTTATTTCTCTGGCGGAGGCACATATGAGTTCATGGGTTATTTGATCCAACTTGACTTATTGGAAACTTGAAAATTTACATATATTTGCTAACTATAGTTAAAAAAGATTAAGATAAGACTCTTGGATTGAACCCCTTGACATTTAGATAACTGGAAAAAAATATTTATAATTGAATGTAGTATAAAAGTAACTTTTACTCCCTCCTATTCATCTTAAGTGTCCCATTTACTTTATGCACTCTATCCAATTCACTTATTCAATCCTTAATATATCGAGTTATATGTAATTAAAAATTATAAAAAGTTGATATTAATAATCTTTACATCAAAACGAATCAAATAAGATCCAACATGACTATGTTTTAACTTATAGATTAATAATAAAATGCAATGTAAGAGTGACAGATGAACAGTGTCCCAAAAGTAAATGGGACACCTAAGGTGAATAGGAGGGAGTATAAATCAATTTGAATGAGTGTAAATGTATATCAATATACTATTACTTTTTTTTGTTGGTTTTAGCTTTATGGCCTATGGGTAAAATATAAATTACTATTTGTCCAAAAAAAATATTTTTCCCCAAATTTAAATTTTAGTTAAAGAATAAGTATTTGGCATTTTCAAGCTTTATATATTAACTCTATTTATTTAAGACAAATGCATATAAATTGACAAATCAAATGTTATGACTGCAAAATTTTAAGTTATACTTTTCATATATGATATTGACTCTTGACTTTTTAAACCAACTTAACATAAAGTCTGATTTAGCACTAGTTTGTTCTTAGCCTTTAAATATCAAACGTTTATACATTTACTATTGAGTAATGAGCTGGTATTTTGGGCAAATTATTTTGCACAAACATATATCAGTCAAGTTAAACCACCCTTATTTCTTTGTACATTACTTCATGCATGTTCGACCCAAATCTACAAGGTCTTTCGACTTATTTTCGATCAAAACAATGATACATCACCGCGATAAAAAATGAAGTTGCAAATTTAATAAACAATCGTCAACACGACAACCTCGAGAATTAATCACTTACGACAATAGGAGATTACCTTCAATGACATGAACAAGATTGTGCATTTAACAAAGTCATTCGATTGCTGCAAACCGGTTTCTCCTCCATTTGAGGGTCTGATAAGTAAAATCCCCAGAACTTTCTTCATGTTTATTCAAGGATAATATGTGCTTCGCCCACTTCTTTTTCTTCATCGCAACACCAAGTTTATCTTCATAATTCTATACAAATCAGGGTAATAATAAGAGGCGAAAATCTTTGAAGACGAAAAATAAAAGCCTAAATTAACCCGAAACTTAGAATACCTTCAAGCATAATCCAACATCAGCATCACAAATGGGATATTCGACAGGGCAACAATAGTCTGATTCAGGGCAGCAAACGGCATTGCTATAATCACAGCAACCTTGTATTAGACAAAACCCCAAAAACTCGTAAAGGCAACAACAAGTCTGGCCCGGCAGACAGTAAGATAATGACCCACATTTATGAGATGGAGTGGGAGACGGGGAAGGAGGAGGAGGTGACGGGGGAGGAGGCGAAGGAGAAGATGGTGTTGGAGAGGGAGGTGTCGGTGGTGGTGAGGAAGACGGAGCAGGAGCAGGAGCAGGAGCAGAAGGAAGTGGTGAAGGTTTTGGAGGCGGGATGTGTGGAGGTAAAGGCGGTGACTCTGATGGAGCGGAAGGTGGAGATTTGGCTGAAGTTTTCTGTATAGGGTAAGAAGCTAAGGCATGAATTGCGCAAACACCATAGGTTAAGTTTGTGTTTCTTTTTATGTAAATGTAGCCATCCATTCCCCAGGTAGTGCCCCAAGAGTTCTTCACTATCCAATAATCGGTGTCCCCTTCCGAGCCATAGCCAACAATCAAGACAGCATGATTTATGTCAGCTGGATTGCTCGAGCAAGAACCGGCGTAGATTCCCTGGTTTGAAGGTTGAGAACTGGTTTTAGTAAACTATAGCAAATATAAACGAAGAGATCAACAATTTAGCACAAACAGAAACACCGGATAAGGAACTTATAAAACCAGGATCATACGAAATGCTACTCTCTGAATTTTATATGCATAAAATTTTATTGTGACTACTTACTCCAGTATATAGCTGAAAATCGATAGAGGATGCATCGATACCAACACTTATCGGCTGATCAACAGTGGCACACATGAGAGCGGCATCTGATTCTTCCACATTTCTGTAGCCATCAATGTGTATTATATTGTTCATAGCCTGAGAAACGAGAAATTATACTCAGACTCGGTTAACAACAACAGATTAATTTTGTGGATGCGCGTTTAGGAAAACTGGAATAAGACCTTGTTGGTAGAATAGGTACCATCAGCTCTGGTGCAAGGACAATTAGCTTCACTATCATCACCACCATTGTTAATGACCGACTCAAATGCATTTCGAATGTGTCCCCCTTTACCGTCATAATTATTCTTGTCGAAGCCCAAGAGCTCTTGCTCTGAGAGGGTAACTAATTCTCCTTTATTGATCGCGTTGATTCCTTCAATGGCACCAATAGAAGAGAACACCCAGGAGTTTCCTGTATGCAATGTGCACAATTCAGGGTTTTGTCACTGCTAACTGCTAAGTCTACTCTCTGGCCTCTAAATACAATCAGTAAATTTTCTGAAGAATGTATACAAAGCATTTCCAACAAATCACTGTAGTACATTTATTCGAATTCATTGCAACTATAGTGATAACTTCATTCTAAGCCTTTTTATTGATAGAGTGTATAACATATGTTGGGGACTCAACCATAAACTTAAGTTTATGGTTGACGCCTCAGTATATGTTATATACTCTAATATTTTAAGAAGTCAACTCAAGTAAAAAATAGATTAAAATAGTAATACTAATCAATGAACAAATTTACAACATAAATTGAATTAAAACAACCAAACTCTTTCTTTTTATTTTACAACACTTCTCAAAACAAGCATATCAACATATCATAGTAATACTAGTTTCAGCAAGTCTCCTTAGAGACCGTCTTTTTGATAGACGTCTCTCAGGCCCAATCCATTACACTATGTTTGGATAGCAAATTAGGAGAGAAAAGAAAGGAAGGAAAGGGGAAGGAAAGGAAGGAAAAGGATAGGGAGAAATAAGGAAAAAAAGTGTATATTGTTTGTTTAGAAGGGAAGGGAAGGGAGAAGGAAGAAAAATATTTTCTTTTCAAATCTTTCCTCTTTAGGAGAGATTATCTTCTTAACAAAATTTGTTTAAATTTTCCTTCCAAATCCCTCCCTTTCAAATCCTTTCCCTCCAAATTTGTTATCCAAACAAGGGATACCTCCTCCTTCTAAATCTCTCCCCTTCCTTTCCCTCCATTTCCTTCGATCCAAACACAACCTTAGAGTAAAATTCTTACTCTTATTCTATATTGTTCTTTATGGGTCGACCCAATTAGAGTTGGTCTCTCAAAGAGACCGTCTCTCACAAGAATTTGTGTACTAGTTTTCCTTGTGTTGTGTCCCATTCAGAATAAACCCGGGAAGCACTAATTAGAAAATCATTGAAAATGGAGATTTATTTCACCTGGAGAGCAAATATATTTAGATAAGATTATTAGATCGATTCTCAACTAATCAAAAAATTCACAAGTGAACTTGATTAAATTAATAATTTTTTTTATTATAGACTTTACTTTTTGTACGCATTTTAAAGTCAATTTAGAGATATAATATCAGTTAGGCATCATAAACAATTAAAATAATTATATTAAAAATTTACACTCAGATGAATCTAATAAAATCCACATGAAAAATTTATTCTTAAATATATATTTCAAATATCTAAATTATAAATATTCTCTTGGAAAAATTTTGGGATGTTTGACAAACAGCTGATAGCTAATACCTGTTAGCTGATTACATTGGCTGATTTGACCAGTTAAGTTTATAAACTAGTCTGTCTACTTGATTTTGAATCCGTTGCTACGAGGAGTTTGTTCAAAAACAACTAATTCATAACAATAAGTTGTTTCAACCAAGTAACTTACCAAACACTAGTATTAAATGATTTGAATCCGTCGGTCTACTTGATTTTGAATCCGTTGCTACGAGGAGTTTGTTCAAAAATAACTAATTCATAACAATAAGTTGTTTCAACCAAGTAAGAGGAAGTCTTAGTAAATAACGGTTATATGTGAAATTAATAAATCACTCCTGTGCGGTGAGATTTGATAGGGGGAGAGTTTTATGAATTTAATTTAACTTTTTTTATTTTGTTTATTTTATTATTATTATTTTTGTCCTTTTATGGTTATTTACAAATCACGGTTATTGATTAAGATTTATTGACCAAGTAACTAACCAAACACTAGTATTAAATGATTTGACAGCCTAAACCTCTATTTATATTAAAATATTAAAATAACCTAAAATTAACCTATTTTGCCAAATACTTCTTTAAGTTGATAATCAAAGTGCCCAAGAAAGTAGGTAATATAAAAACAAAAAAGAAGAAGAGGAGGTGAGACATTACCACAAACACCTTGATCTTTGACCGGAGTAACCACTTCCTTTTCTCTCCAATCCAGAGACGGCGGCGCGTCACATATTAACACTGACCTCTCGCGCGTATGCTTCCCTTCACTCAACTCAACCAAGCCTTTCACCTTCCCTATATACTTCTCCCTAAACTCTTCATTGCTCATATCACTGAACCGGTTTAAACCCATCCAATACCCAGTCCGATTCGAGTTACTCTCTACGATGTATTTCAAATTACTCTTGAAACTCTGAAAACGGTTAAATAACTCCTCACTGTTCTCGTATGACTTCCCATGTTGTTTCCTCCATTGTTGAAACAGCTCCATCATCCGGTTTTCTGATTGGAGGTATTCCGGTTCGAAGCCTGTAATGGAGTACGGAACCGGGAGGCCGGTCCAGCAGAAGCATGGTAGGAGGAGAGAGAATAGTGTAAAAAACAGCAGCGATTGTGAATGAAGATGATGATGGGTTGATTTATGGGCATCCATGTTTACAGACCGGGTTGCCGGGTTTGATTTCTAGCAAAAGGAATTAATGTGGGTCTTGTACTCTTGTTTTGTGAGTTTATTGCTTTGATTAGGTGAATCATTGATTCTACAATAATGTATTTGTTGCAGATTTGTGCTCCAACTTACTTTGTTGCTGGAAGTTTAATGCATTAATTTAATCTTTAATATATTTAATTATGTATAATATAATATAAAATTATTAAAAATTAATATTAATAATCTTTGCATCGAGACGAATCAAATAAAATTTCACTTAACTATGTTTTAACTTATAGATTACGAATTAATTACAAATTAAAAAATATAAGTAAATAGTGCTTATTTTGTAATTAATGAGATCACTTAAAAGAGTCTTAAATTTAAGTGCTCTTAAACTATTCATAGTTGAGATTTGTTTATAAAGATTAGGTTATAGTTGAGACTTGAGATGGGTTTTGTGAATTTTCATACTCCCTCCTATTTAAGGTATTAGTCCTGTTTATCTTCAAAAAAAAAAAAAGGTATTAGTCCTGTTTGACTTATGACACTATTGATCAAGCACTCTTAATTTGTATATTATTCTTAATCTATAAGTTATAATATTATCAAGTGAGGTTTTGTTTGATTCATTTTAATGAAAAGATCATTAATATCAACTTTTTACAATTTTTAATTATACATAATTAGAGATATTAACGATGAAATTATTGCATTGGAAAATGTGCCCGATCAAATAAAACTATTAAGATTTAAGATGAATAGGAGGGAGTATAATAACTTAAAAATGTATACTAATTAAGCAAAAGGGTTTATCTCAAAAAAAAAAGAGAAAAAAGTAAAAGGATTACTCCTATCTATTCACTCTGCTTGTCTTATTATATTTTTTGTGCTATCTATCAATTTTTTTAATTTGTATGCTATAATTAATCTCAAAGTTGAAATATAGTTAAGTAGGATCTTCTTTTATTCGTCTCTATGCAACAATAATCAATATCAAATTTTTATAATTCTTAATGAAAAATAATCAGAGATATTAAAAATCAAATTGTTATATCAATAACAGTAGAAAACAAATGGGATAAGTAAAATGAACGGTATATACTCATGGCGAGAGAGTATACTACTAAGTACTATGGTCGTGAATGAAAGACACATTATGTTAAGAGTTTTATCAATATTTACAAAAACAATACTCGTAAGGTGGTGAGAGGTATGAGACACTATACCTCGTACATTTATTAATTTTTAAAAAATACCTCCTTATTATTGTTCTATTTAGTTTATTAATATTAATAATTATTTTAATTTGTATTTAATTTGTTTCGATGCAAATTTTATTAGCATCAAAATTTTATGATTTTTAAACAAATAAAATTTAAGATATTTTATTACTCCCTTCATTCTTTTTTGTTCTTCTCTCATTTACTTTTTACAAAGTTTTCAAAGCAACTTTTGAGCCTAAATATCTCTAAATACGAATCATAAAAATTATAAAAAAATATATTATAAAAAAGTATACATCAAGACGAATCTGACGAAATCTCACGTGGATATATTTTATTATCTATAAATCTCTTAAAAATCTAAATCAAATTCCTCCCTCCAAAATAAAATATTCTAAATAAAAGAACATTAGGAAACGGGGAGAGTATTAAATATATTCATCGACAAACATGTAAATATTAAATGAGATAATATTAGTGAATAGAATAGTAATAAACTTCAAATACAAATATAATTTATAATTGCAAACAATTAAAATTCTTTACCAACAAATGGATGAATTGATGAATTATAAACAAAATACAAATCGCTAAAAACCAACTCTTAATCTCTTATTTCAAAAAAGTACTAGTTTTTGCATCTTTATAAACTATAAATTAAAATCCCCTCTCTAATTTTTTGCCTTAAGGATTTCATAGCATATTCTTAATTACAAAAAAATCAACATTAATAATTCAATATTTCTTTCAATAATTCCCTCTTTAAATTAATTTTTAATGATTTAACTTTTGTCTTTAATTTAATATCAAGACATCCTAACAACAAACTAAAAACAAATGTGATTTTTAAATATAATCTAAAAATGAAATTATTTAGAAATCATCAACAAAAAATTGAATTTTTAATTTCAATTTTTCATTAAAAAAAGAAAAATTACCTAAAATAATACAATTTTTTCATATTTTTTCTACAACAATCCAACCTATCGATTAAGCATTAATAATCCAAACTTTGAAATTATTTTCCTATAATAAACCCGGTAATCAAATGACTTTTATCTTTTTATAACAAAAATTGTTTTAAAAAAATAATTAAAATAAAATTTCAAAATAAATATTGAAAATTTTTTTATTGTTCAAATCTTCATGTAAATTTTAAAACCTTTTTCTAATTTTACATTAAATTTTAGTTCAACTACTTATTATAACAAGTCATCGAATTATCCAAATTTACACTAAACAAGTAAACCTTAAAGTTAGCATTATTAATAGTTAAAAAATATATACTTCAAGTGATATTATTATAGAAAAATCATAAAAATATTGAATTATTCTAATAAAATTTTCTTTTAAAAAATCCCCAACACATAAAATTCATGTAATTTTCACAAATTCTTACTGAGGCCGTCTATACAATAGACGTCTTAAGTTTTGGGTGACCCAAAAGATAAATTAAAAAAAAAAACTAATTCGTGGTTTTGTAAATTAGAATGGAGATATGGGTTGAACTCTCGAGAGACGTCTATAGTATAGACGGTCTCAAAAGAGAGGGTTTGTGTAATTTTTTTTAGGTAAAATTCATGTAATTGTTTTTTATTTTTTGAGATAAAATTCATGTAATTGTTAGTTTCCCCTTTAACCAATTAATTGGTACATTTTTTCAAAAAAAAAAAAAAAAAAAACCAATTAGTTGGTAGAAACCATTCTTTCCACAAGCGTAGCCAAATTCTTGAGATTGAGCTCAATAATAGTATTAGCAAAATAACGTGTATCCTCCTCATTGCTATCTTCCGGTACATCAACCGTATAACATTCTTCTACTAACGTCCTTTTATTCCCAATTCCATTTTCATCTTCTACCTCACTACACGAAATACTTACATGAAAATTAACCAGTTTATGGTCTCCATCAATTACCCTATACACTAACTCATGCTTCTCTTCATCAATCTTCTCCAGCCTTTCAATGCTCGTTTTTCCGGGTTGACCCGATGCAAAACAAACCCTTCGAATGGATCCGACTTCCCCCGACCCCGAAATTAGGGTACAAGTTTTAACTAGTTTTTTGAATACATGAGGTTGGTCAAATTGCTTGATGATCGACCATACCAGTGGAAGTGGTGCATTGATGGTTTGCAAGATCGAGCCGCCGCATCGGTGGTGGTGATGAAATTGACCGTGATTGACCATTAGACGGAGAGGATTATACTAAATTTGCTTCAATTGAGATTAAATTGAATTGAAATGAAAGAATTTGGGTTAGTTTAGTAAGAATTTTGAATGGGTTGATTAAATTGTTGGTGATTTTGAGTTGGTTTAGGGTTATAAATAGGGAAGAATTAGCGGTGGTGTGCAAATTGCAAATTGGAGTAAGGCGGTTTTAGGAATGATAGTGAAGAAATGAAAGTTGTATTGCGGTTTGCCTCGAGAAAGATGGTTTAGATCACGCGGCTTGCACATTTCACGATGTGATCCGGCGCGGTCATATTTCCGTTACTTATTCGATCAAAAATTCCTAATCAATCACATTGATATGTGAATAACTATAACAATACAAAAATGATATTAATAAAATAAAAATAACAAAAAAAGAAAAAGATATGCTCTTGGGAGAGACCGTCTAAGAATAAGACGGTCCAATATTCCAGCATATCACGCTCTTTATATGCTTTTTCTCTTTTTTTTTTATTTTCTGAGCATTTATTTTAATCTTAAAAGTATCAATTTTGATCTTAAACATATCAATTTTAATTTAGGTCAATTTTAATCTTAAAAATATCAATTTCAATTTCAATTTCAATTTTTACTGTCTAAAAATAATTCAAAAATTGCTCAAATATTTAAGTCAAATATTGTATACTTAAAGGGACATACTTTTAAAGTCTATAAAAAAACCAATATGCCAAACTATGTTTAGAATCAACTATATTATATTATTTTTGTTTAGAATCACGGGTATTATTCTCGTCCTTATGTTAACAGATGTTCACATTCATCGGCTATTTTTGTGGGCTATTTTTTGAGAGATTTGTCTTTTTACCCCAAAAGCAAAAAGCCACATGCTTATTTTCACTCTAATTTATATTAATTGGGCTATTTATCTAATATATCTAATGCGTTTTTCAAAAAGACCGTCTCTCACAACAATTTGTGATAAATTTACTTTCTCCCCTTTTCTATAATTTCTTCGGTTTTTCCTAATAAAAATACATCTTTAATTCTTTTTATTTAGTTGTTTAGTATATTTATTCTCAAGAATCATTAATAAAAGGCAATCAAAATTAATTTTTTTCATAGTGCATGAAACATAATTTAGATAAGGTAATAAAATCTCATTGCAAGGTTTTAGCATCAAGAACTTTTACACAATGAAAATACATAATAATACTCCCAACAGTTTAACCAACAATAGGAGCCAAATTTAAATATAATTAATGCATAATATTTCTATATTATAATTAATTAATTATTTGTTAATCACTTAATTAATTATATCAACGCATAGAAGCAAACCGGTTATGCATCAACTGAAGAGGTTCATTTGTAGTTATCTTCTCATTGCCTTCAAACTTAGTCCATGGTAACTTCACTTTTGCCATCTCCTTTTTCTTTGCACCCACTCCAAGAAAGTCTCCTGGGTTCTAAATAACATCAAGGTGAAATAAAATTATTTATTTCATTTAATACATTTAATATAAGAAAATTTATCTAAAATAATCCAATTTATTCGTGATTTTTCTACAATAATCTCTTCTATTGATTAACTATGAATAATCCCAACTTCAAGAGTTATTTTCCTAGAGTAAACCCGGTGGCCGGATGACTTGCTATAACAAGTTTTATTTTTCTAAAAGAAAGATAAATAGAAATAAAATGTTGAAAAAAATGTTAAAAAACTATTAAAATTATTTTGAATTTTTATGTAAAATTTCAAAATTTTTCTCTAATTTTAAATTAATTTTTCAGTTTATTTTTTTGGTGAATTACCTACTATAGCAGATTATCAGGTTACCCGAGTTTACTCTAGGCAAACAACCCTAAACTTTGGGATTATTCATGATTAATGAATATGTGATATTATTGTAAAAAATAACCAATAGGATGGATTATTCTAGGTAAATTATCCTTTAAAATTTTATATATTTTTAATGACAATTTTACGGGTACTTTATGAACTATGATCTAGTTCAATTCCTATAAGTTTAAAACTTTGATTAAGTTGATTCTTGAATGTGGTATTTAAATCCAGCAATATAATAGATATAAAGCTATAACTAAAAGTTTAAATTCAGGATTGAGTCTCTTTCTCTAAGATATGGTATATATATTAGTTGTTACGAGTTCTATTCTCATACATCCATCTTATTCTATTCTTACTAAGTGGAATATTTAATGTTGGGAAGTTAACATGTATTACATTTACGGTCCATTTAATAACTATCCGCATAATGAAAATATCTTTTAGTGCAAATTTTAATGACACAAGTATAATCATATAACCCTTCTCAAGTGTTTTCCTAGAAATTCGGCTTAAATCCTGATTACCATACCACATTATTATATACCAATAACTACATGGGTGGTTATAATTCTAGGCTAATTAGCCCTCATATAAAAAAAAACATCATAAAATTAGCAGCTTGTCTTGTATGAGATCGTCTCATCATGAGACTGGCCCATAGAATTAGTCCATTTATTTTATTGATTACTTTAAGATCATAAGTAATCGTTTTAATTTATAAGTAATCACTCTAGGATAAAAAACGATTATTTTAACATTGTAAGTGATCACTTTAACTTATAAGTGATCATTTTAAGACAAAAAAGTATATATTAAGCCAGCCCAATAGAGATGATCTCACCGTGAAACCATCTCATTTAAGAATTAGTGCAAAATTATATACAAAGTCAATCTTAAAATTTAAATAAAATGGACTCACTTTTCATCTAAAAAGCAATTTAAAACATTAACCATCAATTTAAACTTTTTAGTAAAGTTATGTGAACCAACTCAACGAAAATTAACTTAAGCTGATGGTTAACGCCCTAGAATATGTTATATACTCTAAACACGCCCCTCACACGAGAGTCCATTGGGCTAGAAGTGTGGATGCAGCACAGACTCTCCTCATACATAGCGCTAAATATTCCACTTTTAAATGAGGGGTGGTTGAGATTCAAACCTGTGACCTCTTGTCACGTTGGCTCTGATACCATGTTAAGTAACCAACTCAACCAAAAGCTTAAGCTGATGATTGAGCCCCAAACTATCTAATATAATCTAACAAGTAACTAGAGATTCATACCTTGAGACACAATCCAGCACGAGTATCACAAATAGGAAACTCATGAGGACAACAAGAGTTATCATCAGCACAACAAACAGCATTAGGGAACCCACAACAACCATACATGAAACAATAGTTGAACATCTCTAATATGCAACAACATGTTTGTCCTGGTGGACAATATGAAAAATCACCACATGTTGTAGGAATGGGAGGTGGTGGGACTGGTGGTTTCGGAGGCAAAGGAGGTAGATGTGGTGGTGGCGGAGGAGGAGGCGATGGCGGTGGAGGAGGAGGAGAAGATGGTGAAGGAAATGGAGAAGGGGAAGAAGGGATTTGGGTTGGATAGGAAGCTTGATAGTTAACTGCACAAACACCAAAGGGTAAGTTAGTGTTCCTTCTTAAGTGCATGTATCCATTCATACCCCATGATTCTCCCCAGGAGTTTTTCACAATCCAGTAGTCTTTTCCATTTTCAGAACCATACCCAACTATCAGTACTGCGTGGTCAACGTCACTTGGGTTGCTCGAACATACACCTTCATAGATACCCTGCAAATTTCATACTCCATTTTTAGTAGAGCTTATAAAATACTCTCTCCGATTTATTATATTTGTCCACTTTCTTTAGTATGCACATTAAGAGTATGGTAGCGACTACCTAAAAATGGGTAATTTTAAGTGATTATAATAATTGTTAAAGTGGTAGTTGGTGTATTTTAAGAAGTTATAGTGAAGGTATTTTGGTTTTTATTTGTGTGATTATAGGGTATTTATTTAGGTAAAAAAATTTCATGCCAAAAAAGGAAAGTTGACAAATAAAGTGAATTTACCCAAAAAGAAAAGTGAACAAATATAGTGAATTGGAGAGAATATATATATAGTAATTATTTTTTAAGTGCATTCATATTTTGGGTCTCAACCGTCAACTTAAATTTTTGGTTGAGTCGGTTTTTTGATATAGTATTAGAGCCATCGTAATAAGATGTCACATATTTGAATTTTAATCGCCCTTCATTTAAAGCGGAATATTCAGTAGTAGTATGTGTATACAAAGGGCTTATGCTGCATGTAAACTTTTAATCTAAAGGGCTCTTGAGTGAGGGGCGTGTTAAATTATACAACAAATCGTGAGACCTCAACCATTAATTTAAACTTTTAGTTAAATTGGTTCCTTAACTCTTTATTGCAATTATTAGCACCAAGTATAAAAAAATTTGTTCTGTCCACACTTAAAGTTTTAGCCCTATAAATTCTTGTATGATTAAGGGTGTTCAATGGGACAGACTCCCATTTTCAGTCCTTATCTGGCTCGTTTTTAGAAGGGTTTTGTAAGGGTCGGTCGAAAACGAGCTATATTATAATTAAAATGAAGCAGGGTATAAAAGGGTTCAATAAGGGCCGAAAATGGGCCTTTATAAATAGTATAATTAATGTATAATTTAAATATTATAAATGACAATGTCAATAAATTATTAATATTTTTTCAATCTAACTATTATAAATAATAATTTAATTGTTATAAATTGATAAATGGAGATTAAAGTAGTTTTTAGTAGTAAAAATGGACCGGGTTGGGCCGAACTTGATTTTGAAAGCCCGACCCATTTAAAGGCCATATTAATTTCTAAGGGCGCTTATCCAAGCCTATGCCCATATTTACTTAAGCTCGGTCCGACTCTTATCCTGCCCCATTAAACACTCCTAATCGTGATAGAGTGTATAACATATATCAAAGTTTCAATCAGAAGGTAATTAAGCAAATGGTCAAGGAAAAAGTTTTGTATTAACCAAGTCTGCACTATTTTAGGGTATATTAACCTTAAAAGATATTGAAAGAGTAAGTACTTCAAGTATAATCATTGAAAATACTTACTATTATTAGGTTGATGCACCTTACGATAGCGTGAACCATTTATTTATATATAAGACTTTTACATGGTCAAGATCTCATGATATGTAATTAAAAACTACCTAATCAACTAATCATATAGCAATAATGTCTCAATTTTCTTATATGTGATTTTTAACTAAATAATATTGAGTTAAAATTGGCAAATGGTATAATTTAATAAATACTTACTCCATAATATAATTGAAAATCAAAAGTAGATCCTTGAAGAGCAACAGTAACAGGTTGGTTAACCACAGCACACAAGAGAGCACTCTCTGATATGTCAACATTTTCATAACCATCTATGCTTACCACTTTGTTTGCCACCTGTAAATGTATAATATTTAACATCAATACTAATTTTAATTTACTAATTTCAAAAAAAATAAATTAATTTACTGGAACCAACAAACATAAAACAAATAATTCCTCAGTTCCATTCCTTTTGCTACATTAGAGAATAATTTTATATTAGTGGGACAAAATATTATATTTTAGTATTTTGAAACTCGAGAAATTAAAGACAAAAAACATTTAAAAACGTTTTGGCCCGACATTTGGAAAATATCTAATTGTATAGAGTTCTTGAAAATAAAAGCCAAATGATACATAATATGTTCCAAACCAATACATAACATACAAGTTAAGTAATAAATTTGTTATTGGGCTTGTATGCAGCTAGAATAAGAGTTGAGATGACCGCATACAAAGCCGATTGAGGTTCTGTTTCTAAAACCAATTGGTAATAACAACAATAACCCATCAAGCGTATAATATATTAGTCAATTTCTCTATAAATTTTCGATATAGGATTACATATCTGTTATTAATCAAACACTCATCATTATCATTATACCCAATGTATCTCGCTCATAGACAAACTATTGTCAGGGTCTGGAGAGGGAAGATAGACGGCAGCTCATACCCATAGGAGAGTGCAGTCAAAGAGTCCCTCGGCAGAAAAGGGTCTTTAAAGAAAAAGGCACCTACAACTATCCGGAAGGCTGCAAGGCTGCAACACACACCCACGTGAACCGTGCATAGTAATCAATTAACGATAATGTATTTGTCAGTTTATGGTCAAGCCATAGTCATACTAACCTTGCTACCAATACAGGCACCTTGAACACCAGTATAAGGGTAGTTTTGTTGAGTGTGAATACCACCAGTAGCCATGACCCATTCAAAAGCATTTTGCATAATACCACCATCACAACCATCATCAATTCTATCACAATCTACCAATTCTTGTTCTGATAGGCTTATTAGTTCTCCTGTGTTTATTGCATTGATTGATTCTATGGCTCCCGTTGCTGAGAATGCCCAACAGCTCCCTGTTCACGATAACTCAATTAGGTATCCGTTCATATTCCCCGACCCGTATTAGAAGCTTTTATGATAAATGTCACTAGATTCTATGTCGTCGAGTAAAAATTTGGCATGATTTTTTTAATTATGCTGCTAAAGAGTTTAATAAATGTGACTAAATCCACTATATAAACTATTAGAAATTTGAAATAGTGATATTTGAATTAAATGTCGCTAAATATATTTCCCTAAAAACATTATCACGTTGTAGTGTCAGACCCACAAATCCACGAGCAATTATGTTCTAGATATGAGGTGGACGGTGATAGACGGGGCAAGTTGATATGGTGCGGGGTAGTGGGATATGGAGCATGTATCCATCATCTACCCACTACACGTGACGGATAAGACTTTTCATATTTATATCCACACACTATTCAACAAATTGGTTTACTATCCATCTCAACTTGGGCGAATGGGTGCAAAACCCATATAATTTATCCATCTATCATCTTAATTATAGTATACCAAATGATTCAATTTATTTAATAATAAATAATTTATTAATTTATTTTCAACAAATCAAACAAAAATAGCTTTATTATCGATAAAATTTCTCTCACCTAACCACTCACCACACACTATTTTTTTGAATAATACCTGTTTTATTAATTAAGAGTCATATAATATCTATTTAAAAATAAACAATTTTGTTAGTCGGGTGTTAATTATTTGGCACTAAATATAGATGTCGAGAATATTTGAAGATTAGTAGCTAGAAAACATGCGCTGACAATAGTTTGATGGTGAACAACATAGAAGAAAAAACAAACGAGCGAACCTTCCTGCTCACTAACTTTTTACTTTCTACTTAATTTCTACTTTCTACCTGTCCTTCCAATTATGATCCTACCATGTCCATAGACCATATACTCTTTCTTTGAATAATATTTTTATTTTATTTCGTTTCTTTAAATTTACTATTCTTGTGTTTTTTTTAATATAAATTTGGTTATTTTCTTTATTTTTTATCTCACAATTTCTCTTATTTTTAATTTTATTGATATGATTTACTTATATTTATTATTTTTAGTAATATGTATGTAAAAGTGAACTATCGTAATTTTTTAAAAATATAGAATAATATTCCTTCCGAATCATTTTAGTTGTCCTATTTCTTTATTTGGCAAATTCATATCAATTGTCCCATTTTTTTTATTAATCTTTTTTTTACCTAAATACCCCATGTTCACACAAGTAATGACCAAAATACCCTCACTTTTACTACTTACAATACCCCAAGCAACTACCACATTTACAATTAATTTAATCAATTAAAATACCCAACTATCACCTTTTTAATGGACTCCACACCACCTTTAATATCGTGCCCAAGCAAATAAAATATCTAAATTGATTCGGAGGGAATATCAAATATTCAATCATTCATTACCAGAGCTATTTGGACAAATCACTTTACTCTTAGGCCAACATATCTTCATAAAGTAATCATCTTATAAAGTAACGTAAGGACAAATTAATACGTGTTTCATGTGTGAAATAGTGTTTTTTTTTTAAATTATTTTATTTACTTTTGATAGTAACAAAAACTAATAAACAAATTAAACAAAAAATTATTTATTAAAACGGTCTATAGAAAACAAAATAATAACAATTCAGGCAATTAATTTTTTTTTGCTAATAAATTTACCTCATTTTTATTTTGTATTATTTAAATTATTTTATCTCATATGGTTTGATCTAAAAAATAAAACTCAGCACATTTTTTAATCTAGTCTTACTTTAAGATCAAATTTTTCGCCAAAAGTAAAAATGAGCAACTCCACATGCTTCTTTATATAGTCAACCAAAAACAACGAAATGACTACCTCACTGGTACAAAAAGGTAACCGAATATAAAAACAATTTATTTTCGCTCTTCTGGTTTTATTATGAGACAGATCCACATAATCATTAATTTTATTTCTCTAATTGATCATTTAAAAATTATAAGTGATGATAACTTGTACATGAGCCAGTCCAAATAAAGATAATAGTTAAGCATGAAATCATCTCATCTAAAAAAATTGTCTTTTTTTTTTGTAAATGTTAACGGAGGCCCAATAAACAGAACAAATAGAATCAAAACCAAAATCTTTAAAAAAAATTAAAAGGAAAAATTACCTAGAATAATCCAACTTATTCGTAATTTAGAACTTTTGCGTAAAATTTTAAAATTTTTCGTGTAATTTTAAATTAATTTTCAGTGTATTTTTCAGTGAATTACCTACTACACCAGGTCATCGGGTTACCAAGTTTACTCTAGACAAATACATTTTAAATAGAGATTATTCATAGTTAATGGCTAGAAAGAAAACATACCACATTGACCTTGGTTTTTGACTTTAGTAACGACGCCTTTCTTTCTCCAATCCAAAGACCGTGGAGCATCACACGTACTAACGAAGCTCCGACTCGAATAATTCATCATCGAACCCAAAACAAAAGGACTCTTTTTCTTACTAAAATACTTCTCCTTAAACTCATCATTACTCATATCAGCAAAACGGGTCAACCCGACTTTAAACCCGTTTTCATTCGTGTTTTTCTCAATAACATACTCAACACTACGTTTAAAATTCTCATAACCCTTAACCTTTTCTTCATCTTTTTCGTATACCTTCCCATGCTTCTCCCTCCATTCTTGGAAGAGCTGGCTCATCAAATTCTCTGACTTCAAAACTTCGGGTCCATACCCGAACCCGGTTATGGAGTATTGACCCGGAAGTTCGGCCCGAAGTAGGTACACTGAGAAAGAGATGGATATGAGGAAAAGGAGAAAGGAATAATGGGTTGGTATATTTGTTCCCATTGGTTATAACTAGGTTGGTTTATTGAGGTGTACAATAAGATGAAATATATATATAGATATATGTGATGATTGATAATAGATTCTCCCTCCGATTCTATTTACTTGTCTATTTCTCTTTTTGGGTAAATTCATCTTAGTTGTCCATTTTTCTTTTTTGGCATGAATTTTTTTGCTTACATACCCTATGTTCACACAAGTAAAAACCAAAATACTCCAAAAACTACTTAAAATACCTCAACTATATATCACCTTAACAATTAATATAATTGTTTAAACAGCTAATCTCCTGAGAGACCGTCTTTCTGAAAGATGTCTTTCAGACACAGTCCATTAAAGTTTAATATCTACTTTTACTCTACATTTTCCTTTATAAATCAGTTCAATTAGAGATGCTCTTTCATAAAGACCGTCTCTCACGAGAATTTGTGTTATTTAAAATACTTCAACTATCTACTGTTAGGTGGTTTCTACAATATCCTTAATTTGCGTGTCAAAAAAATGGACAAATCTACAGAATTTGGAGGGAGTAATAGATAGTTTAATTGAGTTGGTTTTGGTAGGTTTCGTTGATAGATTTTAGTGTTATTAAGAGAGTATACATCATTGTTATAAAATCTGAGCTACCAGCTGATAGTCTATATGGACACAAAGAACTAATAATAATGTGGTGGGGCTTTCACATTCAAAATATAAATGCATTACATTTAAAGGTGTGAAAGATGCATTTCACGTTCGTCTCTAATGTACTTAATATTCCAATACTTTCTAATTAAATAGTTCGTGATTTGTAAATTATCATTAAAAGACAAAAAACATAATAATAAAATGAACAATACAAAATAGGTAAATTAAAATCATTTTGTTAACTTTACAAATCACCGTTATTTACTACGATCTCCTACTTAATAAACAGATGACGTTCGAAATTATCACATTTATTAAATGGATTATTAATTAACTGGGTCAATAGTCTCAACACAAACCCTCTTATTTCGATTTAGGTACAGGTCGGATAAGCAAATCTACCAATATAAATCATTTTGTTAACTTTACAAATCTCCGTTATTTTCTAATATATATATAACAGATGACGTTCGTATATATATATATATATATATATATATATATATATATATATATATATATATATATATATATATATATATATATATATATATATATATATATATATATATATATATATATATATATATATATATATATATATAAATAAAGTTGCAACTAATAAAAGATGGAGGAAGATCTTAAATTGAGCAACTAACTAACCATGAATCTAACGAATGGCGGGTAGAGGCCATGTAAGTGTTGTTTTTTGATCCATAAATTACAACAAACACGTTTATGATAAGAGTGTGAGCCGGTTGGATTTTGATTGGAAACATATTTTCTCCGTTCCATAATACTTCTACTAAGGACATGCTTTTCATAATACTTCTACTAAGGACATGCTTGTATTGAGTGTAAATATTTAAGGGAGTAAAAAAAGTCAAAGTAAGAAAATGAAGTTGATAAATGAGAAATTAGTGAAATTAGATTGTTGTAGAGATGGAAGAATTGTTGCAAAGTAACGAAAAATATAGGGGTTCTCAATTTTGTGGGGTAAATATTTATCCTAGGGGAGGGTGGGGGAATGTATTACCTCCATAATAGGGGAAATTATCTTCTTTTTCCTTCATTATTTTTATTTTATACTCATTTTATCTTCTTCACAACTATCTCAACTACTTCAAATGCATCTCTATTTGCTTTCATTTCACTAGTTTGACTTTTTTACTCCCTTAAATATTTACACTCAATACAAGCATGTCCTAAGTGTGACATGTTGTGATGGAAAATGTCATTATCAACAGCAAGTATTATGAAACGGAGGAAGTATACCTATAGGTTGTAGGCTGTAGGCTATAGCTATAGGCTATACAAACAAGTTCTCCTTATTCCTTCCTCTTGTCTCTCCGACTCCCCCTGTGTTAGAGGAGCATGAGACCGTTCTATTTTCTTATGATGTATCCTAACTTTTTCATATTGCTATAATATGTTGCATTTTCTCCAAAAAAAAAATCACTATGTCTCATTCAATTTGATGTATTTTTTGATGTGTTTGTATGACGAAAAAGCTTAATTGGACAATTTTAATTTATTTAAGTATAATATTAAATTAATTACCAGCACTTTCTTTGAATTATTTTGATGGAAATAATCATACAATATTGTACGTAAAAATGTTAAAACATTTTAAGTATCTTCCTCTTAGGAGGTATGACAAAAATGTAATTATTTTAGCGGTCAATTGTGAATTACTTAGCAATCTTTACTTGAATAAAATTTGATTATTTTCAAAATTAAAGCTAAGCTATCTTTAGTATAGTATGAACTATAATTTATCATAGCAATTCTTATAACTAACCTAGTATTTAATTGAATAAAAAAGTAATGCATTCAATAAATAATAAAAAAATCAGTATTTAATTTTTTCTTTAAAAAAGTCATGAATTCGATAAATTTAAACACGATAATATATAGTTGCATTATTCTTTGAAGTTATATTTATATATCTTTCAAACTCATAAATTCGTGCATTACACGAGTTTCTATACTACTATACTTTAAAACTTCAACCAGAAATTTAAGTGGATAATTAAAACTCTAGAATAAATTACACCTTATGTTTTCATATGTTATTCTGAAACAAAATTTATAAATTTTGTAATTATAAATTCTCATTGATGTACATGAAAAGTCATATACATGGTTAATCTTAATAAATTGTCTCAATATATACTTTCTAATTTCTACTTTTTAAAATTTTTAAAACTCACAACAAAAATTATTAAGTCATATCATATGCAAAGTCTACAATATAAATTAGCTTCACTTTTTTCTCACTCAATTTTAGTTTCTCCAAAATCCTAGAATGAAACTTCTCAATTTTTTAACTCTTTTTTCTCTTTTAACAAGGACCCGTTTTATAAACCTTATCAAACTGAAATTAATAAATCCCAAAAATTATTAAGACATCAAAACACATAAAATTGGAAAAATGAAATAAAATAAACAAAATTATAATAAAATTTATTTATTTAACACGTCACCATAGTACATCCATGTTTATAACTCGAAAAGTGTGATTTATATGAATCTGGCCGTAGAAAACTATGGTCATCGTCTAAGGAGAAAGAAAGATAATATCTTATACCCATAAAAAGAGTGCGACTCAACAATCACTCAACTTAGAAAAGATCGAGAGAAGTTCTTGAACTAATAGGGCTGAGTGAAACTGAAACTAATTCTGCAAGGCTGCATCTTACTCCCTCTTATTCTATTTAAGCGTCCACTTTCTGTGAGCACAGATTCTAAGAGTGGTAGTTGGGATATTTTAAGTAATTATAATAATTGTAAAGGTGGTAGTTGAGTATTTTAAGTGATTATAATAATTATAAAGATAGTAGTTGGGGTATTTTAAGTAGGGTCGGCCCTAGGGGTGGACAAGAGGGGCAGCCGCCCAGGACCCCATGTTAAAAACAAAGTTAACGATTGTAGAAGGGTATATAGGTGATGAATTACAAAGTAATGTAAGTGGGGATATTATGATCTTTACTTGGGTAAAAATAGAGTATTTAGTTAAAAATCTATGCCAAAAAAAAGTGGACAAATAAGGTGAATTGACCTAAAAAAAGTGGATATTTATACTGAGTTGGAAGAAGTATCACACAAACGTAACCCTGAAACACAATATATAAAAAAAATAAAATAAAATAAAATAAAAAAAAAACTAACTTAATAGCCTAAGATATCCTTTGCTCGGCAATCCTAGCCAAAGATTTAAGATTAAGACCAACAAGCGTATCAACAAATAAGCGAGTATCCTCTTCGTTACTATCTTGCGGCACATCAACCGTATACCTTTGCCTTACAACCGTCCTTATTTCGCTTTTCGTCGCACTTTCTTGTTCGACAGACAGCCTAGCTTTATAGTTAGCTAGACGACGACTATGGTCACCACCCACAAGACTAAACACCATAAAATGCATATCGTCGTTAAGCTCGTCGAGCCGTTCGACGCTTGTGGTTGCCGGGAACCCACTTACGTACGTTATGTTGCAAAATGAGCCTAAAGTGTTTGTACAACCGCCTGAATAAGATGATGATCTAATGAACATTTTATAGGCTTTTGGGTTGTGAAATTGACGTACTATTGACCATACTACTTCTAGTGGTGCGTTTATGGCTTGTTCTACGCTAAAACTGCATCGTTTTGATTTTGAAGGTACATTAATATTAATGTATCCTTGATTTGTTGTTTGTAATGGTAACCCCATTTTAATTTGCTGGTTTTGTGTATGTTTTTGAGTTTTAAAGAAGAAAATAAAATAAAGTAACGATTTTTATGATATGTTTGAAAGTATGTATGTTTGTTCACAATATGTTGTATTATATTTATATTTATAAATAAAATAAATTATTGAAGATACTCCAAGAGTAAGGCGGTTAGAGATATGTTACGGTGCATTCATATAACACCATGTCATCATGACCATGCATGATATCTTTAATTTTATTGATTTTAATTTTTTTGGTTCATAAACTACGTGGGTGTAACGTTAACCAAAAGTTTAAACGTATGACATTGTTAAATATTTTAGAGGCTGATGTAGTTTTTATATTAAATGGAATCATATTAGTAAACATTGGGATATAATTATGCACATTATGATATATTGTCTTATATATAAAAGATATTATATCTTTTAAATACAAGAGAATATATTATAATGCATAATTATATCCCAATAATGGGCGGATCCAAAGGGGCTCACTTGAGGACACGCATTTAAGTTTAAAAAATTGTATTTAATAAGGATTGATCCCACAATCTAACCTCAAAAGTAGTTTATATGTGCATCTTAAAACTTAGCTGAACATAGATTATTGATTATTGTAGTAATATCTATAATGCAAACACATGCTAGATTATAAGACTAGTGAGACGTGAATAATAGTTAACTAGCTTGAATCCCGTGCCAAGCACGGATAATCAAAAAAAATATATAAATGATCTCTTAAATATAAATAAAATTAGTTTAAATTATTCTGATATTGGTAAACAAAATAAATATAGAGAAAATAATATTTGATGTGTGAGAGAAAACTACTCTTTGCATTACATTAATTATTTCAAATTTTAAAACTCAAAAATTAAATTTTGGGCTTAAATTATTTTTAATGAACTTGTAGGATGATCAATATTTACCACTATAAATAAAGAATGAAAAAAATATTGCGATAAACTTCACAATTGAAAGTAAATAATATGGGACACGCATTCGCCCTTATAGTGCCCATGTTCTAATTTATATGGCCCGTGATTTTTAAAAGGAAAAACGCATATTTTTTTAATTCAATCACTTACTGAAATAATTTATAGATTATAAGTTTATTTTATGGATTCTCTTTCAAAATAATAGATAATGTTTACATGTTTGTGATTTCTTATGAAACACTAATAGAGAAATAAGAGACCTTATGAAGAATAATGATATATTATTGTTCTTTTTTTACTTTATTAAATAGAAGTATAATATAACAATTTTCTTCTTCTTTGTTTGTTTAGAAGACCCCATATAACATTTATATAATTTTGATATTAGACAATTGCACCATTTATCACAGTACTAATTGTTAATATCTTGTCTGCTCAAAAAAATATTATATCTTGTGATCATAATTGATAATATTTTAATTTTTAAGGAATACACCAAATAAATTACCTACTTTTGATAGACAAATAAAATAGATTTTTATTGATGAGTTGGAATCTACTATTCTTAATATCTATAAGTAGTGGATAAGTTACCGGTAAATAGATGTAGCTAAACTCGTATTTCATATAGGATGCTTAAACTATTGCAAAACATCTATGAGATTTCCATCCAAAACTTTATATTTCCATTGAACAATTATAATTATACTTTTATTTTTCAAGACAATAGTGTTACATTAATATTCTCTAAATTTATATAATTAGTGTGACTATTCTATTCTAATATAGTATAATACAAAGATTAAAATGGTTAATAAGATGTAACAAATATTTCAATATATACATGTCAAACCTTCAAAATCTTTTTTATAATTTCCTTATCTTATTAACTGATATGTTTCTTTTTACATTCTTATGAGTATTATTTTTATAATAATTTATTTCTTTAACTTATTTAATTGATAGATATTATTGTAGGGAATATTTTTAAATGTGAAGTTTATTTTGTTAACTGAATTTATTTCTCTTTAAGTATATTAGTGTAGATAAATAGATGTTATAGAAGGAAGAAACTTTCTATTTAATAATATTTTATTGCTTATCTCAAAAAAAAAATTTATTGCTATAATTAAGAATGAAGAATTTTATTGCCATTTGAAACATCAATTGATATAAATAATAGGACATTCAAGCTTAATTATTCTACTTACCCAATTTAGTTAACTGGAAAATTTGAAGGGAAAAAAATAAATGTGAAAGCGACATGTGTCATGCTGAAGAACGCATTTAGTATATAGCTAGTATAGATTGATATCTATCATACTTTAATTTGACCGGTCATATATACATTCCAAACACAATAAATTTATTATAAAAGATATGCCAATTTTGAAAATTGATTATTTTGACTCTAAAATATTATTATTATTGATAAATCTTTAATCTAGATATGTTTAAAATATTTTTATGAATTATTTTTATATCGTTTGTGCTCTCTTACTGAAATTGAATTCAGGACCCGTCACTGATCCCAATATATATCCCAATTATAGTAAAAAGCATATTATTTGTGTTTTTTTTTTATAGAAAAACAAATGTGATGATAATTTAGCTTATAATATGACTCACAAAAGTAATATGTCAAACTTATTCATATAGTAGTCAATTACTCATAAATTTTTATAAGACATGAAATTCCATATGCGTTACACGATTATTTCAAAAAAAATAAATAAAACGTACTAGTATTCAATTTTATAATAATTTTCAATTTGTATACAGAGAGAGCCACGTCGTTCCGATTCATAATTTATTGTAAAAAGAAAAGGATAAGTGTTGTAACACAATAGAAACAATATAGCTGCACGAGTCAGACGTCAGTGATTTACAAAAGTATTTTCAAATTATGTTTTCAAAAAATACTTCTTCATTCCATTTTAGTTGCTACATTTGCATGGATACGGAAATTAAGAAAAGCTGGACATAACATATTATAAAGTACTTCCTCTATTTCATAATACTTGCTACATTTTTCATTTTTGACAATTTCATATTACTTGCTATATTTTTAGTAATAAAACAATCATATAAATATCTACTTTATCCCTATTTTTATTCTACTCTATACCTCACTAACTTTTTTTCCTCTTCAATTAAGGAAAAGTGAAGGGTAAAATAATACTTCCTTCGTTCCATTTTAGGTCCTACATTTGCATTATGGGCACGGAAATTAATACCTACTTAAATTATCCTTAATGCTTACGTACCGTATTCTTAATTCCTATTTTAATATCTTAAATATCTACTGATATCATTCTTAATACCTATTTATAATACTTCATCCGTTCTGATTTATTTGCTACCATTGCATGGGCACAAAGATTAAAAAGTTATTGTGCAATGATGAGCCTTAGGTGGAAAGTTGTTTTTTTGAAATTTTTTAATATTATTTATTGAAAAATGAAACAGAAAAATAGGAGTAATTAGATATAGAGTAGGATAAAAGTAGGAGTAGGTATAACTTTAAATTATTGAATTTTTTACTAAAAAGGGAAATGTAGTAAGTAATATAAAATTTCCCAAAATGAAAAATATAGCGAGTATTATGGAACAGTGAAAGTATTTTAAAAATATATAAAAGTTAACCCAATTAGAGTCTCACAATGAATTTGTGAAATTTTATTCACATATAGATAATGGGTAAGTGTATATATCTAGAAAGCACTAGAACTCTAGAAGTATTTCCTTAGTCTAGTGGGTACTCTATTTCTCTAACAAAGAAGTGAAAAATACTTGGCTTTGAATTAAGCGATTTGGAAGAATTGTGACAAGACACACACATTGCTGAAACATCCATTTTCAACTTCCAAGGTATATTTATCCTAGGAGTCACACCAAAAACAATATTCTTGTTTATTTTTTATTTTTTTTTGAAGTGATATTCTTGTTTATTTTGTTTAGCTACTTTTCTCAGCAAATTCATATTAATTGTGATATTTTTTTTTTGTCTTTTTTTAATCTAAATATCTCTACATTTACTATTCCCATTATTCAACTACCATTTTTATAATTAATTTAATCAATTAAAATACCAAACTATCACTTTTTAATGGACTCCACACCACCCTTAATAACCGTGAAAACCCAAATGAGACATCTAAAATGATTCGGATGGAGTATATTCTAAAATACTCTTCGGTGGTCACCTTCAATTTTGACATTTACTCATCTGTTCTGATAGGATTATTAAATCAAAGAGAAAGAGGAGAATTTTTACGAAAGTGGTAATAAATAAAGAGAAAAAATGAATTTTATGGATGAAACTAAAAGAGAGTTAAAATATATGAATGATATTAATAAAAACTGATGGGTCATTATCTAAAAATAGAAATGATTCAAATTAAGGGGACGAATGAAAATAGAATATGCTTCAAATTTAATAGGACGGAGGGAGTAATTCTAACCCGAGGTATTATTAAGCCAAACGCAGTCATTAATTCACTGTTTAATGCTATGATCATACTCTCTTTTATAGATATAAGTTATCGGCTTATCGTCTTTTTTCTCTTCAAATCCTAGTCATAGTTTATACTATGAGTAGGATATATTGGATATATATAATGATGATAAAGCAATCTAAGTAGACAATCTAGGTTTTTCAAATTGAGGATCTTATAATAAAAAAAAAACTATATATCAACGTAATAAGCTATTACAACTGTTAAATTTACAAATACTATTTAATTGAAAGAAAATTATATTTACATTATTGAAATTGTCGTACCCTTATTCTCAAATTATGAAAATATTTTCATTAATTTTTTCACTTACACCTATTATAAATTGACTATTTATTAGACAATTATTTTACAATTAAAATCCTATACTATCATATTTTTTACGGCAGCTATAAAAATATGTCCTAATAAATAAATTTAAGATAACATAGTTAATTATAATAATAATAATTCAGAATTATAATATCTTCACTGCTTGAAAATTGGATTGGAGAGGTGTTTGAGGTAGTGAAGATATGAAAATAAAAACTAGACTAAACAGTTATTTAAGTTAGCCCAAAAAGTACAAATAGACCGCACATCGGGTGTAAATGGGCCTATTTAAGTTAAGTTAGCCCAATAAAGCACCAAGGATTTGCACTTTTGCATTTTTCACCTTCAATCAGTGGCGGACCTATGTTGAAGCATACGGGGTCACGTGCTACTAAGCGTTTTTAAAAAAAATTCAAAGTAGAATTTTTTATTGATAAAAGTAAAAGTATAAAATTAATACTGAAGTCTTTTAATGAAAAATACTTTCTCATTATAGTAATTCTGTCTTATTTATTTATTGTATTTCATTTTTAAATTAGGTCGGTTAATTTATTTTGTTTTACTTCCTTGTATAATATGTTGTATTTAAAATTTTAGCAAGTAAGGGTAAAATAGTTATTAATTTTACAAATAAAGCTCTGCTGAAATTTCGTCCATTAGTTAGTGCCCCCCTGAAACTCTGAACCCTAGATTTGTCACTGCCTTCAATATTTATTTTCACTTTGTTTAAATTCTTGTATCAGGCACCAACTGTTTAAATCAAATATATATAATTTAATTTTATAAAAATATTATATAATATAATGCAGTCTCAATTTATTAAGAAATTGATTTTATAAACATGTAACGCAACAACTCATATATAGTCCATTTATCTATATTCTATTTTTATCATCCTAAGATCGTTAAACATAAAATATTATCACCTCAAATCTCCGTATCGTTGTGTGTTAGATCAAATTACCGCTATGACATAGCAATAAAATAATAATCATTTTAAATATTAAAAACTATTATTCCATTTAATTTTGCAATAGAGTAGATTTTCTTTTGTGATACTTCTACCAAAAAGGTGATTGGGAATGTTAAGTTGAAGGCACCGGGTAAAGAAAGGTAAAGAACATTTTCAGTATCTCGTATAAGGCAGGGTCTAGGTGAGGGGTTTTTATTTTTCCTAAAAGATGCGGACAAATCATTCCCGTTCACCCAAGGAGGTAGTAAAGAGAGATGCGTGCAGTCAAGAAATCCTCCTATTGATACCTGCGCTCAGTTTGGGTTTGTTTATGTAATGATTTCGCCTTACAACTAATAAAAAATCAGTTAAAATGAAAGAATACATGACCGGATAATTTATGGGGCCCTAGGTGAAAACTAAAAAAGAGCCCTTATATGAGTAAAGTTTCGATTACTTTTTGTCCAACTATATATGTAATTTAGTGGTAATGCACTAATTACTAAGAAACTTATTGGTGTTTTTAATCATAGTAATTAACTCAATTTTAGCCTATTCATGAATTGGGCTCTAACTAAACAGCTGCACCTTAAAATTACCCTCAGCGTTATGTTCTTTTGCATCATATCTTGAAGTAATTTGACCTAATATCTTAAACTTATATACCTAGAATAAACTTTTTTTTCTCAAAAACTACCCAACAAAATCATTGACTTGGCTAAATAATTTAAGGCGATCTACTCTCAGCCTTATGTTTTTATTGTTAAAGTTGCAATTATCTCTATTACTTTCTTCATCTTGTTTAATTTTATTTTTAAGTTTTAAATATTTTCGGCTTTTTGTTTTAAAGATAAGTGAAAATTAGGTTGTATTTTCAAATGAAAGTATTTATTACTACAACTAGTCTTGTTAAGAATTATAAATTTAAATGAAGTAAATTGAATTATTTAAAAAAAACGTTATTTATACAACTATAGAATTGCATAATAAATAAAAGTACATGTACAAGCGAGGGACAAAGAAGCATGATATAAGCAATACTCCGAATGGACCCTCGCCTCCTCGTCTCCACACCTCACATGGCATCCACTTCTACCATTTCCATCACTTGATTAATGTGTGGGACCCTACTCCCTTCTTAATCATGGGACACTAACCTGCTAATTAATTATAACAAGCCTAATCACTTACTCTAATTCTAATATAGTGTAAAATGAACATGTTTCTTAACATCATCCTCATCCTATTTTATATTTTTCCAATTTTTTTCAAAAAAAAAATCAAACAAAATAAAGTTAATATAATCTAAATACAAATAGTAATTAATATTTTTTTTTGAAATATACTTTTGTATGACCAAACATTTCATATACTAGTAGAAAATAGAAATTGTGTTTTTTCTACAAAAGTGATGAGTAAAGTTATATGAGTGAGATTAAAAAGTGGAGAGCTACTGTCCAAAAATAAAAATACTACAAATAAGTAGAATAAATTAAGATGACAAATAATTTTTTTTGAATAAAATAAATAATGTTAAATAATTAAAACAGAGAGAATGGGAGTGTTTGGTTGTTCACAAAATCTTGTGAGAGATGGTCTCTCAAAGTACCAGAGATTCCTAGAGGCATACCATCAGAAAAGCTTCCTTAATCGATTGGGTAAATCAAGAAAACAGCAGTAGCCGCTGCAACCTGAGCTGAATATGTAACAGCAATCCAAGGACGCATATCCAGACGGAAACTAAGTTCCCACTCACGACCCATATAACAAGCTACACCAAGTAAGAAGTGTAGAACGATTAGTTCATAAGGACCACCATTGTATAACCACTCATAAACTGATGCCGCTTCCCAGATTGGGTAAAAGTGCAACCAAATAGCTGCAGAAGTAGGAATAATAACACTCGAAATAATATTGTTTCCGTAAAGTAGAGATCCAGAAACAAGTTCACGAATACCATCAATATCTATTGGAGGAGCAGCTATGAAGGCTATAATAAATGCAGAAGTTGCAGTCAATAAGGTAGGGATCATCAAAACACCAAACCATCCGATGTAAAGACGGTTTTCAGTGCTGGTTATCCAGTTACAGAAACGACCCCATAGGCTTTCGCTTTCGCGTGTCTCTAAAATTGCAGTCATGGTAAAATCTTGGTTTATTTAATTTAATCATCAGGGACTCCCAAGCACATTAATTCTTCTCAAAAAGAGACCATCTTTAGTTGGGCTGGCCCATTATATAATTTTTTTAAAATATTGTAGGTAAGCATTAAGAATAATGTAAGTAGACATTAAAAACACGGTTATAAGTAGACATTAATCTTTAGTGGGTTGAGCTTGAAATACTTCTCTCAAAGAGACAGTCTCTCAAGAGACTAGCTGTTGGTTGTTAGTTTTTTGTTTAGGTTTTTGGTTGACTTTTGACTTTTTGCTTGTTGGTTGATCAAGCAGCAAAAACAAGTGTTTGGTAAATGACTTTCAAAGCTGAAAAGCTGGCTTTAAAGCTAAAATGAAAAAGGTGCTCTAATAGCTTTATTAATTAGTTGGCTTTTGGCTTTTTGGTCCACTTTTCTCTAATAAATAGATAACGGCCAATACTTAAATTAACCAAACATCTCTACAAACAGCTAGCTTTTTCAACTAAGTTAAAAGCAAATAAAAATAACATATTTCAAATTAATTAAATAAGTAAACTAAATAATCTAACAGCCAATTGCAAAATACCCAAATATTCAAAATTGACTTTTTACTTGTCATGGCTCAAAATCTTAGTCCTTTAGCAATAGAGTATCTCTCTAAGACTAAAATGTGCCCACAGATGTATTGGCTTATACAACGAATATAAGAAATAATTAAAGAACATCTTTTCAAATAATTCAAGTACTACTTCTACTCCTACCTAACCTTTCAATTATATACTGTTGAATAATATTTGTTACATTTAACTTTTTTACGTATTCAATGTACAATTTTGTTCATTTATATGCTGAATTATACACATTTAAAAATTATAAAAAAGTTTATGTTATAGTATGCGAATCCCACTTGACTATATTATTACTTACATATTAGCCGCAATATATAAAATAAGCTTAAATGATGAATAGTGTCCAAAAACAAAATGTAGCAAGTATTTCGGAACGGAGAAAGTATAGTATAATCTTAGACATTCCCATCCGGGTCCGGGTCCAGATCCGGGTTCTTCATGTCATCGTCTTTGGGTTTAATTCTACAACCAATTTTGCTGGATATTCAATTCCCAATTGTGTGGGGAGCTTTTTTTTTTAATGATAACAATTATTATTAAAAATTAAAGATGATAATAATATCAATATATTATTTGGTATCCATGCATGAAAGGTTGGATGTTGATAAGATCAAGTCATAATAAAAAAATTATTTTCCCATGTATGAAAAAAGGGACAAGACTATTGGAGTATGATATTTTAATTTGTTATTCAAAAAAGGAAGTAAGGAATTTCTTAAGGGGAAACAGTTGTGGATCATTTAATTGAGAGGCACTATCTGATATTACAAAATATATCATTCCACATTTTATTGTCACTCAATATTATTTTTCATGAAAATATTAATGTTGCATGTCGGAGAGATATTCACGAATATATAAGTTTAATATGTTACTCTTTATATGATAAATTGATTATAATAAGATTGATAAACTGACGAATTTTTCATGAAAAACGCTTGTTGCTCAATGGATAGAGCATCTGCATGAGGAGCAGAAGGTTTGGAGTTCAACCCCTACTGTGGGCACATATATCAGTTGGGGGGTTTGTTGACTCTGCGCATCTCTCTGTACTTCCTCCTTGAGGGAACGAAAATAATTTGTCTGCATCTTTTCTGAAAAAAGAAAAACCCCTCACCATAACCCTAGCTTGTGCTTGATACTCCTTTACCCCTTTAGGATGGATATATAGGGTTTATTTGCAGTTCATTCCTACTCTTATGCGGATCTTATATACTACAAACTCAATAACAAACTTATCATTATACAGTTGCAAGTCGCGAGTAGAAAAATGGGTAGAGAATTATTCAATCGAATTAGGAGTTAACTTATTTATAAAAAATAATGATATTTTAAAATTATTCTTATCTAATACTTCTATATATAATGACCACAAGTTATTGATCAAATCTTCTTCTTAATAACAATACAATGTATTTACAAATAATTGAAAACGTTAATTAATTAGAATAATGCGGCATAGGAAAATAATGATATTTCCAAATGTTCGAGTCAAGACCTCTAGCCAGAGTTAAAAGTTATTATTACTTAAAATTTGCAAAATTACATATATAGAATTGTTTTATTGAATTTATTGTTTTGGTGTTGAATAGGTTAAAACAAAATATTTGAAATGTAATGAAAAGATAGTTAAATGTATAGATTAAAATGGAAAATCAAGTGTAGTGTTAATCGAAGCATTTATCGCTTTTCCTGGATAACGCCTTGAATTCAATTTTTTCAAGACACTATTACATTGTCCCTCAACCTATCATGAAGTAAAAAAAATCAAATGTTTAGATTAAAATTATAAAAAATTATCGTGAATATAATACAACTTTTTATTATTTTCTCTTTAATAATACCAACTTTTGATTAACCATGAATAACACCAACTTAGGAAGTTTTGTTTTAAAATAATACCAATTTTAGTTTATTAAGTAATTTACTAAATTTTTTTGTAATATAATCTCCTAATAGATTAGTTTTTTAACATGAAACAACCTCCTAAGCTAGTATTATTCATTGTTAATCAAAAGTTGGTATTATTATAAAGAAATTAGTAAAAAAGTTGTATTATTTATAGTAATTTTTCCTTAGAATTAAAAAATAAAAGATTAAAATCAAGATAAAAATAAAGCATATTTTATAAAATGGACTTAAATAAAATGCATGTCAAGTTTCATGAGATAACTTATAATTTAAGGCGTCCAAGGGCCAAGGCAAAGCAATTAGGATATATTTGAGTTTATTACCAAATGTTCTTGGCTTTGGTGATTTTACAAAAATTCTTAATCTCAAGACAATGAATGAACGTTGGTGTATAAGAAAATAATACTTGAGTTTTTATTTTTATATTTTTCAAATGTGTAATTCGTTTTTTTCATGTTTGCTCAATACTTAATTGCGATAATTGTGTATAATTAAAAAATATAAAAACTATAAATCTTATATTGAGATGAATCAAATAAAATTAAATTTAACTATGATTAATGTATGAATTAGAAATAAAATAAAAATTAAGAGTAATTGATGAATAATAACCCAAAAACAAATATGACATTTAAAAAGAAACGAAAAGAGTATGTTGCAACCTTCACTACTAACACAAATTGTTGTGAGAGACGGTCTCTCCAAGAGACGCATTAGAAATATGGGCTAAATAGCCCAATTTACACAAATTTAAGAGAAAATAAGAATGTGGGCTTATTGTTTTGAGGTCGTCTTTTTTAGAGACGATCTCTCACAAGAGTAGCCGCACTACTAATAGTCTTTTTATCTTATAAAATTTGCCTTACTTTCCTTGTAGACAGTTCTATCAAATTTGGTCCGATTTTATTTTTGTTGATTACCTATGTTTTTCCTTTAATTTTCATCCACATACTTCTATTACTTTTTATCTCATTCAAACATTGACATATTTCACTTACTATCCACAATATTTATTTTGACCATTTTTTAAATTTTTTATTAAATATATGGGATATATTGAGGTCTTGGGCGAAATAATACATTGGGGCTCTTTTCCTTTGCAATTCGTAACTTATACTAATAGTCTCCTGAGAGACCGTCTCTTTGAGAGACACCTCTCAGGCCCAGCCTATTATAGCTTAATTCATACTCTTACTTTATATTTTCTTTTATGGGCCGACCTAATCAGAGATGGTCTCTCAAAAAGGCCGTCTCTCACAAGAATTTGCGTAATTTATATGGACCTTCTATAATTATTAACTTTTTAACAAGAGACCCTGAGCGACGACCCCTCTTACCCTTTGAGCGTACCTTGGATGCATTTGGTGGAATAATAGAGTGAGGAATAGTTTTGGGAATGAAATTGTCAAAACTAGGCACTTAGCAAACCTAAGAGGGTATTGTCCCTTTAATATAAAGTAGAAATCCATCATAGCTCTCTTTTCAATGAAAACAACAACGCACATGATCTTGCTTATACATATTCAATCATCTTTCCACACATTACATTACAAAAACAAACCCTTATTCACATTCATCTACTTCATTTCCGCCAAATTCCACATATTACGTTCCAAACAAACCTCTGTATTAGTATAACAACTATAACAAAATGTTCCTTTTTTTATATGCTTATCTGTACGTCTCAGTCTCACTCTTCTCTTCTGCTATACTCACTACTCTATTCATCATTACTCTATCTATCTAGCTGTATCCAAAAATTAACACAGTTGTATATGATATAGAAATTAAAAAATAGTAAGATCATTTGAATAATGTAGATGATATTAAAATAGAGTCAAAATTTGTAGACGAGAATAAAAGAATAAGTTATTATAAGGATTTTGTACAAAACTTAAGAAAAGGGTATCTTTGTATGAAAAAGGTGTCACTATAACCCTTAAAAAGATAAGTGTTAAAGTTAAAAGATATATAATAGGCAGGTAAAAAATTCGAATGAAAATAGATATGAATTTAGTGTGCTTAAATTCTTGTTTGAGGTGCATATATATACGATCTTACAGTGAAAGGTTCTCCATACATGAAATGAATAGTCCAACTGAAATAATTATTAGAATAAAGGTTTTTGTTTTGAGATTATGAAATGTTATGGACCCACGTATGCATTACTATGCCACCTGATATTACCTGGCAATTAATCATGTTTTGACACGTGTAAATGTGTGGTTCAATCCTTGCATCTTATGAGTCTTAGCTTTCTGATGCATTAGAAATATATAGACGTATATATAATGGTATAATTCTGTTGTGTTGTAGTCGAACTTATTTGGTTGTCCCAATCATGGCAAAGGATATATGACATCGCTCAACCAAGACCACTAAGTGGAATATGATCCAAATTCTTTTTACAAATATTTCCAATAGTTTTTTAAATAAAAATGAGTATAATAGGTTAATTTTGGTTTGAGGTTTGTTCATTAATTCTCGATTTTTATTTTGCGTGTGGAGGATTATTTATATATTAAATGTAAAAAAAACGCTTTCATAAATTTTCACTTAAATTGAAAAGTTATAGGAGTAAAAAGGAAAATCTTTACCTGAACTCCGTTTTGTGTGAAATACTGGAAATGTCGTCCTTCATAGAAGCAAAGAACTGTGGTATTATTTTAACTTTTAATTAATAAAAATACAATCATTTTTAGAGCCAAAATATTAGTGATGATGATCCATATTGACATCATGATAAAGAGTCAAGAATCATGAACAATGATTTTTAATAAGAGTAATGTATTCTTTTTTTTAAAACGTTATTATGTGTTATATTACGACTCATATTAACTAAAATATTTATGGACTTAGGGTTTGATCTAAGATCTTTGTAGAAGCCTAAAAAGCGTCAACCCTTGAAGATATCATCATTTTATTTGATTAAATTCGTTTTTGTTCTATCGAGAATTTGTGTTTGATGATATATGGCATTAATTTTTTAAATCTAACAATATTATTTTTCATTGTTTAATTCATAATCTAAATTTAAAATTATCACCAATATTCATATTATGTCTCTTTAATTTTTGCTAAATTGCGGAAATTAGAGTGATAGTCTTCTATATATTGAGTAGTAAAATCAATACACTAAGATAGTATTAAGGATTAGAGTATAAGTTGAAGATCTCCATGATTATTTAGATAGCTAGACAATATTATTTAATAATCTTGTCGCCAGAATAATTCATTTTGTGTGTAGATATATTTGTAAGCACACTTTTGTGGTACTAAAATATTGTCTCCGTTCTAAATTACTTGCAACATTTAGAACTAGGTGATTGCCCGTGCTAAACACGGGTTATTTAATATTTGATCATATTTAACATATATTTTTACGTAAATAAATAAAAAATATCAAAAAAAAAAGAAGAATAAAAAAACAATATTAATACACAATTTGAAATATCGGATCTCATGTCCACATTGTTTTGAAATATAAGTTTGGGTACAATAATATACTTTACGACGGATAATAAAGTTAAACGGTATATAAATCTAGTGAAATGCATACATTTATAACAATTTTTATCAACTATAATTACTGAACCACTTTTTTGTATACCATACTCTATGTTAAAGTAATTATAGTTGATAAAAGTTATTATTGTCAATCCTTCTCTAGTTTAATTTTAACATATAATATGGTATACAAAAAAATACAGATATTAATGTTTTTTGCTTACTTTTGACCCATGAAACAACTATATATGATTGATCAGACATTAATACATGTTGGTAAAAATTTTAAATTTATGTTAGGTAATAATCAAATGATTGAATTCTAATTTTATATCTTAATTATCATTTTTCTATCAGGAAAATAGAATTTTAGATTTTAGTATTAGGAAACAATATCACGATTGTTATTGTCAATCCTTCTCTAGTTTAATTACTCCTCTGTAGATTTCGTCCATCTGTAAACACAACTTACTTCTCCTCAATTTGAATAAAGAAATTAAAATTTTCTAAAATATAAAAAAAGTGATCCATATGTGATCAATAAAAATAATAACAATAAAAACCATTAAAATTTAAATTTATAAATAATAAATCATTCATATGCATAGAAAAAATATGATATCAAAAATCAATAAATAAAATATTTAGGAAAATAAAAAATAAAAATAGACTAATGCAGGAGATATGACCCATTCATCGAGATTGGTTACACGCATTACTTCTTTCTTTGGTTCGATTTAGCTAAACCCAAAAAATCTATAGGGAGAGATAATTAAAAATTAAAAATCAAATTTTTTAGATGTGAAAATAGAAGAAAAATTGATAATTTTTATGAGAAAAAAATAGAAGTAATCTTCCATCACAAGTTGCAATGATCTTCAAATAATTGATAATTAGTTTAATGAGACATAAAAAGTCATTAATGTTGTAGTAATTAATTCCTTAATTGTAGGGATTATTATAGTAGATAATCTAGATAGCGTATTTAGTACTCTACTTTTTAGGCGCGAACTAAACTCATCAGAAAATGACATGTGTCCTTAGGTGGTCTCTGTTTTAGTATTATATATAGAAGATTAGTACATTGTTTATTCATCACTCTTAATTTGCAATTAGTTATTATAAATTAAAATATAGTCAAGTGGGCTTTTGTTTGATTCGTCTTAATGCAAAGATTATTAATATTTAATTTTTATAATTTTTATTATGCATAATTTAAAATATTAAAAATTGAAATTAATGCATTAAAACGCGTGAAAAAACATATTTTGCAACTAATTTAAAAGGGAAGAAAATAGTCTCCAAGGTTCTGTAACACTTTGGAAGACTTTGGTGAGGCAAAACTTTTGTGATCTTTATTCTTACTTGTCCCAAAATTCTTTTAATGATGTAAACTCACTCATCATCTTTTTCATTTGTAAACTTGAACCGCATTGAACCGAATCGATCTATATTTCACCGAACCAAATTGAATTGATTTAACCAAAAATCCAAAAGACCTAATTGTAAAAATCAAAATTATATGTTATCATATATACTTTACTAATATCAATGAGTAATCTACTCTCCTATTAACATATTATGAGGAAAAATATCTAAAATTCACTATTTGAATTTACTATATTCAACTATTTAATCTCTGTTTCATTTTGTAAATGGATAAAAACACTACAACAAATTTAACTTTTTGCGACATTTGATTTAGTGACATTTAAAAAAAATGTCACTGATTTATATGTTTAGTGTAATAATTATTGGTTTTTATTTTAAATTTCACTATAAAATGATTTAGTGACACTTTATTTGGTTCTTAGTGACATATGTAATTGTTACTATAGTCTATAGTGACATTTATGAGAAATGTCACTAGATCCTATGTCGCAAAAAAGCTTAAGGGTGATTTTTGATTATGCTGCTAAAGGGTTTAATAAATGTCACTAAATTCCCCATATATACTACTACAAATTTGAAGTAGCGACATTTAAAGTAAATGTTGTTAAATATATTCTACTAAATGCAAGTTATGTTGTAGTGAAACCATCTGAGACAGAAAGCTTACTCTTTATATAGAAATCATCACAATGATTTAAAGTTTAAATGTTTAAATAACATTAAAAACTTCTTTGGATCTTTGAGTTAGTTTAATTTACTAAACATGTTATGAGGAAAAATATCAACTTTGGTAGCACATTCGAAAAGACAAAGACGATAAACACTTTACAAATGTAACTAATATTAAAAAATTATTTTAGTGTATAAATAAGTTGAGATAGAACAAAATATATACTAATATACGTATATAAATTAAAGCATAAATAAAAGTACATATCAAGAATGTTCTTACTACTACCATAAATTTAAGTCATCTTAAATGTTTCATTTCTATTTTGAGTATGTTAACCTGACCAATTTATCCTTACTAGCTTTAACTTTTTTCACACTTTTACACCTACTAACCCAATTTTACCCCTGTTAAATTTTAAAAACACTATACTTTTTCCTTCATATGTGATCCCATTTGACCACCTAAAAATAATGAAAAGTCAAATGGAACAACACGTTGAGTAAATAAGAGGGAGTATTACATTACAACTTTTTTTAGAAAATAAAAATAAATATATAGTAAAAACCAATACTATTAATACTTGAAAGAAGTGTCAAAAGTATGTTAAAAAACTTAAAAGACACAAAATACAAGTAATAATTTAATTTCTCCATACATACATTATATATAATAATATATTTATACCTCCAAACTTTAAAACACAAAGTCCAAAACTCCCAAAATTATTGAACTTGGTGAAGGTTAGGCAATGGACCCCCCCAACCCCTTCTTTTGTATATTGATCGATCCAAAACTCCAAAATACACACTCCTTCCATCCTTTCTTTTTCTTCCTTTTTTCTCCATCTCTCTTAATTCTAAGAGAGAATTAGAAAAAAAAAATGAAAAATAAATTATTTTTCATGCCTTGAAAATCATTCAAGGATCATATATCTTCATAAAAACCTTCAAAAAATACCCAATAAGATTATAAGATCCATTATATTTATTTATTATACTATGAGTTTAAATATTATCAAAAAATAAAAAAGATAAGAAAAATGAAGAATACAATAAGATGTTGTATATCTTGTATCCTCCCATGCGGATCCTTAGATGTGATCCGCATCATCCACACGAACGGTCGTGTGGAAGAGATTTCCGGCTCGATACGAGCCGAAGAAGTGATGAAAGCTCACCCCAAACACATCCTTAAGAAACCTACTTCATGTCCTACTTCAAACGACGTCGTTGATGCTCCGGATTCTCACCACCGTAGGCCGACCATCGTAGTGGTCCCACCTGATGCTCAACTCCAAAGAGGGAAGATTTACTTCCTTATACCTGTTCATGATCATCACCATCAACCATCATCAGGTAATTAATTAGGCCCATCTCATTCATCATTGGACTTCAGGGCGAAAGATTAATAGACCTTTGAAAATTTAAATTTTAATAAATAATATGTTTTATATGGTTGATAATGAGTTTTTTGAGTGCGCGTTTTTTTTTTTTCTTCCTTCTTGAAGGAACATGTATAATTTGCTTTCATGAAAAATAACTCCCATTCGAACTCTGCCTTGTGCGAAATATTCTGAGTGTCCTTTACTTTTATATTTTAATTTATTTTTTTATAAAAAAGGTATAATAACATATATTTAGAGTTCTAACAATATATATTTAGAATTGAATTGGACTTTTGAGAGTCGTCTCTACAAAAGACGATCTCAAATAAGAATGTGTGAATATTTAATTATACTTTGAGATATTAAAAATTAAGAATTGAATTAGTAAACTGCGTGAAAAAACAAATATTATAAGTATTTTGGAATAGAAGAAATATTTCATTGAAAAATATATAAATTATAACCTCCTATATAGTATTTTAAAAGCTTTAAACAATTTAGGTCCAGCGTCCGTAATAGCCTGCTTTGCTCTTGCTAATATACGATCATGCAGGTAATTCTACTAAGAAGAAAGTAGCGAAGTCATCAGTTTCATCTGCACCGTCGGTTTCAAGTGGTGGGTGTTCATCATCGACGGCTAGGAGGAAAAGAAGGGAACAGAAAAATAGAAGTAATTCAATATCATTAGGAGTATCATCATCATCATTATCATGTGATGGGGATAAGTATTTGAGTGATATTTTGAGTGAAAAAGTTGTGTCAAGAGAAAAAAGATCAAGAGGAAGAGTTGCTGTTTGGAGACCTCATTTAGAAAGTATTTGTGAGACTCTTAGTGAACCTTCTTCAACTGATCATTGATTATTCATTATTTTACCATTTCATTTTGTGTATGTTTTTCTTTTTCTTTTTCTTTTAATTTTTAGGAAAAATTAATAATTCAACTTATTCGTGATTTTTCTACAATAATTTTACCTATTGATTAACCATAAATAATCCCGATTTTGAGTGGTATTTTCCTAGAGTAAACCCGGTGACAATAGCAAGTTATATTTTTAAAAAAAACATAAATTAAAATAAAATGTCGAAACAATGTTTAAAAATGTTTTTAAAAAATTTGACTTTTTTTTACTATTTAGAATTTTTTATGTAAAATTTCACAATTTTTCTCTAATTTTAAATTCATTTTAAGTTTTTTTTGGTGAATTGTCATCGGGTTAATCAAGTTTACTCTAGGAAAATACCCCTTAAACTTGGGATTATTCATGGTTAATCAATAGATGAAGTTATTGTAGAAAAATCACGAATAAATTGGGTTATTCTAGATAATTTTTCCTAATTTCTATTTGGTTATTTATATGTTTTTTTAGTAATAATGATCCAATAGAAAGGATAAGAAAAAGAAAAAAAAAAGTAAGGTATGTGAATCCCATATCCATAGTGACATTTTGTGATAAAAACTCTCAAAGACCGAACGGTATAGTATGAAATTATGAACATTTTTGTTTAAATGAAACGTAATATATTATATGTAAATTTAGTTACTTTTTCATATTCCTTAAAATTTGTTATGTTGTATTTAAAAAAAGTCTAGTTTGAATTGGTACATGTAGTAAATTCAAAGTGATAGAAAAATAAAAAAAAAATTTACTCTAATTTATAAGACACGAATTTGGTGAGATTGCCCATATTAGAATTTGTATTTTTAAATTTTAATATGATTGGATTCAAATAATGCTTATAAGTACAAATTATAAAGTTATACCGTACAAATTACCAAATATTGAGAAATCAATTTTTGTACGCAAATCTAAATACGTTGCTACCAATTCATTGTCTCTAAACTATCCCATTTATAGAATATGGAATTAAAAATTTTAAAGCCTTTTTGACGGTAGATGTAAAAACAGAAAAGGGACATTTTAGGCTTGTAATTTATATGCACTCCTATTTGTTCTCTCATAACTCATACTTCCATCATTCCATCATAACTCATAACTCACGGGACATTGCGACATGTCACGCTCAGTAATAAATATTACCTTCTATTTAACTTATTAGTTCCATTTGGTTTTCATACTTGCCGAGACAATATTTTTACCATTAATATCTCTAATTGTTTTTAATTAAAAATTATAAAAAGTAGATATTAATGATTTTTGTATTGAGACGAATCAAACAAGATTCCACATGACTATATTTTAACTTATAGATTAAGAATAGAATACAAATTAAGAGTGATAAGTGAATAGTGAAAAAAATCAATTGGACTAATGGGTAGAATAGGAGCTAGGGAGTATTATGGAAATATACACGTTAACGGTCCATTTAATTATTGGTATTAAATAATAGTAATTTATAGTGTAAATTTTCATGAAATGTACATAGTTAATCTATGGTAATGGAATTTTGATCACAAAATAAAAAAAAAATCATAATTTCCATTTCCACCTTATACCCCCCTTTTCAAATAGCAATACATTGAATTTTTAAAGAAAACGAGTTAATTGCAGAAGAACAAACAAGATCATTAAACTTGCCGAGTGATTTTTCTACCAGAATTACAATAGCTTTCGATTATCATTTTCACTGTTTAACGCCTACTATCAAACAAATCGATAAGTTAAGCTTTAATTTATGTGTCAAGTTTTAGGTGAACTCATTTTTTGATATATATTAAATTTAAGTTCAAGTCATTTTTGAGTTGCATCGAGTTATATTTGAGTCAATTTACTTTTAACCAATTAAATTACATTTCCAAATTAAATGCCATCTCTATGCTTTGCTAAATTAAGAGAGAAATGAACAAATAAAAAAAATGCAGATTGATCTTTACCTAATCACTAGAATAACTTACGATTAATTTTTTATTTTTTTTAAAAATTGTATAAATAGACTTAGAAAATAAGAAAATTAGATGAGATTCAATAGACTTTACCTTAAAAATAATAATTTATTTTTCAACTGAAATAAAACTCGATTTTCAATTGACTTTTAACTATAAATTAAAAATTACAAAGAGAAAGATGATACTTTAATATTCATTTTTAATAAGTGATCTTTAAAAATATTACAAAAGAAATGTAGTGAAAAATATTGCAAAATACTACTTTTTGAATAAAAATATTAATTGTCAACTAATTTTGAAGAAGAAATAAATAATTGCCTTCATACAAAGGATTTGTTGAGGCTTTTTAATGGCTCCAATAGAATTCTTTTCATAAAAGAAAAAAAGTTGGAATAAAAAATGGAAACAGTTTTAGAAAATATATAAATTAGTGTAATTAGTGATATCTAAAGGCGCCGCTGAAGATTAAAGTGAAAAAGTCATAATTAAAGCAAATAAGTAACAGAATATTTAAGTTCATTAATAAATAAAGAATGATTAATAAAATAAATAAATGTAGTCGTACTCCTAATATATAAAATTAAGTAGCACAGCTGCAAAGGGAACATTTTTATGTGAAATAAGGGCTGGTCCTCGGGCCCTGGAACTGGAGCTGGGCCTCCCACGCCGGCCCTCTACTGTATTGCTTACCTCATTCTCCACATGATATTCAATATTGATCCATCCTATTTTTACTCAATTAGATGGCTTAATCGAAAAAATTATTCAAAATATTTTTTTTTAGTTGTTAAAAATAATATAGGAGTATTACGTTTTGTTTACATATGATTAATATTAACCGAGAGGAGTGTTTTCCTCTAACATTTAAACTGTTAAGAAATCAACTCAACCAAAAGTTTTAGATGATGGTTGAGACCTCAGGATATATTATATAATGTAACACCCCCTCACACAAGAGCTCATTAGGCTAGAAGTGGGGCGTGGGGGTGTGCATAAGTGGTTGAAATTCGAACTCGTGATCACTTGTCACGTTGGCTTCTAATACCATGTCAATAAACCAACTCAATTTCAAAAATTTAAGGTAATGATTGTGACCTTAGGATATGTTATATACTATAAACCCCCCACGCACATGAAGCCCTCTGGGCTAGAAGTGTGGATGCAGACATACAATATAAACTCTCCTTATGCCTGACGCGAAATATTCCAGTTCGAAATGAGGGGTGAATGAGATCGAACTTGTGACCTTGCGTCACGTAAGTTTTTAATACCATGTCAAGCAACCTATTCAACCAAAAGTTTAACTTGATGGTTAAAGCTCTGGGATATGTTATTCTAACATAAACAAGTAAATTACCCTATAATTATTATAAGTGATTTGAAAACAAAAAAAAAAAAATTCTCTATTACTACCCACCCCCTTCCTAACTGCAACCAATCCCTGAGTGACTAATATTTAAAATATGGAGTTGCGAAGTTTAATTGTACATATCTTATAGAAATTAAAGAAAAGTTAATTATGACTTTGTCAATGTAATATCGAATTATAAAACAAATCTTACAGTAATAAATATTAAATCAAAAATATAAAACAAGTCAATATCACTTTTATTCCTAAATATCAAATATAGAAAAAATAGAACAATTTTATTGATTAATAATCAACATTAGTTTTCAATTTTTGATTAAATCAATATGAAATTAAGTTCGATCCTTATTTAAATAAATTAAAAATATACTCAAATAAAACATATTATATTGAAATTCAAAGTGGTCGCAGAGTGGTTACCTAGGGGGTTTAGATGTGGCGACGAGCCTATGGACGCAGCTTGGTCGCCTTGGGGTTTTGAAGTGGCGACGAGAATGTTGGTCGCCAGATCGTCGCCTCATGGTCAACAAAAAATGGCGTCCAATTGGCGTTGATATCTTAGTTTAGCGTCCAATATTTTGGCATCCAATGTCATCTCGTCGCTATCCCGTCGCTGAACCCACTTTTTGACCATTTAGCTTCCAAATGGCGATGGAATCAGTGGTCGCCATTTTATTATTTTTTTGTAGTGATTGAAATTCAAACTACAAAACTTTATTAAAAATATTTAATTATTATAATTTTATAGGAAATGCTACTATGGTTTGTACGTGTCAAGGAACCAACTCAACCAAAAACTTAAGCTGATGGTTGAGACCCCAAGATATGTTATATACTCTAACACGCCCCCTCACACGAGAGCCCTTTGGGCTAGAAGTGTGGATGCAACACAGACCCTCCTCATACCTGGTGCTAAATATTCCACTTTTAAATGAGGGATGGTTAAGATTCGAATCTGTGACCTCTTGTCACACTGGCTCTGATACCATGTCAAGGAACCAACTCAACCAAAAACTTAAGCTGATGGTTGAGGCCCCAAGATATGTTATATACTCTAACAGTACGTGAAGGAAAAACAAAAAAAAAGTTAACATTAATAATTCATAAAATATTTAATTGTATACCTAAAACAAATTTTTTTTACAATAACATAATAGAAACTAAATCTTTTTCCAATATTTATAAAATAAATAAAATACTGGTTTATATGTTCATTCTTGTGACATTTATCACAATAATTATTACTCCCTCTGTTTCTTTTTGTATGTCCACTTTACCTTTTACATGTATTTTTTAGCAAATTTGAAGGCTTAATATCTCTAAATACGCATCATAAAATTTTTTAAAAATTATATATTTATAACTTTTCGTTAAGACAAATTTAACAAGTTCTCACATAAATATATTTTATCTATAATACATACTTTAAAATTTTAATTTAAATTTCTCTCTCTTAAAGTGGACAACAAAAAAGAAGAAAGAGAGTATAATTTATTGACTAAATTATTCAAGTCTTTATTAATACAATTTTTTATATCTAAGTTAGCAGACTTACTAGTATTATGATAATTATTTTAAATAATAAATTTATACATGCCACGTGAGATTATGCTACATAAAATGAATTTATGTTAATTATTTATGACTTGTTTTAATTGGTATGATTTCATCCTGATTTCAAAATTTATGTAAAAATATACTTCTCTGTGTTGTCGTTTTAAAATAGTATATTGATTTGATAAAGGAAAGAATGAGATTTTTATTTGTTGCTTGAAATATATAGGTTGAGGGAAAAGTCATTAGAGTGGTGCCGGTAGTGATATGTAGAATTAAAGGGCTTTTTATTATATCGAAGATTTTCCTACGATAATTTCACCTATTAATTAATCACGAATAAATCTAACTTTAAATAGTATTTTTTTAGAGTAACTCCAATTACCTAATGACTTGATATAGCAAAAAGATAAATTTAAATAAAATATCAAAAAAAATGTGAAAAAATATTAATTTTTTTTGCTTTTTTAATTATTCAAAATTTTTTATTTGAATTTTTAAAAATTTTCTCTAATTTTATATTAATTTTCAAATTATATATTTTTTTTTGTGAATTACCTACTATCGTAACTTCGTAAGTCATCGAGTTACCTAAGCTTACTTAAAGCAAATGTCTTTTAAAGTTAAGATTGCTCATGGTTAATCAATTGAAATTAGGAAAAATTACCGAGAATAATCAACAATAATCCCACCTATTAATTAACCATGAATAATCCCAACTTTGAGGGCATTTTCCTAGAGTAAATCTGGTGACCGGATGACTTGCTGACCGGATGACTTGCTATAGCAAGTTTTTTTTTAAAAAAAGATAAATTAAAATAAAATGCGAAAAAAATGTTAAAAAAATATTCATTAAAAATTTATGATTTTTTTATTATTTAGAATTTTTTATGTAAATTTTCAAACATATTTTCTAATTTTAAATTAATATTTAATTTATTTTTTTTGGTGAATTACCTACTATAGCAGGTCATCCCGTTACCCAAGTTTACTCTAGGAAAATACCCCTCAAAGTTAGGATTAGTCATGGTTAATTAATAGGTGGGATTATTGTAGGAAAATCATGAATAGTTTGGATTATTCTAGGTAAGTTTTCTTTGAAATTATTATAAGAAAATCATGAAAATGTTGGTATATAGGTAAAAATATTAAACAAGGTTTATTAAGGTTAGATGCCAGATGACAAAATAAATGTTTAATTGTTTAATTGTATATATGGGTTAGGGTTATGGTCAAATATTTTTCATTGTATATATGGGTTAGGGTTAGATGCTTCACGACACTAGTTTAAAAATAAAATCTCATTGTTTAATTACTTTATTTTTAAACAACAAAAAAATAAAGTGGTTCATTCACAGAAAAACATGAAGCTATTGTTAATTTTTTTTTAGTTTAACCATTCCCATGAAATAAAGTGGAAAAAATTTCGTATAATAAATTCAACTAGTTTTTTTAATAAACATATATTACCTCATATTCACTTCATATATATGTCACATTTGCTTTTATGTGCTTACCAATACATTAATTCAATTATTTATAATTCTAACTATAAATATAGCTAAAAATTATAAAAAAGTTGATATTAATAATAACTATATCAGCAAAATTAAATTTAGAATTTTTTAAAATATATTATGAATAAAATGTAAACTAAAAGTGATTTGTTAGTAGTGTAAAATTCTAAATGTGACATATGAAGTAAATAAAATGGAGTAATAATGTTTAGTGAGCAATTTTTAGCTTAGTGATTGAATATTTTGGCCTTTTTTTTTAAAATAAATAAATTATCTATTAGTTTTATTTTTTAAATTGTTTTAATTTTAATGTAAATGAGCTTTCTAAGTGGTTTTAAGGTTACAAAAGGAATGTTTTGTGACTTTGTCTAATATATATGTTTAATTTTAAAGTGGTTAAATTGTGTTTATTTAGGTCATTGGGTCGATTTCTAATCGGTTTAAAAATTCATTTTAAAGTTGTGTTAATTTAAGTTGATTACAAGATCAGATAAATATCAGATCAACAGATTAATTTTAAACATCTTTAATCATGTAGGATGCACTTTTAGATGCTTATATATATTAGAGGTAACTATATATCCTACATTCATACTCTTGTGGTTGAAACTAATTTTATCCTTTTATTATCAATCCCTTATTATAAATATTAAATTAATTTCAAAAATCCAAAAAATAAATAAATAAATAAAGGGCGTAAAGCTTTCTTCAGCAAGGAAGGAAACCGAAGGAAGCAACACTTAAAAGCAGAAGGGTGGTTAACGAGAGCCTAATTACAAAATAATAGCAATACCTTAAAAATTGCCGTTAAAAATCTCTCCGTAACGTAACGTCGGTTAACGCGCTCCTCTCAAAGTCTACCTTACCGGGAATATCACGTTACGTCATCACCCTTACCCGTTTTCAAACCCTTTCTCCTTATCATGCGGTTCATGCTTTTCTCGTCGGCCGGCGCTTTTACATCGCCGCTATTTCTTCTCTCCTCGTTTCCCATTTTCTCTCTCTTCTTCAATTTCAACTTTCTCACTCCTCTGATTTTTCTCCGTTCGCCTCCATAACCACAATTTCAGCCGACCTTCTGGATTTTCCTTTGTAACATCTAATCAATGGCGGAAAATCCGGATTCTTCTTCGACTCCTTCGTTGGCGATGATTTCTTCTAGACCTGCTCCGGCGAGAGAAGATTGTTGGAGCGAGGATGCTACTTTTACTCTCATCGAAGCGTGGGGACAACGCTACATCGAGCTTAATCGTGGAAATCTGCGTCAAAAACAATGGCAGGAGGTTGCTGATGCTGTTAATAGCCGCCATGGACATATTAAGAAAGCTAGGAGAACGGACGTTCAGTGTAAGAATCGGATCGATACTTTGAAGAAGAAATACAAGATTGAGAAAGCTAGGGTTTTGGATTCTAATGGTAGTTATAAGAGTATTTGGCCTTTTTTTACTCCTTTAGATCAACTTATTGGATCTACTATGCCGTTAAAGAAACTATCTCCATCACCTCCGATGGCTGTTCCTCTTGTTTCTCATCGTACTCCTGCGATTGTTCCTCAGAAGAGGCCCGCACCTTCTCCGTCACCTTCGATTCCTTCTTCGGCTCCGTTTCGAGGAGAGGAATCTTCATATTTCCGTAAGAATTACTCTGCGATTGCTGCGGCCGCTGCTGCGGCAGCGGATAGCGAGGAGGAAGATGAGGAAGAGGAGGAGGAAGAAGAAGAGGTGGAGGTGAGTGGTGGAGAGAGTAGTGAAGCGGATGGGATAAGGAAATTAGCAAGGGTGATTGAGAAGTTTGGGGAGGTTTATGCAAGAGTTGAGGGGGAGAAACAAAGACAAATGATCGAGTTGGAGAAACAGAGAATGCAGTTTGCTAAGGAGTTGGAATGTCAGAGGATGCAGATGCTTGTTGAAATGCAGGTTCAGCTTGAGAAGATTAAGCGTGCTAAGAGATCCGACTCTAATGGTTAGTTTCTTCTTTCTATTTTCATTTTACTGGTATTTTTGTTTGTTTCTCTTGTTCATGAATTGTTAATTACTTAATTTTGCTCCATAGTGATGTTTTTTATTAAACTAATGGATTACCGATGGGGTAAAAATGTGTTTGATTGCTTTTAAAGAATTGTGGACGGTATGTTTTTGTTGTCTTTGAATAATTGTTTTGTAGTTTTTGAGTTGAATGGTTTGAGGTGATTAGCTTTACTATTGATTTCTTTATTGTCAAGTCTTGTTTTTGTTGTAATAGATTGGTATTAGGGATATGGAGAGAGTACTTCTTGCTCATTTAAAACCACAATTAAATTAGCTATGCTATAATATAGGTGAAGTAGCAATTTGATGTTTGCTACCATACTATCTCTCGATTATCACTAATAAGGTAAGGTTGCATATATTCGACCTCTTTTTAATGGTGCTTAGTGGGAGACTAGGAGTCGTATAATAACATTCGGTTAATGAAATGCATAAAATGTATGTACATTGTAATTTACACAATAGAAGTTTTTGTGGCATGACTTGTATTTGATTGAATAAACTACAGTGTGGTATGAAGTTGTAATGCCTTGTGCGTTTCTGTAAGTTTTTAGAAATAAATTTAAGTGGCATGATATGGTATGAACAATGCTATGTTTTATGTTTGGCTTTGGCTTGTTATTAGAGATATTTAGTGCATACTGGATGTTGCTTTGTGAGAATATTATGGGGAAGGTGATTAATTTTGTGTCTAAAGGTTTAGTCGACTTAAAGCTGATGTGGTTGTTTTCTAGTTGACAAAGTTGATGAGGGTTCTTTTATTTATTTTTGGTACATTAAAGTCACAAAGTCTTTCTTGTCATTGACTCACTCCTCTCATTATTCAGCTGGTTATTACTTCTTTACTGTTGTGAACTTATTGTGCTAAAGTGGTGTTTCAATTATATTACCCAGAACTGACCTTTTGCCTGTTTTTTTTTTTTTTTTATATATTTTTTATTCTGGATTAGTCTTCGTGCTTTTCGGGTTGCTTATTCTTTAACTATGACTATTAAGTGCATTTGAAGTCACTGAATGTTCTGATAATTTTATGAAGAATTATTTGGTTGATGTGGTTAGCTGTTCATAATAGATATTGATGAAATTAATATAGCAGAAGTTGCAGTTGTTTAGCGTTTTGTAGTTTACATACTGATTTTCGGTTCCTTCTCTTTTTGGTTGTGTTTTGTATCCTCATTTTGTAGCTTGTAGTGGTGGGAATTGGGTGAAGGTTAAATGTTTCAGCATTTGGAGTTGTATAATTTTATCAAAGTATGCATTATATTGAGCGTGTATTTTTAGTATATGAAAATAATGTGTCACCAGGTCAGTATCTCAGGATGTTGAATTGAGGTGGTCAATAAAGATTATGTTATTCATGTTTTTATTATTTTTTTCAAGTTGGTGCTGGTTAAAAGATTCATGATACTTTGGGTTCATTGATATATTGAGTTACAACTAGTCTCTTGAGAGACCGTCTCTTTGAGGGACGTATCTCAGGCCCCGCCCAACCCATTAAAGATTAACGTCTACTTACCGTGTTATTAATGCCTACTTACATTTATCCGTAATGCTTATTTACCGTAACTTAATGCCTACTTTCAATATCTAAAATGTCTACTTACGTCATTCTTAATGCTTACTTACAATATTTTAAAAAATATATGATGGGCTGGATCAATTAAAGATGGTCTCTCAAAGAGACCGTCTCTTACAAGAATTTGTGATTGAGTTATTGGTTTGACAGAATAAATCACCCTTCTAATTCATAAATATGTGGATTTTATATTTGAACTGTTAGATTTAGTTGATGATATGCTTGAATCAACTTTGTCGTCTCGTTCATTACAAACTCATTGTTATCACCACACAATTTATTAACTAAAGTAAGATTGCATACGTCCGCCCTCCAGTCGCACACTAGGTGGGTGCTGCTTAACGCCTTGGTATCCTGAAATGTTGACGTCGTAGTGTTTTTGTTGTCTCCTTGGATTACTGGAGGGTGCTGTGATTTAGAAAATTAATTGTTTTGTTTATAGCGAAATTAAGTAATAAGTTTTTTAATCACCAAAGACTTGTAGGATGTAGCCTATTGTTGAAATTTTATATTAATAACTAAGACTTCTTATTGATGGCTCAAATCATCAATTTGGACGGTGCTGACATCCCTTCTTCCCAGTTTATCTTTCTTTTTCTCTCCTTTCCTTTGGAAGTCCATATTTGTTTCGAACTGCCACCAGTTTGCTTTTCTTATCATTTGGTTGTGCTGTGCTGTGAAATGCCTTAATAATTCATCAAGAACAATTTAGTTTTTGTTCTAATTTTCAAGTTTGAGGTTTGTGAACAAGGAATACGTCTCATTGAACTTCAGTAGAATGTTTAGATGAAGGTTTTAAGATTCGATCATAGCCTTACCAAATGTAGTGACGTTATGTGATTAGGTATACTAGGTAATGGCTCATTTTGAGGGAATAAAGAGTCTCGATTCAACACAAATTGAAGGTGAAAGAGGATTGAAAAGTGTAATCTAGAAGTGTTTGGCTCCAAAGGAAGGCTGTTGACGCTGTGGAGTTTGATCTTAACTCAAATCTTATTGTGTCGATCTTTTTTTTCTTTTGGATTTCCTTGGCAACAAGTATCTTCAAATCTCCCACCATTTTTTTTCCAAACATGGGAAGGGTTTAAGGCAAATGATGGGGGTGCATTTCCTTCTCTTCAACATAGCTTCTGCAATTCAAGCAAGTTCACAGTACTGATTTTTGTTTCTTTTCTATTAGGATGGTTTGATTTGACGAAAAACTTTTTTTATTGAAAAATAAATTTTCATGAGAACTATTTTTGCCCATAGAAAATGTAAATAACAATTAGTTTCTGTTAGTTTGTTTTATAGAGAACTCTTGGGAAAAATATTGATGTTGGGATGGGAAACGGAAGGAAAATTTGGGTCCTTTCAAGTTTGGAGGCTTAGTTCTAAAAAGCGCGCCTCGAGCTAATGCTGGTTGAAAACGCTTTGGTTAGGTGAGGCGAAGCCCACTACAAGAGGCGTGCGCCTTGAGCGCCTCGATGCGCTTCACGTCTTGTGCGCCCGATGCGCCTCCTTGTTGGGTTGGGTAATAACTTATGTTTGTTTGTTCGAAAAAGAAGAAAAACTTGAAACTCAAATTTACTTGAATATAAAGGTAAAAAAACCATTGCTTCTTTAAGAAAAACAAAAAGCATGAGAAGAAGAAAATAGCTTTGGGAATTCTTCGTATATAGATTATCATAGTTTTGTGCTGAAGTGGTGTTTACCACAAGAATAATAAATGTTTTCAAGCTTATTGATACTAAAATATGAATATCATGTTGTTTGAAGTACTATATATGTTTTATAATTGATTTTTAAATTGAAAAGGTGTGCCTCGTATAGAAAAAGTTCTCACCTTCGCCTTTAGCGCCTTGGTGTGCCTCGTGCTTTTTTAAACTAAGTTTGGAGGAGTGTTTTTTTTTTCAAATGCCTTTTCAAACCCCACAAAAGAAAATAAAGAAAATAATGTTCTTGAATCACGTTTTGCTTCAAACAAACACCCCTTGGCGATCTTATGTGCGTCAATTCAATATAGGAGTTGGTAAGAGTTTGAAAGGTGCAGCTCACTGATCGTGAGAGAATTTGTTGACGGTTTGTGTTCGGGTCTCTTGTAAAACATTAGCCCATCTTCTTTCTATGCTTTGTGTTGGGTCACGTGTTAAACGTTGGTGCCATCTTCTTTCTTTGACATTAATAATCTAACATTTTACTTATTGCTCAAAATAATCCCACATTTGGATTATGCTGTCTCTAATAGTATCACCTTTGTATCACCTTTGGCATGAGTTTACTCTCAACAGACCTAGTAATTGTAATTATAGGGTCTAATATTACAAAAACAAAATTAAATATTCAGTATAAAACATAAAGAATCTGGTCATTTTTTTGGGAGCAGCGTTCGTCTCTCATCAGGCTCTACCCATGGTTGGTTTGGCATGGAGATGTGAATTAGTTGTTTAATGTAAATGAATAGAAATCGTAAGCAGGTAAGACGAAATGGTTAAATCCTTAGATGTAGGCAAATGAAAGATTGGAATGAATGAAAATTAGAAGTGTGAATTTTGTTGGCATAGTGAATTAAAGATAGTTTGACATCTGTAGGGAGACAGAAAGAATCATTCAAGTCAATTCTATTATTTAGTCATAGGGGGACATAAAAAAATCACTCAAAATTATCTATTATTTAGTCCTGGTTCTCATTAAAAGTTCTCGTTTGTTTTAGCATGTATTTAGTCCTGGTTTTTTTTGCCTTGTCAAAATTAAGACCCAGGAAAATAAAGTCCTTAAGAAGTACTGGTTGACCATAGATTCTAGTTTTGTAGCATGTAGCTTTGTTTCTGTATTGCACTGAATTTGCAGCATCTAATGTCAACAAAAGAAGTACTAGTTGACCTTGGATTCTAGTCTCTCAAAATTTTATATTAGAAACTTGCTTAATTGTTGCCAAACTATATAGAAAACATGGGGCAAAAGCTCTCAAGAGATTTGCCTTTCATGGTACTTTCTGTTTCTGATGGTAGATCTGGTTTGAATCTCGCGTTCTCTGTTTGACCATTTACGTTCTTCATTGCTATGTTCAAGACTGGAGTTCTTTCCTAAGAAAATGGTGAATTAGTTCTGGATAGCTACATTTTTGTTTGTTTCTGTTAACTGATCCACTTAAGAGGATTGATTGACATCAAGATTATAGAGTATAATAATAATTATACATTTGCCTTTTGACACGAGGCTTGAGTTCTTTTGAGGTAGAAAAACTGTGGTATTTTTGCTTGTTCAGCTTAAAAGTATACCGAGAGGGAGTATTATATATCTTTAAATGTTCACGTTGGTTATTAAAATGTGTAGTATTACTACATTAAGCTTATGAATTGTATTTCTTCCTTTCTCTTGCAGATATGTATAGCTAGTGGTTTACTAAAGCCCACCCGATGGCTGGTTCAAAGCCTGATTTACAAGACACTGTGCTACTCAGAACTAAGGGTTCAAACCGCTAAGGGTGGAAGATACTACCAGTAATTGTATAATTGTCCTAGACACGAGGTAGGATGACTTACGAACTAAGTTTGGATTGTAATGATGAATTAAACACCTTCAACTTATATTTGATCTGAAATGACTTTATTCTTGGATCATTGCCCAATGTGGGTCTGATCTTTTTGTAATTTGAACGTTTGTGTTGTACGCTATTAGGTCTCCTGTAAGATCTTGTTGGCCTTGCATCATTGAAATGAATGTGCAGATGGATTTAGTCTTAAGCTTCAGTCCGAATAGTGCATTTGAGTAGAGACATAGTGAGAGCTGGGTTTTCGGGTGGAGATCTTTTATGTCAAGGAGAGTCTACTATCCTGGGGTTTCAAGTGTGCATTCTCTTCCTCTTCTTTGTGATGAACAAGTAGGTCTGTTTGGAGAACCATTGTGCAGTTTTTCTACTGAATGTTTTATGTCTCATCTAAAGAGTGACGAATGACGATTCTCTAATGAAAGCCATGAACATGTACTCACTTGAGGATTAGATGTGCAACTATTTAATAGCAAGGCGATAATATAATTTACTAGCCTTCCCCAAAAGTTGCTTCCATGCAAAAATATCCACCTTGATAAAAAGAAACAAACTCGTCGCATCGTTCACGCGGTAGATTAGCGTTCACGCGGTAAACTCCTAATCGAAGTTGTGATTTGCTTTAGAAAACAAACTGCTATTTCAGTTTGCGGCTCAAACTTCACATTGCTATTTGAAATAGAAGTCTATTTTGAATGTTGAAATGGATCGCTGTTGAAGTAACAATTAGTTTGTTGCTACAAACAGCTATTCAATTAGCAGTTTGCTTTGCAATATAGAGGGGTTTATATCAAGCTTTCAACTCACCTCGATTTTTGCAACTTATTAAGATTTCAAATCAAGCTCTTAGCAACTTCATTCTTGTCTAAAAGACATTTTAATTTAGTTTAAACCAGATTAAAAAGTTTCATTTTCGATTCGTTACATAATTGAAATGCTTATCTGAAATAGTTCACTAAACAACAATTTATCCCCTCCAACGCCCACAATTGCCTCAAGGTGGAGTTGTGCATGATGAAGGAGCTAGTGGTGGTGATCCGACTTTTTGTGATAGTAATTGTTTGCAAGTTACCTCCTCCAACATAATAGACTTCTCCCTAATGGCAAGAAATGTGTAAGCCTTCTGTCTCGATCGCTTCATCAACGCGGAAGTAAAGGTTCATGCCTCCACCGACTGATTTGATATAGAGACAATCAAACAATCTACTTATCTACACTTAATGTAAAGCTCTGTTGTCCATAATCTAATCTGGCGTTGCACTATGATAATATAATCAACTCGACAAAATCATGTCTATGATTCCACGACCAAATGTTATAAACCTAGTCAAATAAATTGATACTCAATCTTGAGGAGGATAAAAGAACTTATCCTTTACATATAACAGTCCTCCAATAAAATTAAACACATTATAAAATCTAAAATTAGTACAACTGTACAAGTATTTAGAAATTCAATGGGCATTTAAACTAGTACAAGTAAACAATCATCCAACACCAATAAAATAGCAATGGCACAACAATCAAAAAAAAAAAAAACAAATAAGTCAACATTTAAATCATCCAATTTTACATACTTTTGTATCTAAATTTATAATATGAAACTAATCCAAAACAAATCAAGCTTACCATAAATTAGTAAATCTTAACAATGTTGCAACAATTGCAGAATAAACAATTAAGTAAATTCTAATTCCTAATTCCTATTCTATAAACCGCTATTTGAATTAGTGATTTGTTTTATATGACTATCATTTTAAGTAGTGAAAAACCTATGATAATACTATCTTTTCACCAACCCAAAGTTTGAATTATCAGAAGTTCTCCTGAGAGACCGTCTATGGCATAGACGGCACTCTCAGCAGTCCAGCCCAATGTAAATTTCAGTTGTTTTTTTAGAAAGTGTAAATATGGGCTGCACCATAACACCCGTCTATGCTATAGACCGTCTATAGCAAGAATTTGTGTTGAATTATTTATTTAAAACAAGTTTGAACTATTTTGTTTGGAAGAATTTTAAATTTTAGGTGAAAAATATTTGGATTTCCCAACCGTTTAAAACAGTTGCACAAATAGAATTTTTTTGAGTATTCCAGAATGCTCTGCTCGATTATCAATCGAAAAAGAAAAAATAATTTTTTTTTAAAAAAAAAAACAGCGTACACTTCAGTTCAAGTATTTCAAAATCAAATACTCGAGTTGCTGCACTTCGTCAAAATCCCCAAATCAAATCCTCCTAAAACCCTAATTTCAAATCCTCTCTATTCTAATGGCTACTTCTGACGATCGTTGGACCTTCGTCTATCAAGCCAAGCTCGCCGAACAAGCCGAACGTTACGATGGTAATCTCCTCACATCCTCTCCTTTTAGAACTCCACTAAAATCACCATTTTTTTCTATTAATTCTAATTTGTTGCTTCCTACACGCAGAAATGGTTGAATCGATGAAAAACTTAGCGAACTTTAATATCGATTTAACAGTAGAAGAGCGTAACCTCCTCTCTGTTGGATACAAAAACGTCGTTGGTGCACGAAGAGCTTCATGGAGAATCCTCTCTTCAATTGAACAAAAAGAGGAATCAAAAGGAAATGAAGTGAACGTTACACGAATTCGAGACTACCGCCATAAAGTTGAAACAGAGCTTACTGATATTTGCAATGATGTTATGAGGGTTATTGATGATCATCTTATTCCTTTCTCATCTAGCAGTGAATCAACTGTTTTTTACTATAAGATGTAAGTTATTCTACCTTGGTGAAATTGATTTTTGGGTTATGTGAGTGGACTAAGGTGGTTGAATTTATGGTATGATTTTGTTATTGATGCAGGAAAGGTGATTATTATCGCTATTTAGCGGAGTTTAAGAGTGGTGATGAGAAGAAAGAAGCTGCTGATCAATCTCTCAAAGCTTATGAGGTTAATTATTTGTCAATTAATTTTCTTTTGAATTTTAATTGGTTGGATTAGACGATTGTATACAGCAGGAGAAACAGGATATCATATAGGGTGGGTTGAGATTCTAGGATACTAATATACTATTATAGGGTGATCAGAACACAATTCAATATTAGTAGCGTCCGTGGCCTAGTGCCCTAAATTCCCTTTGAAAGCGTACCTGTAGATATGAGTGAATGGAAAAAGTTGGGTGTTGTAGATGATTTGAGGGGGTTAGCGTGTGGTTCATGTAACGAACCTCATGTTTGAGGATGACATTTTCACGTTGTTAATTTGATTGGAATGTCAATTAGTTTGTGTATTTTGCTTTTAAGTTTGTTATAACTTGAAGTTGGATGATTGCAGCTGTGTTTTTTGGATCTTATATGAATGAAGGATGTACATTTAGCATATCAATCTCTAATACTGGGTTTTTCATTGAAGTTGCCTTAAATTTTGCTTTTGATAGTGTATATCATTTGACTTCCTTTGAAATTATACCTGGAGGTTCTTCTAATACACGAGCTAGTTTAGGTGTAATTAATCAAGTCAGGAATCTAGGCGATCTTCTTAACACATAATTTTTACCTTGTACTTTCCCAAAAAAACTTATGAAAACCATTTATGTTTGTTGCAGGCAGGGACTGCTACTGCAGAGGCTGATTTGCCACCTACCCACCCAATACGCTTGGGCTTGGCACTGAATTTCTCCGTCTTTTATTATGAAATTATGAATTCTCCTGAAAGGTACTTGTTGCTATTCATTAGGCTTTGTCATTGCTTATTATGTCTTTGATGATTATTTTGAAGCTGTGTTACTATTATTTTGGTGCGTTGTCTTTAGGGCATGTTTTCTGGCAAAACAAGCTTTTGATGAGGCTATCTCAGAGTTGGATAGTCTAGGTGAAGATTCTTATAAAGACAGCACATTGATCATGCAACTTCTGAGGGATAACCTTACCTTATGGACTACTGACATTCAAGAAGATGGAGGTTCGTTTCTTTTAGTTTTTTAAAAACTCATTCTGATTGATTGTTTTGACTAATTGATCTATGCACTTTGGTGTTGCTTAGTTTTCTTGTTAATTCCTGTTTTCAGTTGCTAACTAAACTAATAGTGGAGTCATTATTTTTCAGCTTGATGTTGAAAAGAAAGTTTACTTTATTGCTATGACATTGCTGTGCTAGTAGTTAAAAATCTGCCTAAAAATGTATTTTAGAACCATCTTTTGAGTTCAGTATTTGACACGCTTTTCAACCAACCGAGCCCATGATGCTCTTTAATGTAGAGAACCTTTGTCCCTAAGGGGTGTTGCATGTGCCCTTCTAGACAAGTTTAGTTGATCCTCTTAAAAAGCCTTAATTGTGTTTTACACAAGATTGAAGAGATGCCATTTGATTTGAGTATGCGGTATGCCGAATGCCTATTGGCCAGTATACAAAAATGTGTTGGCCTACCTCAAGATTGTTTTGGAGGATTCCTATGGCTATATCTCTGATGCTAGCGGGAAAAATTGGAAGAGTAAATGTGAGTTAGATGCTTTGATTGTGCTCCCTTCTCTTTGTATGGAAGGTTACTCTTTTGTATAATGTGTTGTAAATTTGTAACCATGAAGGAGGTCTCCCCAGAGGCAGTGCTTTAGATTTTTGCACACCAAGAAAAAGCTTTTTTTATTCTGGATTATTGTATATGAAGTGGCCCATGTCATCCTGGGACATGATGCTTTAGGTTGTATATAGGTCTTCTTGTAGAAGTCATGGGCAAGTAGGCTGCAGAATGTTGAATAATGATAGTAGATTTACTATTTGCCTTTGTACTTCAACTCTCGTTCTTTCATACTCTTATTAATAGTCATCCAATTTCAATTTTTCTGTTGCAACTCTGGAAAACGATATTTCTTTGTTGTCTTGCTCCAAGTTTTGACATATATTCAGTTCAGATTTTTTTCTTCTCGTGTCATGAAAGTAGTGAAACTAAGGAAGGGTTCACACTGTCAACCATTTAGAGGAGTAGGGAGGACAGAAACTCACACGCCCTCTGCATTTATTCTAACAATTCGTTTAGTCAAAATAGCCTTTAGTTATAGCAACTTGAATACCCTCTGAAAATGTGATGGAATCAGTATTGGGACTTCAGCAAAGTAACAATGTGATCTTTAATGATCAAATTAATTTCACTTTTGCTCAGAGGATTTGCTAGTGCTGGTTGCTGGTAGCACTGGAAAGATTTGGGATACGACTTGAAGTTCTGCTGCATTGTTTAGGTGTCATGTGTGTGCATTCTGCAGGTGTCTTTGGATTTCATAGTCGACATTGTTACCTTTTCCCCCTCTAGAGTAGTTGTTTTCCTTCCTTCGTAAATGTATGCTTAACCCCAGTCTCGTTGTTGACTGATGTAGTGAGATGATCAAAAACTTGTCTTTCTAGCCTTTTTCTTTTATCACTTTAGAAGTTGATTTTCTATTTTTTAGCATAAGTCATTGAAATAGTTTTACTGTTTGTTGGTCTCGTAGATTGCATTTTCCACCTATACTAATCTCTTCGATTCCCTATCTTATCAGATGCATCTCAGAAGGCGGATAGTTCTTTCAAAGGCATTTCGTGTGAACGCGAGGTTAGTTTTTTCGACTTTCCTACTTACATTTACCATCGCTTTGCCCATAACCTTTTGATAGTCGAATTTTCTCTTTAATGCAGTGAACCTGGCTGCAACGAGACCTATGAAGTATGTTTAGAACCTTTCTCGTGTTTTAGATAAGATAAGAAGCGTTTATGAAAGCTGCTTGATTGATGTTTAGATAGTGTTGTCATTTGTCAACTATAATCTAAAACTCTAGCTTTGCTTGCCCTTTTCATGGTTCAGATCAAAGTAATTAGCAAGGGAATTGAAAGCATGAAGATCTTTGTTTATTGTAAATCATAGCAAGGTTAAATAGGTTTTCTGTGTGTTTTCCATAGTTTATGTCACTGCATTGGTTGTATATTGGCACTGGTACATGGAATGGTTCCTAGAACATCAATGTTTTTAACGATCTCCTTGATTCAAGGACTGTGACTTCCTCGGTTTGAGGATGTTTTGGGAAGGTTGTGACTCATCACCATACCGAGTGTTTTACGATGATAGATGACAAACCATACCCTTGTTAAAGAAGGTTACGGCTATTGAGATCCTTGATTCGAGAAGGACTCGCAATTGAAAAGAACTAGAGCATGCAATAGGTTCTCTAGCTAATATATTCAGCTTATATTTCATTGGAAGGTTCAACCTAATTGCGTGTTGGAATTCTCTAGCCTATTCTCAACTTAATAAAATAAAATAAAATAAAATAAAAATAGAGATGGATTCACAAATCACAGTGATAAGCTGGGTCAAATTTAGTCAATATTCACATTATTTGCTTCTCTGCGTGTATGGATTACCTTATCATAGTTTGGTTTTGTTCAATTGAATTCTAATGTTATGTTTTAAAACAATGATTTCATTTAAAAATCTGAAATTGACTAAAATTTAGCATTTGACAAACAAAAAAAATTGATACTTTATTTTGAAACTAGGTACATACCCGTGCTAAGCACGGAATCATAAAAATTTTTGGAAAAACATATAAGAAAAAAATTGGACATTAAAAAATGTTGTAGAAGAGAAAAGAAGCATTAATGGAAAAATATGAGGCAAAATTAAATATGGCTTAAATTAATTAAGCAAATCAATAGAATAAAATTTTAAATTTAAAAACTGCTTAAAATATCTTAAGTAGAATTAGGCGGGAAAATAACTGTTAAAACTGTGACACTTGTCATATTCTTCTAATGCTTTAGTAGAATTTATGATGATTATGATTATGATGGTTTTAACAATATTTTATTTAATAATTAAAATTGAGAATTGGAGAATGACTTTTCACATCTTGTCATTCTTAAAATTTTCATTTGTGATTATTTAATTAACATATGCAATTTAAAATATAGGAGTATTAAAAATAAAAAAAAATCAAAAAATATAGGAATATTACTTGTTTTCAAATACAATTTATTAGGTTTAATTAGATAAACTTAATTAAAATAATATTTTAATTAGATTATATCGTAGTGTTCACTGCAATGTTATCATCGTATCTTTTATCTTTATCATACAATTGAGAATTTTGTCTCAATATGTATTACCGTATTTATTTATCGATTGATTTAGTTTTGAACCTTAAATAATCAAATTTTGATTTTTTTTTTATTTTAGTACTATAATTTTATGCTTGAGTTGACCCAATACAACACAATTTCAAATCAACAATGTTTGATTTTTTTCACCTTTAATAAATTCTTTCATTGAAAGTAATGAGTACTATTTTGAATGATAAAGAGTCTAAATTATTTTTATTATTACCATATATATATATTGAAATTCGAATAATATTGTGGTTGAAGAATATAAATTTCAATGTTGAACATCCTAACCAGGACAGTAAAAGGATACAAGTTTTTACATCTTGATGCAAAAACCAGCTAAATTATTTCAATTAACTATATTCATAAATTTTCGGGATATAATTAATGATATTAATTTTCATAATGTATTTTAAGTTGCAACTATCATATTACTAATATTGGACATTTTCCCTATCCACAACCTGTAAAAAAAATCAAGAAAAAAACAAGGAAAAATGATTATTTGTGAATCTCCTTATCTTGAGCAAACAAAGGAAGCCAAAAACCTGTCACATTACAAAAATTTGCATGAATTTTCCATAATTAGTGTGTATAACCAGAAATAACATAAACTATCTTAATGTTCTAAAATAACCATCTTTTTATCTTCTTTATAAGCCTAACAACACCCTTTAGGACATTTAATCACATTCAAATCACATAAAAAGATCAAGTTTAATTGATCCATAAAAAATATAACAAATATGGTGAAAAGTGAAGGTGTTTTTCTTGTGGCTGCGGCTCTCTGCGTCCTGTCATTGGCGGGCGTAGCTGACGCCCTCCACTACAACCACTTCCAAGTCCAGGGCACGGTGTACTGTGACACTTGCCGCATCCAATTCATCTCTCGTGTTAGTACCATGATGGAAGGTACCAACCGATGATTTCTCATGCTAATTTGTTTTGGTTTATATAACCGATTACCTATACTGAGAGTATCGTTTTATACGATGTGCATGCATCTCATGCAAGAATCAAATGCACACCATTCATAGGTTTCATATTTTATCTGTATATAACATATTTATTGGCTAAAAATCTCTCGTGTGTATCTTGTAAGATATCTTTATGTTCCTTTAACTTATCATAAATTTTGAGTTGATCTTAAGAATACCTTATTATAATTGCATTTAGACGATGTACGGTTCTAGGCATATGCAAAATACCCAACCGTAAAGGACCCTCTAAATTAAAGGGCTCCAATATACTTTACATTATGGAGTATGATTTAGGGCTCCAAAACTTCAACAAAATGCAAAAAATAATAGTGCATTCTTGCACCGCCTTTGATTTCCCCTGATCATTCGGGTCATCGGGTTGATTTCGGGTTGGGTACTTCGAGTCAGTTTAAATTGGGTTGGTGTCCGTATTGTTTTTTACATAATTGTAAATCTTTTTGAAGTCGGGTCAAATCGAGTTCGGTTACAAGGTCGGGTAACTTTCAGGTCATTCGGTCTGTTTTGAATACCTCTAATTCTAGGTTTATGTTGTGAAAGATACATACATACCTTTGATTCTATAGTCTAAGATAGTTAGTTTCAACATATGATTATGTTTGTAACCATGGATGAACAGGTGCAACTGTGAGACTAGAGTGCAGGAACCTGACTACTGGTGTCGAAACCTTCAAATCCGAAGCTGTAACCGACAAGGTAGGGATGTACAACATCAAGGTCGATGGTGACTACGAGGAAGATATCTGTGAAATCGTTTTGGTTAAAAGTCCAGACAAAGAATGTAGCGAAATCTCTACAGATGTTTATGCCAAACAATCCGCTAAACTCAGCTTAACATCCAACAATGGTGAAGCGACTGACATTCGCAACGCTAACCCTCTTGGATTCATGAGGAAGACTCCTCTTCAAGAGTGCCCTGAAGTTCTTAAGGAGTTGGATATCATTGATGCTCAAGGCCAACCACAACTTGGCCCTAATTGAAGTGTGAAATAATTTATGTTGATTTTTTTTTTAATTTTAAGTTATTTAGAGGTAAAGTTTTATTTCTATTAAGAATTTGAAACTAGCCTTGTATCTATGAGAATTTATGTATTGTGTTTGGGAGTCTAAGAGCATGGGCTAGTCATATATGTATGTTGTTTTTTCTTTTGGAGGAATCTTAATGTAAACCTTGGTGTTCTCAATGTGTATTTCCTTCTCTTAAATCATTTTATTCAACATATATGTATGGGTTGCAAAAATACTATTGTATATTTAATATTTAAGAAATAAAAGGCACAATTATTATTTGTCTATAGAGAATCATATTGGAATATACAATTATTTAGTTATATTTTACTCCCATGCTTACGAAATTTTATCCATTTACTGTAGATACCTATAAGGCTACAACCTAAGGGAAGTAGAGGTAGACCAACGAAGAAGAGGAAGAAGTGAGTGTAACAGCTAGTAGGTACCTATTGTAGCCTGTTAAAATGAGACAAGAGGTGTTGCCAGTAAAAAATATATGGTTGGATTGTTTAGAAATAGTTAACAATAGGGATTATTCACAGCAGATGGGCAATCGGTGGGATTATTCTGGACAATTTTTCAATATTTTTTCTAAATCAATTATGGAAAGTTCTGGAAAGGGAATGAACGACCTTAAGCTTAGGGATCATGTTCTGCCAGTCCTTAATGGAGAGTGCAATAGATGTGCACAATGCAAAACTGAACTTTTAAGGATCAACATTGAAAGCAGGGGCATCTAGACCCGGATATGCCTAGGTCATGGCTCGTGTCATTTGAGCATAACCACTATAAATACTTAATCGTGTAACATATATCACAAAGATAGTAACCGAATGATACAGAACAAATATAGAGGTGAGTGTTCAGCCCACTGCCCACTGTATACTAATACCCTGAAATCACCCTGATACGGGTGTGATTCTTTACGATGGAAAGTCGAAAGCTGTTGCCTGCTGTAGAGAAATGATCAAGTATCACATTACTAAGTATTTCGTATTGGTTTCTATTACTCAATTGAGACGGAACAGCCCTCTCGAAAGTTTGTATTTTTTACATTTTTCTGCAATTTTACTATCTCTGCAATTTCGTATTGGTTTGTATTACGAAATCATGTCGGAGCGATCATCGAGGTTTCAGGTAATCTTATTTTCTTCGAAGGAACTAACCTGAATTTTCTTGGCCCGGACTCTGCTAAACATGTAAGCCCTCAACTGTCATAGCAATGAACTCTTTGTCTGATTCAAGAACACTCATTTCATCAGGTGGTAGGCATATTTCTAAATCTATACTTCCTCCTCCTTCGCTCCCGGGATAAGTAGTCACTTTTCCCGGAAACTTGTTAGCATACCCACTTCGAACAGCTACCGGTTTCCCAATACCAAAATCATTTCCATACATATCAAATCTCGGAGAACTTCCAATCGCTATACTGTTTGCCCCGAAGAATTTCTCGATTTGATAGACAAACGGCGACTGCATCCATGATTCAAACACATTTCTCACTGTTTGATCAGTGAGCTCCAAGACTGCTTTCTGCAGCAATAAAGCTGTCCATCCTAAATTGTTTCCAAGCACTTCATCAGTCGTGGCAGCAGCTTTCGCCACCCAAATCGCAGTCCCAAAATAACTCTGTGACAATCGAGGGTTTAACCTCTGCCTAAGATTGGCATCCAAGGAACAGACAGTTCTTTCATCAGGTGCTAGACACCGTGATCTGGTGATTGCCCGCCATACAAGTGCAGACAATGCTTGCAACGATGAGATCTCCTTTTGTGGTTCGGCAGCCTCTCTATTTGCCTTCTTTTTGAGCTCGGAAATTGAGTCGGACGAGAAATGGAAGATTCTTTCCCTCAATTGTGGTGCTTCATATCGGGTTATGAATTCATCGGTACGAGTAAATGGAAGGGTAATCCGCGGACCATGTCCTTCAGGAAACCAACGTTCAAGAACGGGTAGGCTCAAAGTTGTACTATGTTGCTGATGTATCTTTGACCATGTATTCCAGAAATTCCAGTAAGAAGTTCCATCTCCTACTGCATGATTCATTGAACAGCCAATAAAAACCCCATCTTCAAGCTCTGTTACCTGCCAAAAGAGATTCGAATTTTATATCAGATACATGTGAGCACTACATAAATGCAATATGCATTGGGGTAAAAAAGTCGAAAAGATCATGAAACTCCTTAATCGGATTATGCATTTGTGACGGAAATAAAAGTCATTATTCTAACTCTGATGTATAGTACAACCGAAGTAATCCTTCCCTCCTACTGAATTTGCTACATTGATCACCGATTAGTGGTTGAGCTAGTAATGGCTAAAAGCCAGCCACAACCCATCCGCAACAATTAATGTAAAAACAGTATATGCAGAGTATAATAATCCAAAAATTATTTTAACTCTACATTTAAGAGACAAAAGTTATCATCATCATCATCAACCCAATATCCCGCTCGAGAACAGGGGCTGGGTGAGAGAAGGTGACGGACAATCCATATCGTACCCCCTTGAAAGAGACTGCCAGCAGGAATGCGGACAAAACTTATGGGTCTTATTAATCAAAGGGTCAATGCCACCAAATCAAAGGGTCATGTGGAATGTATCCAATTGGTTTCGGAGAATCCCCTACGAGCAAGGGCAAAAAGAAATTAGCTTCCTATAAATCATGAGAACTGAACTCTTGTCACAAAAGTAGAAAGGCAATATCTTCAACCACTAAACAAACCCAAGATTCTCCTGTCTATTAATACTTAAACATGTAATCAATATGATCATCAAAACAGAATCACACAATAATTCGATATCCTTACCTGAACAGATAACAGCGGGCTAGAATGCCCATCATGATTCACAGCCTTATGATGATCAAAAAACAATTTCGTGATCGGTGGTACATCTGTGGGAGACAAAATATCATCAACAGCCAAATCCACAGTAGCATGTACAAATCTAACACCAGGACCCTTCTTACAGTCAATATAGATCAAACAAGTATGCTCATCTTCATTTATCTCTGTGGTAAGTTGTCCTACTAAAGGATAGAAATGAACAAGAGTTCTTAAAAGTGAATCTCTGAGGTTTTCTAAGAATGTTTCAATGCTGAATTCTTCATTTCTTGTTGAAGGTTTGAAGAACAGAAGACCCTTTTGAATGTAATGAGCTGAAAGCATAGCAAGATCACCAGGTGACAGAAAGTATGGATCTTTTACATCATTTAATTCATTTAGATTTGGCTTGATGAAGGATTCTGAAATTTGTTTGATGATTGGAGAATTTTCCATTACTATTTGTTTCACCCTTGCTGCAATTCAATTGGCGGTGTAAGTTCGGTTTTTGGGTTTTTTTGATACAAAATCAAATCAAACCAAACTAAATTTAGTTATACATTCTTCACACCAAATTCAAACTAAACCAAGCCGAATTACACTTAAAAATAAATCTAACCATAAAACCAACAGAATTGATATTAATAATCCAACCTTTTACCCATCCGCTATGAGTAATCTCACGTCCCACCCTTGGATTATTTTGTAATAATCCAACCTTTGTCTATCAGCAAACTAAGGGCAAAGATTGATTTATTAAAAAATTGGGATTATTAATGTCTGAAGGGTGAAATGTTCGATTATTAATGTCAATTTTTCCTTAAACCAAATTAGCTTAAATAAATATTAAAACACAAATTATAATAACAATCGACTAAACCCTAATGAAATGATCAAACATTTGATATACCAAATACTTCAAATTTCGAAGCTTCTAAACTAAACAAAATATAAAAGTTCCTACTAATTATTAATTGATTTGTTTTTATTTTTCAACCGAATTCTAATTAAAACCCAATTTGAAAATCTACATCAATCCAATCTAAACAAAATTCAACATCATCATACCCGGTGTATCACGCTCATAGAAAACTATGATCAGGGTCAGGAGGGAGGAACGACGACAACTCGTACCAGAGTCCAATCTAAACAAAATTATTAAATAAAAAAGGCAAATTATTAAGTTGATATTGTTTCATTTTTAAAAAATTTTACCAAACAACTAGCACCCTTAAATTCAATATCATTTTGTCACATAAATTGGAGTATGAACTGTAGGAAATTTTACCCAGAAAAGTATAAAAGAAAATACAGAACTTCTGCAACAACAAAATCAGATGAACAGTTTTTTTTTTTTTTTTTTTTTTGATGAACAGTTAGTAGTTCTTGTACATGTTAATCGAACAATTCAACCATGTTAATACCCTGATCACAACAATTTGTAAACTTACAGAATAATTAATATAAGGAATTCTAGGAAGTAATCAAAATAAAAAATAGATAAAATCAAGAGAGAAAAGTACCGACGAAATGGTTCAATATGATCGTTCTGCAGTGCTGATGATGCCTACTAAATTTTCTCGTCACTGCCTTGGAGTATTAGGGGTTGTTTGGCACATGTAAGTACTCCCCCGTCACCTTTAATCAATCTCATTCATACATTTTAACTCTCTTTTAATTTCATCCACAGAATCTCATCCTTACATTTTAACTCTCTCAATTTCATTCATACATTTTAATCTCTCCCTTCATTTATAACCATTATCTACCTTTTTTCTAAGAAATTAACATTTTTCTCTTTGATTCAATTTATTTAGAACAGAGGGAGTACATTTTATTTCCTTTATGGATTTTATATTTTTAAATGAGATGATTTTATAATAAAAATATTTTTAATAGACTAGTCTAATAATATTTATTGTACAATAATTATAAATAGTATTAAATGATAGGAGTATTTTTTATAATTTTTTAGTGATTGATTATAATCTTAATGTGTAATTAAATGAACGAATTATATAAACTTGTTTAATGGTGAAACAGTCTCATATAAAACTTGATGTTAATAGATAGGGGAAACGAGTTGGACAATAAGAACAAATAGGTAGTGGAGTTTAGTAGATAAGACATAAGACGAAGACAAAAATAACTTTGTAAATGAGAACATAGAAAGAATAGTAACTCTTGTGAGAGATTGTCTTTAAGAGACGGTCGGTCCTCTCACAAGCAGCCTAATAGATTAATAAAATAAAATTTACTTGTTGCACATGTTATAATACATGAAGTAAGTGATTACAATATTTGAAATAAATGTATAATATGTATAGCAGTTTAGCAGATGTTTATGATATGTAAATTAGATGTTTAAAATTTTGTGAAGTGGATATTTAGGTATGTAGATGTTTATAATATGTCAAGTAGGTATCTGTTTTTATTCGTAAACATTTACTATGATCTTTTGTCCTTTTGATTTAGCATCAAAGAGAAAGTATAGTGTTTTAAAGAGAATCATACAATACTATAAAAGTCTTGGAAAATTTCAAGTATCATCATTTAAAGATAATATTTATCAAATTTAAAATCTAATATTTTTTGTTTAAGTTTGAAGCTAAATTAGGTAAAGTATTTGTAGGATATACTATAGTAATTCTATATAATTAACTTCGAATTTAATATGTTTAATTGAATGAAAAAAAAAGTTAGATATCAGGTAAATAATTAAAATAAACGTCAGTAATTATGTTTTGATTTAAAAAATCATGTATTTGGTAAATTTAATACAGTAGTTACTACTTACATTATTATTTGAAACTGTTTTTATATATATTTTACACTAACAAATTCGTGCATTGCACGAGTTTCTATACTAGTATATATATATATATATTTGTTAACAAATGGAGTGAGAGATTGAACTACATGGACGAAATTAAGAAAAATTTAAATATTGGGATGTGATTAAAAGAAAATAATGGGTCTAACCCTTTAATCTAAGTTATATGTCTATTGATATCTTAAAAACTGGTATAAAAGTAAACAAAAAACTTTAGTTTCTACGAATAATACTTGACCATATACTCGAATAAAATAAAACTTATTCGGAAAAATTGTTTATGAAAAAAATAGTGCTTTAACTTATACCACTACGACCTATTAGTAAACACAAATTTTTACTTGAGACCGTCTATACAATAGACGTCTCAAGTTTTGAGGCTGGCCCAACTAATAAATTAAAAAAAAACTAATTGGTGATTTTGTAAGTTAAGAGGGAGATATGAGTTGGGCTCTTAAGAGACTCTATAGTATGGACGGTATCTCAAGAGAGGGTCTGGTTAGTAAATCTCATGTCCAGGCCCATTTATTGGTTTCGGATCCTCTCTTTTCCCTTACTAGTTACTACCCATCAGTATACCCATACTCGAAACAACTAATTTTCCCGCCAACATCTACCTACATTCTCTTGAAAACCCATTATTTCCTAATTATTAACCATTATCAATAACAAAAAAAAACCTAAACATAAATTTTGATAATCATTGATACCCAGAAAGACAGAAAAATGGATTCTTGGGATGTGAGTATAAAGGAAAGCCATGAAATTCCAGTGAATTCAACTGAAAAAAAGCTTGATGAAACGACAGGGGAAAAACGGAAAATTCCTTTCTTTGGGTCAATGTCAAAGAACGTTGAATCAACTTGGTTGATTTCATTCTTTTTCATTGTTCATCTTGTGGCATTTTTTTGCACTATGATTCTTAATAATTGCTGGGATAAATCACATGGAGATTGTATTTTGTTGGTTTTTCAGCCACTTTCCGAGAATCCTCTTCTTGGTCCTTCTTCTTCAGTGTTAGTTTTTCTACTTTTCTTGCTTAATTTATGTTCAAATCTTGAACATTCTTATTGAGATTAATCTTTTATTTCTTGAATCGAGTTGGGTTTTTTTGTTGTATAAAAATATGTCTTCTTTTTAGGGTTCGGATTTTAGGGTTTTGAAATTTTTTGTGACTCATGGTAGAAAGTGTATATATAAGATTTTCTTGAATTGTGATGGGTTTTTCCTTGAATTATAGAAAGTGTATGAGTATTTGGATTCAGCAGATGAGTAATAGTGCAAAATTTCGGACTTGTTTTGCTTATATTATGTGCACTATTTGAATGGCTACAGTTTAGATAGTATGGGAGCTCTCCGTAGAATGTTATTGACAAACAATCATGGAGTGTGGCGCATCTTCACCGCCCCTTTGCTACATGCTGGTGCATTTCACCTTTTGATCAGCCTTTGTAGTGTACTCTTAATTGGGGTTAATCTGGAGCAGAAATTCGGATCATGTAGTATCTTCTTACCAATTAACTCATCAAATCATCGTTGAATGCTATGGGGTGTTTGGTAGTTGGCTTTTTACATTAGCTTTTTGGTTGGCTTTTGGCTTGTTAATTGGTCAAACAACAAAAAAAGTGTTTGGTAAACGGATTTCCAGTGGCTTTAAGTTTTGGTTTATGGACCGACTTTCTCTCTAATAAACAACCAACATCCAATGCTAAATTACCAAACATCTCCATAAATAGCTGGACTTTTCAGCTAGCTTAAAAGCCAACAAAAATATTCAACATTTTTAACTAGTCAAACAAGCCAATTAAAAAAGCCAACAATTAACAACCAATTGCCAAATATACCCTATGTAAGAAGCATGTATGTGCTTATGCTCTAAGCTTCTAATATGCAGTGAGGACCGGAATTATCTACATTTCGTCTGCTTTCACTGGTAGCTTGATGGCCATACTTTTTGTCCAAAATAGCCCTGAAGTTTCCTCTTCGGGTGCTCTCTTTGGCTTGATCGGTGCTTCATTTTCAGGCCTTGTTCGAGACTGGAAATCGTACAATCAGAAGGTTCATCTTTTGTCCCCATTTATTGACACCCTTCTGATTCATTGCTTACTCCCTCATCTTCAATTCAATGTTGTGCAGTTTCTAGCTGTCGTGATTTTGCTCCTCGTCTTTGCAATCAATTTCACTCTTGGGATGGTGCCCTATATCGACAACTTCTCCAACATCGCAGGATTTATATCAGGAACTCTTCTTGGCTTTGTAATGTTTTTCTCTCCGGTATTTAGAATGCCCGCTTTACAGAAAGGTTTTTATGATTACGGCTTTAACAAGTCTGTGCCACTGAAACAGAAGTTTGACAGACCTGTTCTACGCATTATTTCGTTGATCCTGTTCAACCTCCTGTAAGTTCTTCTGCACCCTTCAAAACGAGCAAACAACTTAAAACTTTTCGATCAAGCATGACATTCACATTATACTTCCACACGTAGGGTTGCTGGCCTCATCGTAGCAGTTCTTCTTCGTATAGATCTTAACAAAAACTGCAGCTGGTGTCGGTATATTGATTGTATACCTTCTCGAAAGTGGATATGCGATGTCAAAACTCCATCGTGTAAGGTAAAACAGCAAGGACCGTGATTTAGGGTGCTTGTATTTTACTGATAAATATGTTACTGATTTATTACTACGAATTTTAGATCAGTGAAATCAGGGGACAGACTACTTTAACGTGCTTGGAAAGTGACAACTTCAGGATCCTGCCTTACACAAACGTCTCACCTACAAGATTGCAAGAATTGTGTACTTTGATTTGCTCTTAGTTCATCCTTCAAGGGGCTTTCATTCTGCTGATTGTTCTAGATTGTTAGCCTGTATTTTGATCTAGATTGTTCTACATGTATGGGTTATAGACTGTATTTCAATGTAACGCCTTTCCTTGCATAGAAGCCGCGGCAGTTGATATGACATCCACATTGCCCTGGTACCATATCGGCACAACATTGTTGATTGCAATGATGACGTGTATTTCGCTCATAGAAGCTATGATGAGGGTCAGTAGAGGGATGGAGGACAATAAACCATGTTATCAAAGGAGATCTCTAAAGGTCATAGGTCTTCACTACCAAGTATGCATTGACAATATAATCTCTTTCAATGAAAAGTTTGAATTCCTTGTTCTTCTTTTTGTTTTAGAGAATGTAATAGGGTTGCCCATAGATAGTAACTGGGGCTTTCTTTTAATGTGTGATAAGATATGGTTATATGAAAGATCTTTCGTGTATCTTTTATGTTATTCTTTCGTATATTCTCTCTGATTATGAACAATTTAGTTAAATACTATCAGATTTAATGAAAATTTACACTATACATTTTAAAGATGAAAATAAGAAGGTAAGTACACATAAATTAGGAGTTAGGAGTTAGGAGTTAGAAAATCTTCCTTAGAGCAAATCTATTCAAAGACTACATCAAATTCACCCATAAAAGCGAAACTAATTGTATTGATAATCATCACTATTACTCCCTCTATCCAAAAGATCTTAAAGTAACCGATTGAAGAAATAGGCTATTATATGGACTTGTCTCATGACGAGCCGTATTTAAGACAATTTATTAATTTGATTTTATATTTTCATTTAAGTATTCAAGTTGGACTTGGAACAAATAGATATGAATACTTTTTTAGGACACTCATGTGTTTCAATTTAGTCAAAATACGTATGAAATGTTACATAATAGTCGACTACAAACACTACCCATGTAAAATATTTCTATTGGATTAATTTCGGGTTTAGTGTTTCGAATCGTTTTAAGTAAAATTTAATTTTGCATTCACACTGATTTTTACTTAATTTTAAAGTCATGTATGGTCAATTGACTATATAAGATCAGATAAATATTGAATTGGGTTTGTTTTATTATTTATTTAATATCTAAAAAATACTGCAATAATATATGTCTTCAATGACTGTTTTTATCATCAGAGGCGCTCGTGGCCTAATGGATAAGGCATTTGACTTCTAATCAAAGGATTGTGGGTTCGAGTCCCACCGAGCGTGTAATTTTTAATTTTTGCTGTTTTTCATACATTATTCCATTTTTTTCCTAATTTTTAAATGAGTTGTTATGGTGGCTAAAATACATACTCAATTTAGTACAATATATTAGTTGTAAATTGAATGACAAATGATTTAAAATTATGCTTCTATCATTTAATTATATAATATCATATTATATATGTTTTTTGTACATATGATAGGCCTCCTATTTTATACTCTCTCCTATTCATCACAAGTGTCCTATTTACTATACGCATTCTATTCAATGCACTTATTCATTTCTTAATATCTCTAGTTGTGCATAATTAATTTTTTTGAGATGAACCTGAAATTAGCATAAATCAAGCTCAGCCAAGATTTGAAGACTTTAGGAGAAAAAGATCCATACAAATCTTCTCATTGATTAACCCGTATCCCATCTAGCAATACTAAATGGGCTAACGTGTTACCATTCCTTTTAACAACAGAGCAATCAAACCCATAAAACAAGAACATAATTTACATGGATTCTCTATTTGGGAATTTATTTAATTGCACATATTTCTCTTTATCCTCTACTTGAAGAGGATATGGTCACATGGATGTGGTTGGTCTACTGCTCTTTTCCTTTGATTTCGACTTTGTACGAAATCCTGAAGTGAAGACAAACATTACATAATTTACATGTCAAAAAAACACAAATTCTTGTATAAGACGATTTCATCATAAGGCGTGCCTTATACTTGTGTTAAATAGCACAATAATAAAATTTTTAATATAATAAATCTTTTGTATAGACTCATCTCACGATAACATATCTTAGGGCCTCAACCATCAGCTTAAGCTTTTGGTTGAGTTGGTTCCAGAAGCCAGTGTACAAGAGGTTACTGGTTCGAATCTCAATCACCCCTCATTTAAATTTAAAAGTGGAATATTCAGCACCAGGTATGAGGAGGGTCTGTGTTGCATCCACACTTCTAGCCCAAAGGGCTCTCGTGTGAAGGGGCGTGTTAGAGTATATAACATATCTTAGGACCTCAACCATCAGTTTAAGCTTTTAATTGAGTTGGTTCCTTGACAATAGTCTCATAAAAAAAATAAAAGATCAAAACCTTTGATAAGGAGCAGAAAATACTGGATGTCAAACGTTACATAATTCACATGTCAAAAAAACCAAAACCTTTTATAGGGAGTACAAAATATTGGATTTACCGATGTAGTCGTGGTTGTGAAAAACTGAAAATAGTTGCAGAACACTTCTACGATCAATGCCAACTTGTCCACAATTTCATAGAATTATAAACTTATCAGAATTAAGGGTTTACTTATTTCTTTTATAAACAAACAATAATCAATAATTATATTAAATATATCTGTTTACTATTTACTTAATTACTCATAGAATTTAGAAAATAGGTCTGGACAATCCAAAAAAGGAGGAGAAGAAGTAGTCCACTCATAAACCCAAAGAAGTTCATTACTAAAACCAATTGGTGATAGTAGGAGTTACTCTTTTAGTTTATAAAGTGATGCATACTCTTCTCTTACTCCGATGTAGGACAACTCAACAATTACCAACATGAAAATTAAATGTAACTACATGATCAAATAACCAAGCTAAAATTGACCTAATTAAAGGTGTTTGTTCGAGTCATCAGGTTGATTTTAAGTAAAGTGTTAGACAAAATTTTCGATAATTGTGCACTTATGCCAAAAAGATTGAATAAATGTTGAGTCGTTAGATCTAATTTGAACACCTCTACTCTAACATTAATAGTCGCTCGCTAAACATTCTATCATAACTAAAATTATTTTAAAATCTTGATAATGTGATCATATTACAATTTAAAATAATGAATAATCATACCACCTAGCGAGCTAGAAGTTTATTTTTCAACTTTTACCACGTGAAGACAAATTTGAAAATATTCTTTCTAACAATCATCTCATTAGAATTGCAATATAATATCTTATACAAAATCTTTTAAAAAGAAATGTTCCAATATCAATGGAACCGATAAATTCTCACCAATGGGAAGGGAAACGTATAACACAAATTATCATGTGAGAAAGTTTTTTCAAGAGGCACGTTAAATATATGGGCTAAATAATTTAATTTGTGAACTTTTTATTTTGAGATCGTTTCTCAACAGAATAGGCGGGAGGTGTTCAAAACAGACCTGATGACCCGAAATTTACTCAACCTTATAACCGAACTCGATTTGATTCAACTTCAAAAATGATTTACAATTATGTAAAAAACAATATGAACACAAAATTCGATTTCAAACCGACCCAAAATCAACTCGATGACCGGAACCAACATCCCTCACAATAGTTGAATGGGTAAGGCAACCAGGAGCTAATTTATTGACATTTTTGACTTTGAAAAAGATTTCCAGGTGAAACTAGAAAAGTGGACACTTTAACAAAGGGCAATTTATGTCCACTTAAAAATCCAACACATATACCCCATTTGGTCATTCAATCCTTTCTTGCTTTACCCCATCAACCATCACACAACCCATTTTCAGAGCATATTCTCATTCCTTCCTCTCCAATAACCAGCCCACCATTAATGGAACCTGAAACTGTCCTAAATCTCTTTGATTCTTACTGGTTTGACCATCATCTATTCAACAAAAAACACCCCATAAACAATAAATTCCCAGAAATGTCAAAATCAGATCCAGAAATCCCATCTCTACCGATAATTCATACCAAAACCCAAATAATTAACACAAATTCACCTCAAAAATTAGTATTAGAATCCTCTGTATCTCCAAATTCTGTTCTTTTTACACCAAAACTCCAAACTATATTTTCTGGGAAAATACCAGAAGAGCTTGAAGATTATTCAATGGCAGAAATGAAAAATGCCCATGAAAAATTAACATCAAAAACTACTTCCCCATTAAAGCTAAGTAGTAGTAAATGTACAGAAATTGCTTCTAGAAGGAAAAAGAAGGGTTTAAGTAAGAGTTTATCGGATCTTGAGTTTGAAGAACTTAAAGGGTTTATGGATTTGGGTTTTATTTTCTCCGAAGAAGATAAAAATTCAAACTTGGCTTATATCATTCCTGGGTTACAAAGATTGGGAAAAAATGATGATAAAAAACATGAAAATATTGATATTAAAGATGAAATATTGGTTGATGAATCTGGTTTTAGTTCATCAATTTCAAGGCCTTACCTTTCAGAATCATGGGAAGTAATGGAAAAGAAAAGAAAAGAGAATTGTTTGGTTAATCCAAGAGTTCCTGATCCTAATAGTAATGTTCAAATGAAGGATTATCTCAAATGTTGGGCTCATACTGTTGCTTCTACTGTTCGCTGAAAATCTCGCTCATATTAAACTATGATCGGTGTTAGGATGGTTTAATGATAGGTCGGCATATTATATCTTCGGTGTTTGTTGGGTTGTAAAAATTTTGCACAATGTATAGTTTTTTTTTTATATATTTTTTTTACTTTTTTTATGTTTGTATTAGTTTTGATAAATTTGCTGTATTTTCCTTGTAAATTAAGAAATGGAGGTTTTTTTTGTTGATTTTGGAATATTATTTGGTTCTTGATTTTTGTATATAGAATTAAAATAGAAATTCTTAGTAAATAACGATTATTTGTGAGGTTAATAAATCACCCTTATATGGTAGAATTTGATAAGATGAGAGTTTTGTTATTTTAATTTATTTTGTTATTATTTTTTTGTCTTCTTATGGTAATTTACGAATCACATCAATTAAAATTAATAGTCTGTATAATAATTGGTCGAAGGGTTTTGGATACTGATATGAGATATTGAGATTAGTCATGATTTATGAAGAAGAAAAGGTCAAATGGAAATGGTTAACAATTGACCAAACTAATCTGGACATTAAAGAAAAACAATGGTTTAAATTATTCATTATTTACGAAAAATAATAAAGCCGTGAACAATGCGGAAATTAAGCATATAAAAATCACAAATAAGTACTCCAATTTGTATGCCAACCTTGTTACTTGGTAAAGCTCAAGAAAGTTCGAGGCATCAGGCATGGTGGGCTCTAATCAGATTTTAACTCGGATTTTACAAGGACTTATGTAGAAACTAGATGTATCGAGTCTAAAAATTTTGTGTTTAGGCTCAAACCTTGTTTGTCGGGTCTGATAAATTTAATGTCATATTTTTATATCGTAAAATTTCTCATTAATTATCAACTCTAATTAAAAAAAATCATAATTTTAAACTCCCACATAAAAACAATTTTAAAAATAAATAGTGTATACTAATAGATAGAAAAGTCCATTATTTAAATATATAAATGAGTTTGTGACTATATTTAGAGGTAATTTTATAGTTATTGATTTTTAAAGTAAACTATCACGGTAAAATCTTAACCTTTGATTATTAAACATGAGATTTGAGTCATTCGACTTATCTATTAATAAATAATTAATAGAAGTAAAATTTAAAAAAAATAATAACAATTAGCTTATAAAAATAAAAATACTTAAAAAATACACAAGATATTCAAAACCTATAGCCAACAAGTTACAAGCCTACAACTACAACCTACAACTCTACTAGTGTTCTAAGTTCTAACCGTTAGAAGTTTAGAACTACGAAGTAGGAGTATATTCTGAAATCTAAACCAATTATTGAGCATTCTCCTATGATGATGGGCAACTTGTTTTTTTTTAAGTCCTTTTGGCTGTAGCAAAGACAAATAAAAAGTTTTTTTTTAAAGAAAAACATGAATATTTAATACTCTCCCCAATTCGGTACTATTATCATATTTGCTTTTTAACACTATTCATCTCTTATTTATAATTTGTATTTTATTAAGAAAAAATTATATGAAACTATCTAATCTATACACTTTTTTAAAAAAAACTATCTTATATAAAAAATTTTGCAAAAAACTACCTTATATAAAACAATTCTTTGCAAAACACTACCTTTTACTGATTTTACTGATCGTTAACATTAACATGACAGATTAAAACCTACCTTATATAATACAATTCTTTGCAAAACACTACCTTATATAATACAATTCTTTGCAAAACACTACCTTATATAATACAATTTTGTGCAGGTCAACGTTAATGTTAACAGTCAACTGACAAAAATCAGTAAAATGTAGTGTTTTGCAATGAATTGTATTATATAAGGTAGTTTTTTGCAAATTTTTTTATATAAGGTAGTTTTTAAAAAAAGGTATATAGATTAGGTAGTTTCTTATAATTTTTCCTTTTATTAATAATTTATAAATTAAAACATAATCAAGTGAAATCTTGGTTGATTCGTCTCAGAGAATGAGCAATAGCATACCCATTTAGTTACTCAAAATGAAATGGGTAAATGGTTACCCGACCATTGCACAAAGCTTATAGATTCTAGGGAAATTTCATGATATACCAGAGTTTCTTCAATCTCAGATAATGCAAATGTTATCTGCCGTTAGTGGTAATTATTAATTCACCATATACCATTACTTTTTTGTTTTTTTGCGTCAAATACCATCATTTTAAAATATAGTTATATTCATAAGAAATGTCATCCAAACGAAGTATCTAACAAAATATAGTTATATACAAACCAAGTTTCACACAAAAGTTACATTAACCAATGAATATAACTATTAACCAAGTTTCACACAAAAGTTACACTAACGGCAGACTAACGGAATTTGTCATTAATGGTATTATGTGCTAACGGACTAAAACTCAATGGTATATGGTGATCTACAACATTTGATGTGGTATATGGTAAATTATGAAGAAACTCAGTGGTATATCATGAAATTTTCCTAGATTCTATGGTAGACTCATATTATGGGTAGACTCTCTTTTGTGAGCATCAAATAATACACTGACAAGTGTAAAACATCACTTCAATAAAATTGAATCATACAATATACTAATTGAAAAATATTTTTGTCATTTGTCACTCCATGAATCAATTGTGTCAAATGTCATCACTTCATGAATCAATTGCAATTGTTTTGCCATTTGTCAATTTGTCACTTTATGAATCATTTATTTTGTCATTTAAGTTCACTAATTTTAGTATTTCTTTCTAAAATTTAATTTTACCATCCAGTTATGAAGGAATATTTAATCATAATATCTATTCAAGTTTAGCACTTTAAGTTTTATTATTATATATTATAATTATGATTACATTTAGTTCAAATTTGTTAATGCTTAACTGATGATTATCAAGCATATTCGAGAAGTGGTAAAAGATTTTTTATGATGACTTTGCTAAATTTTGGTCAAAAGTCTTGCATATTATAAACTCCTATAATATGTAATAAACAAAAGTATAAATTGTGCTATGCACAGGTATAATCCTAGTTATTAGGAGTATTTTGGTAACTCACCATTGCAGAGAGGTTTCTGAAATATGAGGAGATAAATAAAAAAGTAAGTAAAAATTAATATGACAAAAGGAGAAAAGGAGAGAGAAATTTAGGAAAGTATAATGATATACCAACCATTGTGAGTGCTCAATGTAAGGATTATTTATATCAATTTTTCATACTTTTTAATTTAGCATAATTAGAGATATTAGGGATTGAACAAGTGCATTGGATAGAGTACATAAAGCAAATGAGACATTAGTTGAGGGAGTATTAAATAAAAAAAATCCAAGTATACATATTTAGGCTACAAAATTTCGACCACCTATTTTAAAAGTGTGATCACTAAATGGTCAGAATTATGTGATTTGACTTGAACGCTGTAAAATTTGATACTTTAACGATTGTAATTTACAAAAAATAAACATTAAAACTATTAATTTATAAAAATGCTAAACTTTAAGAATATTATTTGTAAATTATTCCTTTTTTGTATGATGATGGGCAATTTTATTATGTGATGACTTGGCCTAAATATTCACATTCGTTTGAACTTACTTACATCTATTACCTATACCTTTAAACATGGATTAAGCATTATTCTCTCTATCCCATTATTTGACCTAGTTAATTTTCACCGTTTTTATTATTTGACAATGACCAACCCTTTTTTTAAACCCATTCATATATTTTTAACACCCTTTTAATTTTATCCACACAATTAATTTTTTCTCTTTATTTATTACCAATTTAAAAAAAATTCAATATAGAAGTATAGTACATACTGTACACTACGTACACACCCTTAATCACAACACTTAGGGTTGAACAAAGTTTGGTCTAAACCGTAAACCAAATCGAAATTTGAGTATTTGGTCTGGTCTACGATTTAAATGGTTTGGTCTGTTTTTTTTTTTCAAATTAAATTACAGTTTACGTTCTGGTCTCGGTTTTTTTTAGACCAGACCGGATCACAAACCGTAATATGGTCGAAAATCATAATTTTGTATTTAAAAAATTAAGTTGCTACCTAGATATTTTTAGATGTAGTTATTTTTATATAGCAATATATACTTGAATGATGTTAATGTTATCAACTAATTATAAATTATTATATTTATTAATCGTAGGTGTGAAATATTTGCATAAATACATGTATTAATTTGGAGTAAAATAAAAAAATAAAAACCGTAGACCGGTCCGTTCTAAATTGGTTTGGTCCGGTCCGGTAGTCTAAACGGTCCGGCTCGGTCTGGAAAATTTTCAAACCAGAATTTCTAGTTTGGTCTGATTTTAGTGTCAAACCGGACCGTGTTCACCCCTAACAACACTATGGGGTTGTTTGGAAAATTAGCTTATTGAGCAATTTTAGCTTATTTGGATATAAATAGAAGGTTGAGTGGTCAAACCAGCTAAAGATAGTGTTTGGTAAATTAGCCGGTTGAAACAGCTTATTGATACGAATAAGCTGTTTTTGAACAAGCTGCTTATAGCGGCGGGTTCAAAATCAGCTGGTCAAACCAGTTAATAAAATCAGCTGGTTAAATCAACCACTATAATCAGCTACCAGCTATCAGCTATTTGCCAAATCCCTTCTGTAAATGTTTTCCGACCAAAAAAATACAAATAATTCAAATTTTACGAGACCGAAAAATACAAATAAGGAGTCGGAGACGACTGAAGGGACACACTGCCATCGCTCGGGTTTCATCGCCATTGTCTTCGAGGTATTTGACTATTTGTTTTTGCTACTTCAATGTTCAAACGAAATGAACTTTCATAGCTGCTGTGTTTTTGCGTGAGAATATGATCCCCTTCCTATTATGTTGTATTATTTTCTTTCTTTTTTTGAATTATTATAATTTCTGCGTGTGGCATTATTTTTCTTAGGAATTAGGGTTTATTGATTTTGGGAAGTTATAATTATGATAAATGGTTCAAAAATACACCTATTTGGGTTTTGTTGGATGATGAAATGATAGTTTTCAGGATTTCAAGTAATTTTGTTGAGTGAAGCTTCATACTTAGATAATGTTGGTGCTAGTAAATTTTTTTGATGAAATTGAGATAAAAAGAACGAGGACGATGTTCTTACGCATAGAAACTTCACATGATCTATTGGTTGCTCGGGGGCACACTTACGATATGTTTGGACGAGAGTCCAGACGAAATGGAGGAGAAGTAAAGAGAGGAATAAAATTTACTTCATTTTGATAGTAACAAGGGATAGGAGGAAAATGAAAGGATAAAAATTGGAAGAAAGAACTCCTCTGACATTTTTTCTAAAATAAATAAATTCTTCCAACAATGTAAATATTTGAAATGAAAACAATACCTTTTTCCTCCCCCGTTTTTCCTCCTCTTTCCTTCCCGCGTAAAATGCCATCTAAAATACATAACTACACAACTACACAAGTGCTAGGAGGCTAAGAACACATGAGAAAACCCAATACTACTTGTTAGGATTATTAGTGACTTGGTTCACCTAGTAATTAGGACATAATTAAAGAATTAATTATGTGTGTTAGTGTAAGATAGAAGAGCACATAGTACAAATTAGTGATTGGTTGATGGAGTATCATGCAAGTACAATAGTACATTGTACAATGTATTGGAAGGCTTGGGGTGCAAGGTTTGAGCTTCTAGTGCATCCCATTCAGATATAGGACAAGGTGTATGAGTAACGAGGACCAAAGGGGAACCATAGGGACGCGTGAAAGAACCAATCTCGACCAAAAAGCTGTTGTACTGCACCTACTCGAACAAGCATAGCGCTCGCTCGAACGAGCAGGCAACAACTTGCCTTCTTTGAGTGTGCCAAAGTCTCATTGTATAGCTCTATCTTTTGCTTAAGTATTTTCCCTAATTAGCTCCTCTCTTCCTACACATAACCTCTACTTGTAATTCCTTCAAGTTTGTTTTTGTCTTTTAAACACATTAATATCATTTAAGGCTAGAATGATCGATGTATCTCAAAATTGGTGAACCATCTTAAATCTTGTCCTATAACTAAGACACATCATAAACAAAACTCTAAGTTTGTGATCTTTGGTGAGTGAGAGTGCTTCTCATTTCACTACTTCAAATGACTTTCCATCTTTGATCCTCTTGAGTTGAAATCTTCTTAGAGCAATTTATATGAGGATTGAGGAATTTTGTAATTTAGTAGAGCATGTTCACTAAAATTTTTGCAAGATGTAATATATATTGTAATATGATTTAAAATTAGCAACTCAAGACAAGTTGAAGCAGTGTTGTGATGAATTTAGACACTAAATGGATGTGTAAAAAAATGAACAAACAAAGAAAATCAAAGCCAAAGCAAGAACACCGACAAAAGCTTACTCTTTAGAGCTCACGAAACTTCAATGAAGTTTCTCTCAAAGGTCAACAATCCATAAATCTTTCTTGCACTCTTATCTCTGCTTAACGGATCTGCCTGAAAGACCCCTTTTTTTAATATAATTTTAAGGTCAATGAAATAAAATATAGGAATTGCCGAAGAGATTCACGCAGACCCGAGTGTTAATATGCTTTGCTCGAACGAGCACACTCCCTGCTCATTCGAGCAAAGCATGCTCTTAGCAATTTGTGTGCTGTTGGCTCAAGCTGCTCGAATGAGTGGTCCTACTGCTCGTTCGAGTAACCCTCCTTTGCTCCTCCTTTTAGTTCTTTTCTAACATCAAGGCACATCATGTCTCTTGCATCCCCTTCAATTCCTTCACCAATGCAAGCTAACCCTTGCCCTACCAAATGCTTTAAAGCCTCATTATTATTGGATGATTTGCTTCTTGAAACAGCAAACATAATACAAAAATTAGTATGGTAATCTTGAAATTCAGATGCTTTGTGAGCTTATTGTTTCCAGGAATGCATAACTTGAGTTTGTTATCCAATAACTGTACCTCATCTTATAAGAAGCTAATAGAGCTCCTTTCCATTATCCTTTTTACTTGGTTCATAGGGCAGCAACTTGATCATCAAAATTGCTTGAATTAAATTGACATTAACGAAAGTATGGACTGTAATTATATTGAGATTTATCATAAAAACTGTTGCAGACTTTTGCCTTCCTCAGAGTTTACGAAAGGGTCGTGAGCAATGCAGGGTGTTTTAAATTTATTCCTCTAATTGGTTCATATGCATGATTTAAGATGTCAATAGTACCGTTGTGTCACTAAGTGTATTTGAGATTAATGAGTGGTTCTCAAGCACCAAAAGCAATTGCTCAGCTAGCGTTCCTCTTTTTAAGGACTAATTTGGTTATAAACTCATGTTTTTCTAATATTCATAACTTTTCTAGTTGTGATGATCGATGACAATATGACTCTTATTAATTTTGATATTTTTCTAATTTGATATTTTTAATTTTTTATTATACTATAAAAATGGCAGAAGTTTGTTACTAACTTATAAAGAAATAATATTCTCTATTTAGCTACACTTTTATATTTTAACTTTTATGTTAGAGCTTTTTAAGAGAAGCGTAGCTATTAAAACTGGAGATGTAACATAACACATAAAGTTTTTGCTCAGGACTTGAAAATGTTCAAGATAGCTCTGTGTGATAGACCGATATAGGTGTTTTACAATCACAGCTCTTTCGACCAGTTTTTTTGTAGGTATATCTGGTTCGATTTCCCCATTTTTCCCTCTCGTATGGAAAAGGAATTTTTCAGAATACTTGTATATATAACTGCTATATCAGGTTGAGTGTGCCCTACATCTTCTTGTTGGCTGTTGAGCTTCATTATGTGACACCAACCTTGATAGATGACTGTTTACGAGCTTCTATTACTTTTCATCTGTGAAGATACACTTGGTGTACATTTTATATCTTGGAATGTGCTGTTTACCTAATGATGCAGCTCTTTAAATTTTTTCTTACATCATCTAAAAACATAAAAATTAGATATTACCATATTGGTAATATTTATGAAGGTATATTTTATGTTACTTTAATTAAAACTATTTTTATTTTTGATATTTAGTTGGATTTTGAGGAGAATGAAACAAATTTAAAAAGTGTGGATGGATGAAGAATGTGACTTGATTTTATACAAGATATGCTGCAAATGTAGTGAGACTAATCAAAATGGCATCGACAAATGCAATACATTACTCCCCGTCCTTTTAAATTTGCTACTGAAAATGACGTATTGTGCAAAAAAAAACGTTAATTTTAATAGCAAACTCAAAGAGATAGAGGAAATACATTAGTTTTTTTTATACGGACGTTCTAAGGGGCCAGCTTAGTATTGAAATGAGAAAGAAATTTCTCTACGCCATCAGTGTTTCTTGCTGCACTGCTTTAGGTAGGTCAATGAACTCATCGATTGATTGACAAAGTTGTATTCTTTGTGCCGGTTAGAGTGACACTCTTTTGTACATTCATTTTACATCATTTAGTTAAAATTTTCACATTTAGAAAAAAAATTCAGTTGTGAAAGAAATTTAGCAATTTGATTGTAAGGTAGAGAATAAGTAAGGTCTTGTTTAAAAATATTATTTTCTTTTTCTAATGTTTCGACTCTATTTCCGCCATCTAAAAAAATGTCAATCGTGATTTTCTCTAATCATATATGTATTTTTTTAAAAATTACTTCATAGTATGTTCTTGTTGTATTAAAATATAAATTGCTCTATTGATTGTCATTCTAAAAGTTTCATCTATAAATCAATGTGAGACAAACAAAACATAACTTGAAAATATAAGTATAATAATAGAAGTATTAACTTTGAATTGAATCCCTTAATTAATTTCTAAAATGTTTTCCATTTAAATATTTCTCATATATTCAACCTTTTTTTGTAAACGACTTATAAATTTGAAATATAATACAGAGAAGTTGAGCCAAATTACTAATTGTATATACAAATATTTACACTAACTTAATCACTAAAATTATTATCTAAAAATTGTGTTTAAGATTGTTACTCCATCTGTGCCTACAAAATTGAATAAACCAAAAAAATTGGATAAAAGTGAGTAAATAAGTATGATTTAGGGAGAAATGGAAAAAAAAAATACATGTATGAGAATAAAAATAATGAATCATACACAGTGTACAAATAAGGCCGCATTACTTCACATCGGCCGTGTTGTAAAGGTATTCATAAACAAACCGATATTACCCGCGTTGTAAAGGTGTAAAAAACCCGTGTTTTAAGCCGTATTAAGGATATCTTATGATTAGGAGATTTAGCTGTTAAGATAACTACATCACTCCCAAAACCGTATCACCGTTCCGTTACTGCAGTCGCGATCACTACCACATTTTTACACTATGGCGGATCATGAAAAAAATTGTTGCAAAACCACTCAGAGGGAGTATAAGATTTTAATTATATTATAGCTGGATTGGCACCTTCAAAAAGTCGTTGGTTAGTTAAAAGATGTACCCCTCCCAACTGAAACCATTTCCTTAAAACTCCCGCAAATTTTCAAACTTACTGAAACGTTGCTTCTCATCTGTCCTTCCTTATATGTTTACATTAAATTAAATATGACACCAAACAATTCTCCTACCAAACTTCTGATACAAAAACTGCACTGAACTTCCTTCTCTATCTCTTCCACATGGTGAGGTAGTATCTTCTTATGGTCATATAAAGAAGCACCAAAACTTGTGGTTTTCTACATAGACATAAAAAAATCATAAGGGTAAAAAGATAGATTTAAGGATGATGCAATCTGGGGTTCCTCAGTGTAACACTTGTGGTGAGCAAGTAGGAATCGACTCGAATGGGGATGTGTTTATTGCTTGCCATGAATGCAATTTCCCTGTTTGTAAAGATTGTGTTGATTATGAAATCAAAGTTGGTAAAAAGGCTTGCCTCCGTTGCGGTGCTCCTTATGAAGGTTAGTCTTTTTTCATACTGTATAGCCATTGGTTTAAGTTTTTTGTTGAATTAGTTCTTTGACATGGTATCAAATGCCCAACTCACGGGTTTGAATTTCATCCACACCTACTTTCAAGTGGAATTATTATGAGTGACGCTTGTGCTGCATCCACACCTAGCATGTTGCCCAACAGGCTCTTTTGTGGGGCATGCTAGAGTATATAACATATGTTGGAACCGCAACCATCAACTTAAGTTGTTGCTTGAATTGGTCCCATAACATTTTTAGCTGCACCGAACTTTGGATTGTTATGGATGTGGTAGTTTTCTTATGACTTGTGCTTATTTTACAGATACTTCAACATATGATGAAGCTGCTGTTGAAGCATCTAGTAATCATCAAAATAAAGCAAACTATCATAACGATGAGCAGGTATATTTGCAAGAGGAATATATTTTATGCTAATTTTAATCAAATTATAATAGTATAATGATATAATATGTTATCTTGGTTGAATCAGAAACAGGATCTTGGTTTACATGCTAGAAATATGAGCAGTATCTCAACAGTTGATAGTGGTGAGCATTTCTAACCTTTCCAAGAGGTTTTTTTTTTTGCTTTTGTGAGGGGCGAATAAAAGATACTAATATAGGGTGGACCAAACATTCACCTCTGCGTGTGTGGTGAATCAACTCGGCTATTAGGGTTTTGAATCAAATGATTTGGGTCATAACCTAGACAGATCCGAGCTTTGATTCCCCCTGATTATTGTCAGTGTTTGCATTATGGTACCAACTGTATACTTTGTCTATGTTTGGCAGAAATGAATAGTGAATCTGGAAGTTCAATCTGGAAAAACCGGGTGGAGAGTTGGAGAGACAAAAAAGACAAGAAGAAGAAGCAAGTTGTTAAAGAGTCTAAAGCTGTAAAAGAAGCTGATCAAGCTCCACCCGAGCAACTTATGGAGGAAAATCTGTAAGTTATATATATATATATATATATATATATATGAACATTAGAACTACATTTAGTAAGCTAAAGGATGATATACTTCAAGATAATCTAAACTGCTGAACACTGTCCCATGATATGATTCACTAATCTCCTTGTGATTCGCGAATCAAAGAAAGCGAACCATGGTTGGTTTTGAGCTGTTTTAGGGTCATTTTAAGCAAATTGCGATTCCAAAAGGCAAATTAACTGGCGAATCATGTCACACTGAGTCTTGAATCTTGATCATCATCATCATCACATATGATATAATAGTTCGAGATCATTTACATATAGTCTTGGACAAAATCCCACCATAAAATGAACTTGGAAGTTTCTAAGATGTGTGCTCTTTTTCTTTTTACAGGTCTGCAGAGGCTGCACACCCACTTTCAAGAATTGTTCCAATCCCAAGAACCAAACTTACCTCATACAGGATCGTGATCATTTTGCGATTGATCATTCTTGCACTGTTTTTCCACTACCGGATAACTAATCCTGTGGATAGTGCCTTTGGTCTATGGCTTACTTCTGTCATCTGTGAGATATGGTTCGCATTTTCCTGGGTTTTAGATCAATTCCCTAAGTGGTGTCCTATCAATAGAGAGACTTTCATCGATCAGCTTTCCTTGAGGTACTCAAAAATATCATGAAATGTTGGTAGAAAGGATCAAATTTACCTCTTCCCTTGTTTGTAATGCAATCTCCTTTTGTTTGTTCAGGTACGAAAGAGAGGGAGAACCTTCACAGCTTGCAGGTGTTGACTTCTTTGTCAGTACTGTGGATCCACTGAAGGAACCGCCTCTTATTACTTCAAATACTGTACTGTCCATCCTTGCTGTGGACTACCCTGTAGACAAAGTCTCCTGTTATGTTTCTGATGATGGTGCGGCCATGCTAACCTTTGAATCACTTGCTGAAACTGCTGAATTTGCAAGGAAGTGGGTTCCTTTTTGCAAGAAGTTTGATATTGAACCACGAGCCCCTGAATTTTACTTCTCGCAGAAGATTGACTACCTTAAGGACAAAGTTCAGCCTTCTTTTGTGAAGGAACGCAGAGCTATGAAAGTACGTAGCCTTGTTTCTTTTCATGTACTCTTTCTTACTACAATGGCTTTTGAAGGAATTGATCTCATGATATGTATATATGTGTGACAGAGAGATTACGAGGAATTCAAAGTGAAGATTAATGGTTTAGTTGCCAAGGGACAGAAAACTCCAGACGAAGGCTGGACCATGGCAGATGGAACACCTTGGCCTGGAAACAATCCTCGTGATCACCCTGGAATGATTCAGGTATACTAGCGGATTCTCATTCTGATGCACATCTTTTACGACATACTTATTTATGTACTGATACGGGACTTTTTTTAGGTTTTTCTTGGAAGTACTGGTGCTCATGACATAGAGGGTAATGAACTTCCAAGGCTTGTTTATGTGTCGAGAGAGAAAAGGCCTGGATTTCAGCACCATAAGAAAGCTGGTGCCGAGAATGCCTTGGTAACTCTTTATTTTCCTCTTATATTGAACTTCTCTTTTAAGCATCTTTTTAGAGCCGAGAGACTCTTGGTCGCATCCTCCTTTATGGGTATGGGTTGCCGCCTTCCTTTCTTCCCTAGACCCTGATCATAGTTTTCTATGAGCGGGATACACTGGGTATGATGATAATGATGATTTTCTATCGAACAAGATTTACTTATAAGAGCTACTTAATAGCTGCTATACTTATCTCACACAACATATATGTCTCACAGGTCAGAGTGTCTGCAGTCCTCACGAATGCGCCCTACATTCTTAACCTTGATTGTGATCATTATGTCAACAATAGCAAGGCAGTTCGTGAGGCGATGTGCTTCCTGATGGATCCAGTAGTAGGCCGGGATGTGTCCTACGTTCAGTTCCCTCAAAGATTTGATGGTATTGACAAAAGTGATCGATATGCCAACAGAAATGTGGTTTTCTTTGATGTAAGTCCTTCGATTTTACAAATACCTGATAAATTTTGTGATAGATTGTACACTTTGATTTGGAATATACATCCTAACAAATATATTTAGGACATTATGTTAAGAGAACTTTATTCCATTGAGGTCCATGTTGTTTTGAGTTGTAGAAAAGCCGATGTTAATGTAATCTTGTCCATGATTCTCCGAGTTCAGGTTAACATGAAAGGACTTGATGGGATTCAAGGGCCAGTTTATGTCGGAACTGGTTGTGTATTCAATAGGCAAGCAATGTATGGCTATGGACCTCCATCCTTGCCTAGTTTAACCAAATCATCCTCTTCTTGTTGTTGCCTCCCTTCCAAGAAGAAACAAGAGAAAGACATCTCAGAGGTTTATCGAGATGCAAAACGTGAAGATCTAGATGCAGCCATTTTTAACCTCAAAGAGCTAAACAGTAAGCTTCCTTGTTCTTGAGGACATATACTAAGAATTTCATGCCCTATAATTACGGCAAAAAACATTATTTTCCTGATTTTGATGCAGATTACGATGAGTATGAAAGATCAATGTTAATTTCTCAAACGAGCTTTGAGAAGACATTTGGATTATCTTCTGTGTTCATCGAGTCCACTTTGATGGAGAATGGAGGTGTTCCTGATTCTGCTAACTCATCAACATTGATTCAGGAAGCAATACATGTTATTAGTTGTGGGTATGAAGAGAAGACAGCCTGGGGAAAAGAGGTAACATGTCGCTATTAAAAACACTAGAAAATCAGTAAGAAGTCCGTTTTGATCAGCATAAATCAATCTAAGGGCTATTCCAATTTCGTAACAATCAAGTGACAAGAACATAGTGTTAGACCTCTTTCGAGCCTACAGATTGTAACATCATATAGGATTACGGTTGTTGACACTATCTTTTGTCGATTTTGTCAGATTGGATGGATCTATGGATCTATTACAGAAGATATTTTGACGGGGTTCAAGATGCATTGCCGTGGTTGGAGATCAATATATTGTATGCCTTTAAGGCCCGCGTTCAAAGGGTCTGCACCCATCAACTTGTCTGATAGACTGCACCAGGTCCTCCGATGGGCTCTTGGATCAGTGGAAATATTTTTTAGTAGACATTGTCCTCTCTGGTATGGGTTTGGAGGAGGCCGCCTAAAGTGGCTTCAGAGATTCGCGTATATCAATACCATCGTCTACCCTTTTACTTCCCTCCCACTTGTTGCCTATTGCACATTGCCTGCTATCTGTCTGCTCACCGGAAAGTTCATTATACCAACTGTAAGTTTCCTTTCTCGCATTGTCACACATTGTAAATTGCATATGTATGCATTACTTTTCGTGCGTTTGTGCTTTTATGCCATAGGAATGTTCAGTCTGTTTTGAGAATCATGAGTTAGCCTAGTGTTTTTTTACTTTTCGTAGGGATCTCCTGCCTTACCCTTAAAAATGTTCAGTCTATTCGACTTTTGAGGAAACAAAATAAACTTATTTGTATGTCTCTTGTCCTTGCAATTTGCAGCTATCAAACCTGGCAAGCACACTCTTCCTAGGCCTCTTCATGTCCATCATACTCGTCAGTATCTTAGAACTTCGATGGAGTGGAGTAGGCATTGAGGATCTATGGAGAAACGAGCAGTTTTGGGTTATCGGAGGAGTCTCTGCTCACTTGTTTGCTGTATTCCAAGGGCTCCTCAAAATGCTTGCAGGGTTCGACACAAACTTCACTGTCACCGCCAAAGCAGCTGATGACACGGAATTCGGAGATCTCTATGTTTTCAAATGGACTACCCTTCTTATTCCTCCCACCACTCTTATCATAATCAACATTGTTGGAGTGGTAGCTGGATTTTCCGATGCCTTGAACAACGGCTATGATTCATGGGGCCCACTTTTCGGAAAAGTTTTCTTTGCCTTTTGGGTGATCCTTCATTTATACCCCTTCCTTAAAGGTCTCATGGGAAGACAAAACAGGACTCCTACTATTGTGGTGCTCTGGTCAGTGTTATTGGCCTCAGTTTTCTCCCTTGTTTGGGTCAAAATCGACCCGTTTGTAAGCAAAGTGGACAGTAAGACCATTGCTCAGAGCTGCATTTCCATTGATTGTTGAGGGCCAACCAAAATCATATACATATATTTTTGTGAACAGATAGGCTAATAGTAATACCCATAACCCCACCCTCTCTTTGTTGTATTGTATCCACTTATGAACTGAACACAAGTTCTTGGAGTAAATTTGAAGCAAATTCTAGTAATGGAATTAGGTGGGTGTCTTTTTATTGTTTAGGAAGCTATTCATTAGACCTTGTTTAGCATTTAAGCCAAAGGAAACAATGAAATATCTTATGATACATACTTTTGTAATTTGTATTAGGCCGTGACAATTCGTCACATAATCTCACCGTGGCCCACTCGTGTGGACACGGAAAACCCGTGGGCTCGGGCCCACAAACCCACGGGTCAAGAGCGTTGACTTGCACATACACTTAGTGAGATTCATTGCTTCCCAAAACCATATGGTAGTAGGAAGAGTAGCTCACCAATTATATATGCAAGTCAACAACCCACTATTTTATTGACGTGGGATCTTGTCTCACATGTGAAGTATTTCCAACAATTTGTTCATGATTTTCTCTAATGAAGGAGAATTACAAGCAGATCATTTTCTTCTGCCTTTTTGATACAAGCAAACTTTTCCAATTTCATGTAGTTTAAAATCATTTCATTCAAACTCATCATGCATAGAGTTTAACACTTAACATCGTTATAAACTAACTTTTTTTTAACTTGTCATGTATATATCAATCTTAGAATATATAAAATAATATTGGGATTAAGTTGGAGTTAGAATCGGATGTTGTCGGAGTCGGGTTCGAGTTAAATTATCGGATATTTTGAAATTTTGACTCCGATCTGACTCAGATTTTAAGTTGGATTGTATAATCAGACTCGTAGCTGGATTTTTTTCTCTGACTCGAACAAATGTTATTTCTCAAGTCGAAACAGATTAGGGTGAAAGTCTGAATAAATAAACTACTAAAGCTTATACTATAACTAGATTTTATATAACTTTTTTTAAGCTGCTATTTTTTTAGAGTTAGGTGGGATTGTATAACTAAAATACATCTCTAACACAATATAATGCACAAACTTACTCAGCATATAAAAAGTTTGTAAGATAAACTTATTTTCTAAAGGGACAATGCTTTAGAAACTTATAAGACCAAAGTATGCTATTCTTTTGAAGAACCATTTTGCAAGAGAATTTTGGTTGATTTTTTGTCCCATTACATGCCAATGTTTGCTTACTCTTTGCTCCTTTTGTTTGCTAATTCTTGACTCAGCTATTTATGAATTAAACCTGTTTAAACTTTTAAAACTTATTTAATATTCAAAATTTAGCATTTTTGTTATAACTAATGAGACACAAACCTTAATTACTAACCAAGTAATTAATTGTTTGAACATCATTGAAGAAGAATAAATTAATATCAACTATCAAGTAAGTTAAAGTGAAGTTTGATTACCATGCTTACTAGGATGAGACTTTTCTCCAAAAAAATATTTTAAAAAAAACCTAAATATATATATATATCCTTATCATTATTGTGGTCTGGCTATGAAATGGACTTTATAAGGTAGGAAAGTACTTGTATAAACAAGTAGGACATTTGCATACAAAAGGGCAGCTAAGTTGGTGGTGGCAGGGCCAACCTAAATTTTTGGGGTCTGGGGCAAAAGATTATTTATGGGCTCCTAAACTATTGTATATATAGAATATTCGAATCTTAACACTAGTTGAAAACTAAAATTTTTTAAAAATTGTAGGCATAGACACAACTTGCACTTGCTTAGAACTGACCCTAGATACCCTGTGACTTTGTAGATAAAACAAATTGGACAATTTTAGTCAACAACTAACAACAGCTATGCCGTGGATAGAGACTCAATTCTCATAGTGGTGAGTTCGTTTCCTAATATAAACATAATTCAAAATGAATAGGATAACCCCAAACAACAAAGGGTGTAAATTGAGAATGTCAAATGGGATAATATGTCATTCTCTACGCATTATTTTGCTGTGTTTTTAGATTGGTGCACACTAAAATATTGTGGATTAAGTCTATACAATACTTTTGAGATTATCGATATAAAAACAAATTAGTATTCAATAAAAATAGTAGCTATTATAGATCTTGGTTTGCTCTCTAAAATAATTTGATGTGTTTGACAAATAAATAATTACTGATGACAATTGATTGTTGATTATAAAGTTGATTTGAAGGCTGATTATTTCTTATTAGGAGTGAAGGGTGAATAAAATAAATTATAATAAAAATATTTTGCTTTGCATCATTTTTAAATTGGTGCATATGGACTTTTGAGGAAATAATATTGCCATTGCACACAAATAAAAACTAATGAGTATTTCTCATTCCTATAATAAAACAAAGAAGAAAGAAGAACAGCTTGCATTGCAATATTGCATGAATAAATTGCACAACCATAATCTTTATTTTATATAGAAGACGTGGAGTATAACTAAATTACGCAATTACATCTTAATTTAAGTTGTTAAGTTACACCTATTGTTTTAAATTCATGAGTAATGTAGTATATGAAAATGACTTTAAGTATTAAAGAAAGTCATTCGAATATTTTAAAAATTCTATCTGAAAAAGTGATACTTGCAACTTGCTTTAACCAAAATAAATAGTGTGATTTCTTTTTTCAATGTTCTTTTCACAAGCTAAAATGAGATTATTCAACACCGCTAATGAAAGTTTAGTATTAACAAATATATTGTATTAAAAAACATCAAAAATAATACTAATTGCTAATCAGTATAACGCAAACTTAAAATTTTTATACATGTTTTACTTTTTTTACTATTAATATGTTCAGATATGAGTCAATAATTTGTAATAAATTAAAATAAATAAAGACAAATAATTTAAAATGAGTTAAAGATTAAAATAATCACAATAATCAAAAAATTAAAACCAACCTAATATAGTAAAATACTATTTAATGAATGACTTAGACATAAGTACCCTTCTACATATAGGAATAAAAATAAATTTAGTTAGACAAGTACTTTGTAAAAAAGATTTCTATATTTATGCTAGCTACACATAACACATTCATGATTCATAAATTTCAATAATTTTTAAAGTACCAAACTCAAGGCGTACATATTTATCTTCACATTAAGTTCCTAACGGTTAGTCTTATCTTCTTAATATAAAACACCCACTTAAGAGTTAAGACCATCACTAGGTAGAGAATTAGGAAGTTTTGTTTGTTGGAGGGTTAGTATAACTTTAAAAATGTTCTAAATTTAATTTTCGCTAATTATTGAAATTAAATTTAGATTAACGTAATTTTAATTAGGAAGTTTTGTTTGTTTGTTGGAGAATTAGGAAATGAAAATCACCCTTAGTCTGCTATACTCTCAAGTCTCGTCTATCCCACAATAAAAAAAAAATGATATTAATAATTCAACCTTTTCACTCATCCGCTATGAATAATCCCACCTTTTGATTATTTTCTAATAATCTAATCTTTTGTGATAAATTTGCCTACAACATACCTTATTACTAATAATGGGTAATAATAGGGTAAATTGCTAGCAAATTAAAATAAAAGTTGGATTATTCACAGCGAACTAAGGGCAAACGTTGAATTATTAGAAAATAATCAAAATGTTGGATTATTCACAGCGGATGAACAAATTGTTAGATTATTAATATCAATTTTTTCTAAAAAAAATAAAAAATAAAAAATTTCCCATTCCCCCCTAAAAAGTCCTAACCAAATCTCACTCATATAGTCATATCTCATATAGTCAATAATCAATCTATAATTATTACTAAAATAAAACACTGCTAATGTCATCACTTATCAAAATTGCATACGCGTCACCCTCTTAATAAAAATTTTCCCTCCAAAACTTAAGAATGATGTCATTGTTTTAATGACTATTATTAATATCTTTGACTTTACTAATTTTTAAGTATGACTAATATTATCCAAATTAATTGATTTTTTACTCTTTATTTTACATCTTTTAATGTATTAGGAAGTCATAGAAATATAATTTATTTATTTTTCAAATTTACTATAAAATCTTTATTATATTTTTTTATTAAATGAATATTAGGTTTTTTTGAGATGGTTAAGATATAAAAGCATAAATTGTTTTACTTTTTTTTTGGACACAAATATGTCAAAAATTTTATTAAAGTCGTGCATGGGACGGGCATTATATAGTATACTCGTATTACAAATATTATTTATCCTCCATCACATTCACAAATCTATCCCCAAATCTCTCCTCCTTCCTCCATTTACATTCCTTCAATGGAAGAAACACCATTTGTAATCCCCATATTTGTGATCTTTGTACTCCTAAACACCCTTCCAATACATACTCTTACTCCTCCCATTTCCCCATCAAAATCCCCAATTCCTTCCCCTTCAACACCATCTTCTTCAACCCTTGATCCAAAACAACTAAGAGCCTTGCAATCTCTCAATATACCCACCTCAAAAGATCCATGTACAACCCCTAAAAACTTACAAAATGTCATCCATTGTGATAATTCCAAGCCATTTCATCACCTAACTTCACTTCACCTAATCAATTGTTCTGATGATGTTTCCCTTTCAATAACTGCCCTTAAATCTTTATCCACTCTTCAAGATCTTCAATTCATAAACTGCCCAATTGCCCCTGTTTCTTTCCCATCTGAATTAGCCTCAAATCTTAAATCCTTCACTTGTTTCAACAGTTTGAGAAAATTAACTGGAGTTTTTCTTAGTCATTTAGTAAATGTTACAGATCTTAATGTCACTGGTGTTCCCATTAAAGCTAGTGGCCCTGTAATTATTCTTGCCCACTTGAAAAAAGTGAACAAAGTTACCATTTCTAATGCTAATCTTACTGGAAATCTACCAGGAAAATCATGGAATTCCAACATTTCCCACATTGATTTATCAAGAAATCATCTCAAAGGAAAAATACCCAATTCAATTACTGAATTAGAAAACCTATATTCACTTGATTTATCCTCAAATCAGCTTACTGGAGAATTACCCACTTCGATTGGTGACCTAATTGAGCTAAGAAACTTATCAGTTTCATCAAATTCATTATCTGGGTCAATTCCTGAATCTATTGTTTCAATGCCGTCTTTGGTATTTCTTGATTTGAGTTCAAATCAATTTAATGGAAGTATCCCCAAATTTTTAGCAGATATGAAGAGTTTGAAGTATCTGAATCTTGAACGAAACAATTTCCAAGGAATTTTACCCTTTAATTCTTCATTTATTAAGAGATTAGAGGTTTTCAAAATTGGGGAAAATGCCAATTTGTGTTATAATCATACTACATTATCTTCAAAAATGAAGCTGGGTATTTCTCCTTGTGATAAGAATGGTTTACCGATATCTCCTCCGACGAAATCGCCGTCTTCCGACGATGATTATAGCGGCGACGACAGCGACGATGATAGTAGCTCGGAGGATTCAACTAGCAAGAAAAGTGGTGGACATCACGGTCCAAATAAGGTTGTTCTTGGAGTTGCTATTGCTCTTTCTTCTATTGTTTTCTTAATTATTTTCTTAATTTTATTATCAAGGAGATGTGCATGATTAATTAGAGTTTATGATTATTAATTCTTTTTAGATTTTCTATTATTAGATTAGGATGAAGAAAACTTGTTAATTTGAGAAAAAAAAAAAAGAAAAAGTTCAAAATTTGTTAGGCAAACAACAAGGTTACGTTACGTTACTTCAGAGTCATCGAGTAGCTCCCACGAAATTTGGAGGGGAAGAAGGGTAATTTTTATTTAATTTTTCATTATCATTTTTTTTTCACATTTGTGTGATTATTTGTTTAATAATACTATTATCATGAAAAGCCAGCAAAGAATTGGTAATGATAATGGGTGTATAATTATTAGTACATGTTATACAAAGGAGACAAAAAGAGGAAAAAAAAAAGGAAATTAATGGTTGTTTCTTAGTTGGGTTTGTCCAAAATTAAAGGGTTATTTTATTATTATTATTATTATTAGAAGTAATAATTATATTGGTTAAGCTTGATTGTGAAACAAGCTCAGCAAATTTCTTTTTGTGTAAATTCTTTTTAAATTACTTTGCTCTCTGGCAATGTTTTTTTTCTTGCATATGAATTTATTTATTTTTTGAAAATGATATATACGGTTCTAACTCTTAAGGGTTGTATATAAGATGAAATATGTAATTTTTTTTATAAAAACGCAAGAAATTAATTACACTTTATTACTTTAGTATTTTTTTTGAAAGTTAAATTAATTATATTAAATATTAATTGTTTTCCAATTTCTAGAGTTTTAGATTAGATTCTTTTGATAATAAAGATGAGTTGTTGATTCTTATGTAGAAATGTAGAACAAATGTTCTCTTGAGAGACCGTCTTTTGTAGAGACGACTCTCAAAAGTTCAGCCCAAATTTATATTTAAAGTTGTAACAATATATATTTGAAATTGAATTAGGTTCTTAAGAGCCGTCTTTACAAAAGACGGTCTCAAGTAAGAATTTGTGAATGTCGAACTCGAATCCTAAGGACTGTAAATAATTAGAGTTCGTTTTCTTTTTTATATAAAATAAAATAATAAAAGAAACAAATTTAAAAAAGGGTGTAGACACTAGACAGTACTAGTAGTACATGATTTTAAATGTTGAATAAAGTATGTAATGTACGTACGCAAGTGTTAGTGTTAATTGGGGAATGTGATATTCTTAAAGACCAAAAATTCAGATCTATTTGGAGGATCTTTCTGCAGGAGGTCCATGCACTAAAAGCTAAAAAGTTTTAAATTAATAATAAATAATTAAATCATTAATTACCTTAAAACTAGTAAATTACTATTTTCATTATATTCCCTCCTGATTTATTTATTTACTGGCATTTTATGGGGTTTACAACAAATGTAAAAAGATTTTACATGGAATATTTTAGAATATTGCAAATTTTATGGAACAAAAATATGTTCAAATTCAAAGCATGCCTCCCACTATTCTTTTAGTAAAAATTTTAAAAGCAAATAAAGAATTTACACATTTGAGTCGATTATAAGGAGCGCAAGGGAGTAATATGAGAAGTTGATCGAATCTAGAATTCTAGATAGATTGGTTGTGTTCATATTTGGGCTCATAAATGACTTTAAACTCTTGATTTAACTAATATGAGTATATTATATTCAAAAACTAATATGAATATATTTGATAAAAAATATTACTCCATAAAAAAATATTATAAAAAAATAGACGAAAGAAGTCAACACTTACTCCGATAATAAAGATTGAATGAGATTTCAATTGTGAACTTTTGTACATAAGCAACGAAAAGTTTAAATTTACTAATGTTATAATATTTAATCAGTGTTAAAATCTAGTCGATTCTGTGTTGATATTTTTCTTGCTAACTTTGTTCTTGCATCAATTGTAATTGTGTTATTGACTTTCGATTGTGTGTGTCTAATCAAATCCGCTAAGCTCATAGATTGTATTAGCCTGTGTAAGTGTTAGGGTTTTATTTTAATACCGCAAGCGCACGGGTGTCGTAGCACAATTACGGGTCGGATCACGGGGAGACAGGATTAATACAAGAGTTGATTAGTTAATCACTTGAGAAACAAAGATTTGATTGGTTGTTACTATAACTACGTGATAATACTTAAGAAAAATGATGAATTCAAGATAATAAAAGGACTAGGACATAGGAATTCCCCACTAATAGCATGTGATAATTTCGCTAAGGATTGCAATTGGTTCCGTTGAATTGATTTAGCGATCTAACTTAATCACTCCTTTTCGGGATGGTAATCAAATTAGGACAAATTAAATGGGTTCTCTCAATCTCAACTTTCGTATTTTGATCGATTAACATCACAAGAAAACATATTACTCAATCTCAACTTTCGTAATTTTGATTAAGAAGACATATTAACTTGATTTATCATCCAAGACTAATAATATTCTCATCCCTCAACTTTCGTGATTTTGGTTTTAAGAGAAATTAAAAGACTTTAACTTGAATGATCAAACATAACAATTTAATCAAACCAATTCAACATCACAATCATCAATCCTCATTTAACAATCACATACATATTAGGGTTCAAATCCTATGCCCTAGCATACAAATCTACTCACTAATCATGGCTATGGAGATTTCTAAGACTAATAAACTATCATGAAACAAGAAATAAAACATAATTTAAAAACTTGAATAATAAAGAAAATACCTTGACAATGGAGAATTGAAGAACGGTAATGTAAATTGCAAATGAAATCCAAGAGTACAATATTGAAATTCTCAAAGAAAAGCTTAAACTAAATCTATGGAGTACAAAGGAATTCTAGAGTTTTTAAGCAAAGAAAAAACTGAATCCTCTAAAATTAGGTTAAATTCCACTTAAATAGTGGTTCCAAAAATTAAGAGAAGAAACGGTTGAATTTCCGTAAAATCTTTGAGCGAGCAGTTAGCACTGATGAAGCGACAGTGGTACTTCTCTATGCGAATACTTGCGGTTTCTTCTTGGCGCAGTTACGCCACATGATGAAGCGGCAGTGTCGCTTTGGTTACAGGTGTTGAAAAGAGATCAGTGAATTTGCAACGACTCGTTGCATAGTCTGTGGCGAGTCGTTGCTTTCTCTCTGGATTGATATTGGGATTAGCAAGTATGCGACGAGTCGCTGCTATGGTTGTGGCGACTCGTTGCTTTCCTCCTGGACTTGTTTTGGCTCGTTTCTCCATCATGCTAGGGGTCTTAGGCTATTTCTCCAAGCCTTCACCCTCTAATAACTCCGTAGACTAGTGAAAAGCCTCAATTTCGCCTCATAACGTCATAAACCTACAAAATAAGCACACGAGACAAAAATTGCAACAATCCACTACCATAATCCCTAAATATCATTATAACTTCGCTCACGGAGTGTAGAAATAGCATAAATAAGTGCAAATAAATGCACTTATCAAACCTCCCATGCTTAACCTTTGCTCGTCCTCGAGCAAATCAAGGTAATCTGAGATAAAACAAGGTGAGACATGATGTACAACTCTAAACTACTTCTTATACCTCCCTTTCCTAAACTCAGCTAAACCAGGTGTTTGCCAGAGTCAAACATCTATACCACTTGTTCCCCTTCACTTGGCTAACACCCACACATAACACAAACACAAAAGATAGAACATGTAAACCAAAAATCCACACTTCAACCTCCTTATAACTCCTTAAAGAATATGAGAAATGAAAAATAAAACTACAACTTATCCCTCAATGGTGGCCTACCCAAATACCTTCCTTATGACTCCCTCTTCTAATGGCCCACACCAAAACAAATTGAAAAATAGATAAACTTTGAATCTCTCTTTTCTCTCATTTTGCCTAGGGGCTCATTTTTGGGTTTTACCCTAGCCACTCATTCATTTTTCAAATCTCACTTGCTTACCCACTCATGCGCTCTTTTTGCCTAGGTAGCCCTTTCGGGTTTTCAACCTAGTGGGCTTTTCTCTTTCAAGCATGTTTTTCTTTCCCTTTTTCAATAAACAACAAGTCGAATTCAGCTACAAAACAAAAATCAAAATGCATGCTCAAGCTAAATCTATATATAAAACATAGAGGCGAAAAGCGGAATAAACAAACAAGGGGTTCCCCATGCTTGCTTTTCCGATGGATAGCAATAGGGTGTTGGCAACCCTAAAGATGAAGGGTCTTTAGTAACCACGGATGAAACAATATAGCACAAAGATATGAGAATGTAGCCTACCTAATAAACTCAATGCTAAGCGGGATAGCACCATGCGGTTTGTAGCATTACCTCTTAAAACATGAACAAGCGGCTCTCCTTATGTCTCCCCAAAATAAGAGGCTTCCTATCTCAATCTCCTTCCCCTCATATATGATCTCACATGAAAGTCCATAAAATCCAAAACCCTTATCGACCTCAACGAGTCCCAACACAAAATCCATCATCACAACCACAGTATAATGTACAACAATGAAAACCCAAACTCCAAAGCTGTAAGGCTCATTCAGTGGAGCTCTTGGATCTCTCATATCCAAGAACTTACTTTGGATCAAAGAGGAGTGGGGGCTTATTTTTTGTTCAAAGTACAGCTCATAACATGCGATGGTTGAAGCGGGGATGATGTGCGAGAATCTATGTGAGGATAGCTCGGTGGGTTAGGGTACGGTAATCTAGTGGAGCTAGAATATAAGAAAAGATAAGAGAAGAAATAGTAATAGAAATATCACGTAGATGGGGCGAAGGAGGAACGATGATATCAGCTTCATGAACGCTCACTCTCCTTTTGCCTAGCCTCCTTCACAGGTTTATGGCTAGCATTCTCTTTTGTTTTTTTTTTTTTTTTCATTTTTTTTCTTTTTTTTTTTTTTTTTTTTTTTAGAAATATACATACAAAATACAATAAAAGGAAAACAAAAACAAGAAATCTAACCTAGGAAAAACAAAACAAAAATACAAACTGTGAAACAAAACTAAAAACAAAACTAAGCAAAACATAAACAAAATAAAAACATGCGAGTGTAGACTCCCCCCCATGCTTATGAAGCATTGTCCTCGATCGCGTAAGCGTAGCAAAGGGACATGACAAGGGTAGCACCAGCGTGCATAAAGGGAAGTCTAAGGCAAGTGGCCTTCAGTGACCACTAGAAGAACCGCGACGAAAGAAGGAGAAAGATTTTCTCCTAGATCTCTTAGCTTCTAAAGCGGCCTCTTTTTCTCTCTCTCTTTGGGCCTCCATATCAGCAATTTGGGCCCTAGGATCCTGGAACGGGGTACCCGCAAAATGTGCAGATTTGGGCCCCTTGAGCCATCATGAAAGAACTTCGGGCGTGTATTAATATCATACATGTGAAGTCATATGAATCACGCTGACTTCGTTCACGATAGGCTGCGGGTGTCATGGAGGTGTGCAATTGGTCATCAATGCGATTCGACCCGACCCTCCATATATGAAAAGCGTCTAGCATATCCTCCGCCCGGACCGTCGGCCTCGTAATCAAGCGAGGCTGCTGTTGATACCCGTATTGAGGCTCTTCACGGAAAGGTTGGCGTCGGGGATATCCTCCTCTAAGAGGCTCGGTGCCTCTTCATCATTTCCACCTTCCTCCACGCACTAAATCACCACCAAATAACTCAACGGCATATTCTTTGTGAGTCTTTGAATAACTGCGTGCGTAGGGTATGCGCCATCGTCATTCGGTTGAACATCGAAGACATGGCGTGGTCTAGGGGGGAGTTCAAGCAAACGCCCATTAGGGCAAACTAGGTAAGCATCGCGACCTCTCATTAAAAAGAACTTGGTGTGCGTGAGGGTCGCATAGTCGTAAAGGTGGGTGGCGGAAGTGCGTAACTCCTCACAATCATCGGGGAATGCAACCCCGAGATTGCGAGCAAGCATTGTGATCATGCCGCCCACAGAGATTTTGCCCTTTGGGGCCTTTTGAATCTCAAGACATCTAGTGACAAATAGATCCACCCAATTGGGTGGAGTTTGTCCCGGAGTGGCGAGGGCATAAAAATGCCCAAGCTCAAGCTGCTGACACTGGGTGGGCTCACCTTGACCAAAGACAGTCATGGCGAGATAACGATAAACAAATCGCAGCGCAGGATGCCAAATACGACTCACTTTATTACCAGACCTAGAATAAGGAAGGCCGCCGGTCAATTCGGCCCAAAAACTGCAGATGGTCTCCCGTGAAGGGATTTGGTACTGGTTATCAGAAAAACCCCAGCTAAATGCTTCAGCAATTTGGGGATACGTCATACAATAAGTCACATTGAAAGCATTAAAGGAAATATAATAATATGCGTATCCCCTTGAAGAGCGATGACGCTCAAGGGTAGATAAAAACTCGAATGTCAAACGCGGATAAACTATCGCGCGCCGACCAACAGTACCATCTAAACCACCTCGACTTAAAATGGAAGTTACTCCATTCCCGGACCATTTACATTGAGATGAATGACGTGGATGTATTTGGTAGGGAGGAGTAAGCGATCCTTTAACTTGTGAAAAAAGCGGGCTTGAGATGATGTGAATTTGCATCTCATGGTAGCTCTGGATGATGGGCCCTTTGGGTAGGGCGAGCTCAGATGGTGGTGGTGAAGAAGAATGCGTCATCATGAGATAGTGAAGGCGACCCTTCACGAGTTCGCGCCCTTTTAGAGCGGGATCTAAACATATTTAAATTAAAAGCGACTAACAACACCGGCCTGATGCAAGATCCCAAAAAAATTGACCAAACAAACCAACCTAAATTAATGAACCCTAAAATGAGACACAAACAAAACTAAGAAGGATTAGAAGAGTACCTTGAGGAGAGGAGAACATTAGAAGAGAGAAATTGACACCTGGAAAATGAGTTCCTTGAAGCCTTGAAAAGGTTTGGCTCTTCTTGATGGAGATTAGGGTGAAAATATGTGAAAGTGAGAGATGGAGGATAAAGAAAAAGGAGAAAGGATGAAAATTATGTGAAGTAATGATGTGTTGTGGCGACTCAGTAAACATGTTACTGCGATGATCCATTTTCCAGAAGTATTGCAACGAGTCGTTGCAACCGATGTGGCGACTCGCCACTTTGCCTCTGCCTCAACACATGAATTTTTTTCTTTTTTTCTTTTTTCCTTTTTTTTTTTTTTTTTTTTTTTTTTGAATTACAATGATAAAACTAAAATAAAAGATGGAATGTAATAACGGGTTGCCTCGGAAGCGCTAGTTGCGTCGATAGCTTCGGCGCCCGGATGTAAATCAAACATCAACCAAAGTAAGGAAAAGGGTTTCCTTACCTTCAATCACGGTACTTGGAAAGTAATGCTTAACTCTTTGTCCATTGACCTTGAACACACCTCCTTCACCACTTACCTCTAACGATCCATAGGGGTAGACTTTTGTGACGGTATAAGGACCCGACCACTTGGATCGTAGCTTGCCCGGAAATAGTTTAAGCCGAACATTGAAGACTAAAACTTGATCACCCACTACAAAATCCCTCCTTCGGATTCGTTTATCATGCCAAACCTTAGTTTTCTCCTTGTAGATCCTAGAGCTCTCATATGCATTTAGTCTAATCTCGTCAAGCTCATTGAGATCTAATAGGCGCTTTTCACCGGCGGACTTCAAATCAAAGTTCAAGGTTTTCACCGCCCATAGAGCTTTGTGCTCTAGTTGCACTGGGAGATGGCAAGCCTTTCCAAACACAAGCCGATAGGGAGTGGTGCCTATAGGAGTCTTGAATGCGGTACGATACGCCCAAAGGGCGTCATTGAGCTTTTTGGGACCAATCTTTCCTAGAACGAGCCACCGTCTTCTCAAGGATGGCTTTGATTTCCCTATTTGTGATCTCTACTTGCCCACTTGTTTGTGGATGGTAGGGCAAAGCAAATCTATGATGCACACCGTACTTCTTCAAAAGGGCTTCAAATTTGGACTCAATGAAGTGGGTGCCATTGTCACTGATCAAGATGCGTGGTATACCGAACCGAGCAAAAATATTATCTTTGAAGAACTTGCTTACCACCCTGGCGTCATTGGTTGGGGTAGCAATTGCTTCCACCCATTTGGACACATAATCACAAGCTACCAAGATGTATTTGTTCCCACGCGATGAGGGAAACGGCCCTTGAAAATCAATACCCCAACAATCAAAAATTTCAACTTCTAATATGTAGTTGAGAGGCATCTCATTTCGTTGGGAGAGATTCCCAACCCTTTGGCACCTATCACAAGCCTTGACAAATTCACGAGCATCCTTATGCAAAGTAGGCCAAAAGAAACCACACTCGAGTACCTTGGCCGCGGTTTTTGATGACGCGGCATGGCCACCACATGGCAAGCTATGACAATGTGCGAGAACTGATTCAACTTCCTCATCGGGGACGCATCTGCGAATCATACCATCAGAACTTTCATGGAACAAAAGAGGGTCATCCCAAAAATACCTCTTCACATCGTGGAAGAATTTCTTCTTCTCATAAGGATTAAGATCATGAGGAATGACACCGCTTGCAAGGTAGTTGACGATATCTGCATACCATGGATCATTTGAGATGGAGAGGATGGAGAACAACTGATCATCTGGAAATGAGTCATTGATGGGGAGACTCTTTTGAGAATGTTCAAATGTCAACCGAGAGAGATGATCCGCAACAACATTTTCAGTGCCCTTTTTGTCTTTGATTTCAAGATCGAACTCTTGAAGGAGCAAGATCCACCTTATCAACCTGGGCTTCGCATCTTTTTTGGCCAACAGATGTTTTAATGCGGAATGATCAGTATGCACAATAACTTTCGACCCGACGAGGTAGGATCGAAATTTCTCCATGGCGAAAACTACAGCTAGCAACTCTTTTTCCGTGGTGGCATAATTCATTTGTGCAGAGTCTAGAGTTCTACTAGCGTAGTAGATGGCATGCATTCTTCCCTCCTTCTTTTGCCCCAATACTGCACCAACCGCGAAATCACTTGCATCACACATGAGCTCAAAATGGTAAGCTCCAATCGGGCGGTTGGATGATAGGTGCAGAGATTAAAGCCTGTTTCAACTGTTCAAAAGCTTGCAAACATTCATCAGTAAACACGAATGAGGCATCTTTCGCCAAAAGCTCAGTCAGAGGTCGGGCTATCTTAGAGAAGTTCGCAATGAACCTCCTATAAAAACCAGCATGCCCGAGAAAACTCCGTACCCCCTTCACATTGATCGGGGGAGGAAGTTTCTCAATGACCTCGATCTTAGCTTTGTCTACTTCGATGCCTCTATTAGAAACCACATGTCCCAAAACAACACCAGATTGCACCATGAAGTGGCATTTTTCCCAATTCAAGACAAGACCTACTTCTTCACATCTACGCAAAACTTTTTCGAGGTTTGATAAACAAGCCTCAAAACTGTCCCCGTAGACTGAGAAGTCATCCATAAACACTTCCATGCAAGACTCAACAAATTCAGAAAATATAGCCATCATGCACCTTTGAAAAGTAGCTGGAGCATTACACAAACCAAAAGGCATCCTTCGATATGCGAAGGTGCCATAAGGACAGGTAAAGGTCGTCTTCTCTCTGTCATCTGGATGGACGGGTATTTGGAAGAAACGAAGTAGCAGTCAAGTACGAGAAAAAGAATGGTTAAGCTAAGCGCTCAACATTTGGTCAATGAAGGGTAAGGGAAGTGGTCTTTCAGATTCGACTTGTTCAACTTTCTATAATCTATGCACATCGCAACCGATCCACGTTCTAGTAGGAATCATCTCCCACTATCATTGGTCTAGCGTCATACCCCTTTCTTTGGGACAACATGCAGGGCGACCCGTTGACTATCGAAATGGGATAAATAATCCGACTAACAATTTCGCACCTCCTTTTCACCACCTCTTTCATGTTAGGGTTGAGCCTTTGATTTTCACGAGATGGCATGGCCCTTCCTCTAGGTGAATTGGTGGGTGCAAATAGAAGAGATACCCATAATATCATCAATAGTATACCCGATTGCCTTACGATGTTTTGCAAACAAGGTTTTTCAATTTAGCAATTTGGCCATCATTAAGTGCACTATTGATGATAATAGGATATGTAGAAGACTCTCAGAAAACAATACTTCAAATTAGAAGGTAAGGGTTTAAGTTCTACCTCGGGAGGCGTAGTTCTCTCCTCAATTACTTCTTCTGCATTGAATACCCCCTCAGACGGAGTATCACGAACTAACTCAGCTTCACTCATAACCCCTTTTTCAAGGAGCCCTTCTATTTCATCACTGTATATCTCCCATGCAGACTTTGGGACTTTTTCCTCAACAACCTCAACCATGAAGCAGTTATCCATAGAGCTAGGATAACTCAAAGCTTTGGGAAGCTCGAATTCGATCTTATCATCACCAACCTCCAATGAAAGCTTCCCTCTCTTCACATCAATTGGAAGCTCGAATTCGATCTATGGTCTTCAAGAATGATGGGTGTGTGGGCGTCTTGGGTATGTCCATCCTAGCGAAGTGCATAGGAAGACTATGTTGCCTAACTATAGGTACATCCATGAGGAATACCTTTGGGCGTCGAACACTCCTATCGGCGGTTCAAAGTCATGGCGTTTGAGACAAAGAACCCACATTGTGTAGCGCTTGAAGATAGAGAGGGGCATGAGACTAACACTAGCTCCCAAATGCATAGTGCTTTCGTCGATGAGTGAGGTTGCACAAGTGATAGGAATGGAGAAGCTACGGATCCGAGCTTTGGAGGTAGTTGATTTAGAATGTACTTACCTTTGTTGGGTCAAATTAACAATCCCCCGGTTTTCTCGATTGGTGACAAGATCTTTCGAGGACAGAAGCGAATGATGGTATTCGGAGACGCATCAAGGAATGGTATTTGGAATTGAACATCTTTGACCATTTGAAGAAACTTGCCATACCTCTTCTCATGCGAGCCTTTGCTAACCTTTGTGGGAAAGGGCCGGGTTGAACATATCTTGGGTGGTAGAGATGGTGTCTCATCAGCTTTATCTCCATTTTCAATCTCTTCCACTTTTTCATCATCAATGGGATCCGCACTCACTTCCTTGGCCTTCTCGGTAGGAGCTGGGGTTGCAAGTACTTTGCCACTACGGGTGGTAATGGCATTAATTTGATTAGGCCCCTTGGTGCTTGACTCAGGTTGACTAGGGAAGTGATTTGGAGCCCTTTGAGAGCTAGATATGTGTTGACCCATTTGAGCTATTTGAGAGTCCATCATCTTGCTTTCTTTCTGCAACAGTGTAACCGACGCCTCAAGTGATTTGATGTCTTTCTTTAAATCAGTATTGAATTGGCCTTGGGCTGCTATGAATTGATTTTGAGCGGCCATCATGGCTTCAAATGCGACTTTCCATTCTTCTTTTTGGGGCGGAGCTTGTTGCATAGGAGGACGGTAAGCAGGTTGAGGTTTATTCACAAAGCCCGGTGGATTGTATTGCGGTCTCGGCACTATTTGATGCGGATTTTGCACATTGGTGGAGGAGTAGGATAGATACGAATTCTTGTTGGGATTGTATTGATTATTATACATCGCATTAACCTCTTCCGGTGCGGGTGCAGTAGCAGGACAAACATCAGAATTGTGTGCATTAGAACCACAAGTTACACACATGATTTGCGTAGGGGCGGGAGTTGCTGCCTTTTGGAAAGTAGTACTCAACTTTTCGACCCTTTCAGTTAGTGCATTTATAGCCTTCATCACATCTCCATCGGACTTGCTTGATGATTGGGTTACCGTATCTCTTTCATTACTCCACGAAGAGGAGTTTTGAGCAATTGATTCAAAGAGAGTCAACAGATGGTCTTCGGTTTTGGAACTCATATCGCCACCACACGCAGCATTTATGGTGGACCTGTGCTCGTCATGTAGACCAAAGTAGAAGGATTGGATGAGTAACCACTTAGGAATTTCATGATGAGGGCATTGCCTTTGAAGATCTTTAAACCGTTCCCATGCTTCATAGTAGCTTTCAAAAGGACGCTGCTTGAACGTCTGAATTTCGGATCTCAGTTGGGATGTTTTTCTTGGAGGAAAGAACTTTGTGAGGAACCCGGTTGCAAACTCCTCCCATGTTGTGTATTTATTGGGCGGTTCAGACTTGAACCAAGCCTTTGCTTTGTCTCTTAAGCTGAAGGGAAATAGCCTTAAACGAATGGTATCTTCTGTGACATTATTGATGTTAATGGTGTCACATTTCTCAATGAAATCGGACAGATGATCATGTGGGTTTTCAGAAGGGTGCCCACCGAATTGATTTCGCTCGATCAATTGGATCAAGTGTGTGCGAAGCTCAAAATTATCTGCATCTATGGTTGGCTTCACAATGCAGGAGGCAGATGAATGAGCAGGACTGGGCCTACCCATTTGGCCGAATGTCGGCGGTGGATTAGCCATTTCGGGTGAACCTGGTGGTGTAGTTCCTAGAGGGGTGCCTGGGGGCGTTGAATCAGGAGATGGTGCCCCAGATGTTTCAGATTCTCTTCTCCTACGTAAAGCGTTGGCTCTACGCGCAGTGGCCTCGATCTCTGGATCGTACAGTAGTTCACCTGTCGACTGAGATCGCCTGTGCATTCAACAAACAAAGCAGACCAAGCGTAAACCAAATAGATATTTGAAGAGAAACTGAAACAAGAATAAGAAAAAGTAATTAACTAAACTAAACTAAATTAACCGATGCTTCCCCGGCAACGGCGCCAAAAAACTTGTTAGGGTTTTATTTTAATACCGCAAGCGCACGGGTGTCGTAGCACAATTACGGGTCGGATCACGGGGAGACAGGATTAATACAAGAGTTGATTAGTTAATCACTTGAGAAACAAAGATTTGATTGGTTGTTACTATAACTACGTGATAATACTTAAGAAAAATGATGAATTCAAGATAATAAAAGGACTAGGACATAGGAATTCCCCACTAATAGCATGTGATAATTTCGCTAAGGATTGCAATTGATTCCGTTGAATTGAATTAGCGATCTAACTTAATCACTCCTTTTCGGGATGGTAATCAAATTAGGACAGATTAAATGGGTTCTCTCAATCTCAACTTTCGTATTTTGATCGATTAACATCACAAGAAAACATATTACTCAATCTCAACTTTCGTAATTTTGATTAAGAAGACATATTAACTTGATTTATCATCCAAGACTAATAATATTCTCATCCCTCAACTTTCGTGATTTTGGTTTTAAGAGAAATTAAAAGACTTTAACTTGAATGATCAAACATAACAATTTAATCAAACCAATTCAACATCACAATCATCAATCCTCATTTAACAATCACATACATATTAGGGTTCAAATCCTATGCCCTAGCATACAAATCTACTCACTAATCATGGCTATGGAGATTTCTAAGACTAATAAACTATCATGAAACAAGAAATAAAACATAATTTAAAAACTTGAATAATAAAGAAAATACCTTGACAATGGAGAATTGAAGAACGGTAATGTAAATTGCAAATGAAATCCAAGAGTACAATATTGAAATTCTCAAAGAAAAGCTTAAACTAAATCTATGGAGTACAAAGGAATTCTAGAGTTTTTAAGCAAAGAAAAACTGAATCCTCTAAAATTAGGTTAAATTCCACTTAAATAGTGGTTCCAAAAATTAAGAGAAGAAACGGTTGAATTTCCGTAAAAATGCTGAGCGACGAGTCGCCACATGATGGGCGACGAGTCGGCGCTTCTCTTCTGTCTGAATACTGGCAGTTTCTTCTTGAGCGACGAGTCGCCACATGATGGGCGACGAGTCGTCGCTTTGGTTCTGGAGTGTTGAAAAGAGATCAGTGAATTTGCAACGACTCGTTGCATAGTCTGTGGCGAGTCGTTGCTTTCTCTCTGGATTGATATTGGGATTAGCAAGTATGCGACGAGTCGCTGCTATGGTTGTGGCGACTCGTTGCTTTCCTCCTGGACTTGTTTTGGCTCGTTTCTCCATCATGCTAGGGGTCTTAGGCTATTTCTCCAAGCCTTCACCCTCTAATAACTCCGTAGACTAGTGAAAAGCCTCAATTTCGCCTCATAACGTCATAAACCTACAAAATAAGCACACGAGACAAAAATTGCAACAATCCACTACCATAATCCCTAAATATCATTATAACTTTGCTCACGGAGTGTAGAAATAGCATAAATAAGTGCAAATAAATGCACTTATCAGTAAGGGTATAAGGATCCTCTCAATTATTTTTCTCTATTAGATTAAGTAATGGACCCTCCATTCAGTGCTGGAGCTAAGTTGGAGCATATGGGGTCATGTGCCCCTAAGAGTTTTTTAAAAGAAAAAAAATTCAAAGTAGACTTTTCTATTAGTAAGAGTAAAAGTACAAAATTAATACTGAAGTCTGTTGATGATAAATACTCTCTCGTATTTAAAATTTTAGCAAGTAAGGGTAAAATAGTAGTTAAGTTTACAAATAAAACTCTATTGAAATTTCATCCATTAGCTGATGCCCCTGAAACTCTAAACCCCCGCAACTGCCTCCATTACATTTTAAGTAACGGAGAGGTGTAAGTTGCACATAAGGGTGAATGATCATGTGATGATGATCAATATTACATGAATATACCAATTTCCAATTGTGGAGGAAAGTGTTTGCTTATGGAATAAATAGTAAATTAGTAATGTCAAAAGGCAGTTATAAAATTAATAATAATGAGTATAGATTACGCATGTAATGACATGCATAATTAGCCGTGTTGAAACTATGCTATCTGTAACGGCCATTTAACCCTATTTATTTCGACACAAAGACTAAAAATTAAATATAATAGATTTAAAAAGTAAGATATTTAAAAATAAGAGAGAATATAAAGAGTAAAAAGTTCTGATGATTTGATCATATCAAAACCAAAAATGAGACAAATACTATAAGACGAACTAAAATGAAAAATAAGACATACCGAGTTGAACATTAGATTATAATATAGTAGATTCTCAACTAATAATGAACCACTCAAATGGATGAAATGTACCAGAAAATACTCAATTTTCAACATAACAGATGCAGATTCATGTGATATTACAACTCAGCCAGCAAGACCAGGTTATCAGTCATTAGCTTCAAAATCAAATAATTGTAACAGTAGATAGACAAATTATACCTTTTCTCATACAATTTATGTGCCTAATAATTCCATACAAGACAATGCTTAGAATGCACAGACAAATTGTGGCTGTCCCACGTTTTATATCTTGTAAATATGGGCTGTTCAAAATTGCAGTCTTAAATTAGTATACTATGATGACATACAAGCTCCAAATGTCAGGGAAGTGCTTATATAACAATATCATACCTTCCACTAAGGCGAGATTTGGAGGATCGGATGTACGCGATCTTACCCTTGTAGATTGTTAACAATATCAGTTGATCGAGATCTATATGACTCGATGTTTTGTTTTGTCGAAGAAATAGATCCATTTTTAGACGATACTCTCCTTTAACCTTTACAAGAACACCGTGCATCCTTGAAATGATGGAAACGATGAGAATCTCTCAAGACGATTTCCCTTCTACAAACTTTTGATATGAACTTGGCTGTTTCATGACATTCGTAGCATATTTTCGAGTTCTTAGTGACACTTATTGTTTTCCCGGGTGCCATATTTAAGACTCCAAAAGCCACAGCTGATATCTCACTGTGACCGCACAAAGATACTTCCTTCTTCATTTCCTCCTCGTCGATGAATGTATGCTTTCCTTTTAGGGAATAGTTTTCATTCTTCATTCTAGTTCTTAGCCTCTTTAAGAATGTATCTATCTTTTTGAAATCCGGGTGTGCAGAAGCATTGCCTGCAATAAAGATTTGAACCTTCTCGTTAGCTTCGATCCAGCTGCAAATTAGATTCTTTTTCGGTCCAAGATGCTTGATTTTGTTTCTCAGCCATTTAAACTTCTCCCATGTTTTGTCCTCTTCATATATGTTTGCAAGAAGAGTAGAGTATGCTGTGTTATTAGGCTCAAGCTCAAACGCACGCTTAGCCACCTTTTCTGCTAGTTTAACATCGTGGTGTATTCTGCACCCTTGAAGTAAAGCGCCCCAGAAAGACGCATCAGGCTCCAAAGGCACACGTTCGATAAATCTATACGCTTCTTCCAACCTCCCGGCATTAGCAAGAAGGTTAACCATGCACAAGTAGTGCTCCAACTTCAGCTCAATGTTAAATTCCTTTTCCATCATTAGATAAAATCTCCTTCCATGACTAAGCAATCCCGAGTGAACGCAACCATATAATATAGATGTGAAGGATTTCTCATCTGGTTGAATCCCTTCGTTTCTCATATCAGCGAAAGCTATATTAGCTTCACTTCCGAGTCCATGAATACAATATCCGGCAATCATTATCGTCCATGTAACTAAATCCTTGCTAGGAATCATATCAAATACTAATCGAGCAGAAGCTAGTTGCCCACATTTCACATACATGTCAACAAGTGCATTAGCAACATACTGATCGAAATTATGCCCGTTTCTAAGTATGTAGGCATGAATCTGTTTTCCCGTTTCCAAGGCCGATAGGCTAGCACAAGCGGGTAATATGCAAGACATGGATACACCATCCGGTTTCAATTCATGAAGCATTTCATGAAATAAGTTCAGCGCTTCATTAGGAAGCCCGTTTTTCGAGTAACCACCTAGCATAATGTTCCAGGATATTGTGTCCACCACCACCAACTGACTGAATACTAACTCTGCATCCTTCATGCTTCCACATTTGATGTACATGTCCATAAGGGCATTACAGACTGATAAATCCGAATCCATATTATGGTTTTTGACATACTCATGCGCCTCCTTCCCGTCTTCCAACAATTCGCTCGATGCACAAGCATTTAACACAGCAGTCATAGCAAATGTATCAGGTTTAACACCCTTGTTTCTCATTTCGTGAAACAATTTCACGGCAGCATCAGAGAGACCTTCACGCGTATATGTACCTATCATAGAAGTCCATGACACGATATTACGTTCACCCATATATTCAAAGACTTCAATTGCACCATTCAAGTCGCCACATTTCGAATACATATCAAGTAAAGTATTGTTACAAGTCAAATCCTCATGAAAACCAGTTTTTACCATATAACTATGAACCATAGCACCTAACTCAACTGCAGCAACATCTGCAATGGCCGAAAGAGCACAAATCAAAGTTGTTGAATTTGGAAATATGCCACAGCAAATCATTTGCTTAAAAATATTGATTGCTCTTCTAGCAAATCCATTTGACGCATACCCACTGATCATTGAATTCCAGGATACAACATCTCGGTCAAGCAATTCATCAAACAGCTTCTGTGCATTTTCAAGTTTCCCAAACTTGAAATAAAAACTAATAAGGGAGTTTACTACCACAGTGTTACCACCTAAATTTAACTTCAACAAACACCCATGTGATTTTTCACCTTCCTGCAATAAACCGAATCCTGAAAAACACTTCAAAACACTGGAAAATGTATATGCATCAGGTTCAACCCCAAAATTCCTCATTTTGTTATACAAATGTATACCTTCCTTAAAATTACCAACTTTTGTGTACTCTTTGATCAATAAATTCCACAAATAAACCTTCTCGTTTGCAATTATATCAAAGATTTTTCTACCTTCTACTAAATCCCCACAATTGACATACATAAACACTAATTTTGCACCCAATACACTGCACACTTGTAAACTGTTCGACAAAATCGCTGCATGAACTCGACGACCTTCTTGCAATGACTTATACTTTGCACAAAGTTGAAGCACCAAACAATAAGTACGCAACTCCAATTCCGATTTCGGAGAGGAACAAAGCAAACCAACAGCTTCTGATAGTCTATTAGCTTCACATAAATGTCGAATTGGCTGATTGTAATCAATAAGTTCTCCAGAAATGGGTTTATTTAGAACGGTTGAGATTCTTACAGCGGTTTTTGCTAATATGAAATTTGAAATTGGATCGATATTTGAATTGGGTTTGAGGAACTTGAAAGAATTGTAATGATTGATGATATTCTTTTTGAAATTGAGAAGAGGAAGAGAAGGACGGACGGCGAATGTGTTAGAATTGATGCTCGTTCCTACCATGATTGCCATGGCGGATAAACAGCGCGGGAAAAGTGAGAGAATGGAAGAATGCAGCCTTCAGTAATTTCTACACTTATACGAATACGGAATACCGGGTGCGGGCGTATTTACCAAAAAAAATTCCTAATTAATAATCGTGTAATCACCCCAAAAAATAAGAAAGTAATATTAAAATAAATAAAATTAAAAAAGATAAATTAAAATAATAAAATTATCATTCTATCACATCCTACCACATATTGGTTATTTATTAACCTCACAAATAACTATTATTTATTAAAACCTTCTCGTATTTACCACTATGGCATTGTTTATTGCCCGCGTAAGAGTGATTTATTAGATTTTAGATTATAATAGTGTAAAGATTTATATTTATTAAATTATGTGTAATTTTTACTTGATGTTGCTAATAGTATTTATAGATACGGGTAAATTAGAAACTTCTTTGTTATCACTAACAAGTGTAAGGTTCCATACATCCAAGTATTTGACCTTATAGCTTTCACCCTAAGTGGAAGTCACTTGTTAGCATTGAGGTTAGAGATGCTCATAGATTGTGCCTAGGTGGTTTGGATGTGTCTAACTATACCCAAATCCAGACCCATTAACTTTTTGTTGAATTTTTATTCTCATTTATTCAACTTCTTCATTTCTTACCGATAAAATCTTTGATTTTCTGTCTTTCTTTTTCATTTTTCTTTCGTCACATTTCTTGAAACTTCATATTATAAGCATGGACTATTGATGTGCATTTGAACTAAAATGTTACATGGACCGTAAAGCCAAAGGAAAAATATTATCAACATCTAATCCTCAAACTCCGCAGCCACTAATGACATTAAATAATAAAATATCTGACAATTAGCCAAAAATTGAGGACATGAAGTTTAGTGAGTTAAAATAGCTTGCCAAGGAAAGAGGACTTTGAGGCTATTTCAAACTTAACAAGAGTGAGTGTGTACAACTATTAAAGTCTACCATGTCATATGATTCGATAATCTCCTCGTGAATCACACATCAGAAAAAGCAAATTATAGTCTTTTTAGTCATTTTGAATGAATCACTTAAAAGCTAATTAGTAGACGAAGGACGAATTATATAACAATGGTCCATAACTCTAGAGTCTAGACTTGTCCCTTATGGTTCATGTCTTTTCATCTCAATGTTAACCATATAAGTAGAGCCCTTGTTGTAGTTGTAGGTGTCTTCATACTCTATTAATTTGTTATGGACAAATATTGTCTTCTCATTCGAGTACTTTCTATTGTGATCCATTAATACTATGATAATGAAGTCTCATGTATCCAAGATTGCAACTATCTAATGCATTGTGTGGACTGTGGGGATGCTCATTTGTTGAGATGGTCCATATCGGTGCATTCTTTTTAGGTCGGCATTATAATGTCGGTTTGCGGTTTGATTTTTTCATAAAACCAAATCAAATTAATTTTATTTCGGTTTTTGATTTTTTTTTCAATCCAAACCAAACCAAAATTCGGTTTAGACTTTTCAAACCAATCCAAACCATATTTTCATGAAAAACAAATTTAAATGAAAAAAAAAAGGGAAACTGGGAAAGGAGTGAGAGTGTCAAATACTCAAGTGTGGGACGACAGTAGTATAGGTATTATCAAAGGTTAGGGTTTTTAATTTTTTAGGTTTAGAATGTATTGGGCCTGGGCTAGCTAATACATTAATGTTAGTGGGCTATATGTAATTTCTTATATATTTCGGTTTGCGGTCTAGAATTTCGGTTTTTGAAAATTCCAAACCTTAATATTTCGGTTTTTTGAATTTTCAAACCTAATCCAAACCAAATTTAAAAATCACCAAACCATATTTATTATTTGGTTTGGTCTGGTTCAATTTGCGGTTTTAATCCGAATAAGTTTCACCCCTACTGTTATTTGGAAATGGATATTGGTTTTTTGTTGATGCACATGATAAAGCACATACATACATATAAGATATATATATAACCCATAATATGCAGGATTCGCAACTTAGTACTTCACCGGTAAAATAGGCGAAGTATCTTTCAAGCAAATTCTACGAGTAGATGGATAGAAATGAATGTCGGGGAAGCTTTTGGGGCTCAAACGACCACAAATAATTTTTGAAATATGAAAATGAAATACTTATAGTGAATTAACGTAATAAAAAAATGGGACGTATATTTATACTGAGGTGGAGGGAGTATCAAAATGAATATAAAGCATGTAGGACACTTCCTGAGATTGCAACATCAAAATAGCTATTACTATAATGACAAATTCTTGTGAATAGACCGTCTTTGATGGGATTCGTCCATAAAGGAAAATGTAAAGTAAGAGTAGGCATTAAGTTTTAATGGATTGAGCATAAGAGAAGGAGACCGACTGTAGAAAAATATAAGTATTTGATTCCCAAGTTGCAACTTACAAGATGCAACCATCCATGAGCACTTTCGAATCATTAGATTGATTTTAGATCGGTTGTTTTAGAGTCAAGTTGGATCGAAGTTACATAGATAAGGTTACGATGATTTAAAAAATGCGAGGCATCTTAAGATGCTAGGGCTTGATCCTCGAAGTCCAAATTAAGCTTCAACACATGCATAAACCTTTAATTGTGATGCAATTTTTAAAAATTTAAGAGAAAAAAAAAATATATTTCCTCTGGTTTTTAATAGTTGCTACAGATAGTGATATTTTTCCTCACAAAATGTCACTATTTGTAGCAACTGATAAAACCCAGAGGAAGTATAAGGATGCATCGATCAGATGAGCTTTATTAAAGCGCCAACGGTGCTCTAAGACGCTCGTTGAGACAACAACTTCATATCAAAGTGCCCAACGGCCCCAACCATTGCTTGTGCGCACAAAACTCATGGCCAGTTCAAATTAATGTAATATAATGTACATCACTATACAATTAAAATTACAGGAAGCTCAACTAGATTTATTAAACGAAGAACAACAAAATGTAGGTTTTCCTATCAAAACATGTTGATACGGAAAAACCAGGGCAGTACAAAGGCGATAACCAAACAGGCCATAAGGAAGTTGCACAAGGGTTGTCCATGCCAACAACCTTCAGCATTGGTGTCGGACGAGTCGCCGGCGTTGCCATTGGTTCTTCCATCTTTCCATTCTTCCATGAAGCTCTCGTTCCCCACCCCTCTTACATTATTAGCTATCTCTCCACATATTTCACAGACCCTACATTAGGACACAAACAGTTTAGGCTTCAGAATATTGTATTTGTGTTGGGTAGGAGGGATGTTTCTTGGAATCCCACTTGTTTACTAACACTATTTTCTCAGGAAAATAGGGTCCATAATACATGTGCACGACAACAATGCCAAAGCTATGGTAAAAAATATAGAGTTGGTTATATGAACCAGTTTTAGATAAGATTAAAGTATATAATATATCCTGGGAGTTTAACCACATGCTTAAATTTTTTGTTGAGTTGGTTTAATATGGTATCAGAGCCAGTGTGACAAGAGATTACGAGTTCCAAACTCAACCACTCATCAATCAAAGTGAAATATTCAACACCATTTATCCCAATGTGACCTAAATTATCACAACTGGGTTCTTTTTATATATATCAATATATCGTCCACATAGGATCAATATGTAGGCATTAATCTTTTATTTCCCCAAATTTTAAAACCGATGACTTTTGAAATTGCTACTAATACTGTGATAGTCACATTTTTCTCACATAATAAACCACAATAAATAGCAATCTCAAAGCGGATGAATGAATGATTGCCAACAAAATAACCCTAAATTAGAAATTGGGTTTATTTGAGCATTATTTAGACAAAAAAGAATCACATTTGTTTTATTGTATTTTGGTAAATTATCACTTTGCACCTTTGAAATTGTTAGTGAGAGTGATAAGCTACTAATTATCAACGGAATAATAAATAAAAAAGGGGCTAATTAATGATATGCAAGAGTCAAATCTAGAATGTACAACTTCCTAAATCTAAAATGGCATCTTAAGGAAGAAATAGTGACAATGATGGTATTGACAATTTGAACTTCATACTTCAAATTAACAAAAAAAAGTCACACATCTATCTCCACATAAACTAAACACCTAACTTTTATGTGATTGTCTAGCATCAAAGTGGCAACTTTTAGCTTACTTGCTAAGAATATAAACAAAAGATAGCCTTTATCAAAATTCTCAAACAATATAAATCCTTTTTTTTCTGAATTAATCAATTCAATCACCAAAATCAATTTTATTAAGTCAAAAATATCCATTTTTGATCCATAATAAACTTCTAACAAGTATAAAATGAACAAAACTTCATAATTAACAAATTTGATTCGACAACTTTACCTTTCACTCTTTATAACCTACCCGAGTTAAAAATGTTTATTAAATGATAAACTTGATATTGTGTTTGTACACAATAAGACCCACATAAAAAAAACGTCCGCTATACTCAAAAATTCGACAAAATTCCTAAAATTATTGGGTATTAGAAATTCTAGCCATCAAATATATATATACATATATTTCAGTCAACTTCTCTCTAATTTTTCAATACGGAATCACATATTATTCGATATGGGATCAGATGTGGCTTATTTACCCACAATCAATTTCCAAAAAAAAAATAAAAAAAAAAGAAATATTTACCTATTTCCTTTGAGCTTGAACCAAGCCTCAGCACAATAAGAATGTGAAACACTAAGTTCACCTTTGCATCCACAACCAAGCATTATAAGATCAGTTTTTGCTGCAAAAAAAGCTAATTTCCATGGCTGCTCAGAATTTAAATGACATATTCTACATACTTTTTCATCACAAATTTCTTCATCCCCACATTTTATATCAACAACCCATGATTTATTTTTATTAAAATTATTTTTTTCAGTAATAATTCCAGTTCCACAACTCTCCCCTGAATCACTGGATCTATTTTCAGAATTTCTAACACTTTCTTCCTGTAAATCTTCTGGTATTCCAACCTCTGTTTCTGGAATTCTTGCATCATTTTTTGTACCCAACATTTTTTTCTTGGATTATTTACATAAATTGCAAAATTTAATATTATGGAAATGGAAACAGAAAAATTAAAATAACCCAAAACTCCAACATAAACAAAAATGAAAATTTTGGATTATTTGATTATTACTAAAATGAGAAAATGAAAAGATAAAGAATTTTTCTCTGCAGATGTACTCTGTCTCTCTCTACTCTTTACCTAGGATTTTACAAAAGATGGGGATTATTAACTTGTTTACCTGTTTTATCTGTGGCAAGTCTTAGGGGGGAGAATATTGGATGGTAATCAAATGAGGTGGGACCGTTTTAGCTTGGCCGGTTCGCTTCTTACCTTTTTTCTATTGTTTTAAGAAAAAATTAACATTAATAATTTTTCTATTGTTTTTAAGAAAAAATTAACATTAATAATTTAATTTAGGAAAAATTATCAAAATAATATAATTTTGTGTTTATTTCCCTGCAATAATAACAACTTTTGATTAACCATAAATAATAGTACCAACTTATGGGGGTGTTTTCATGCAATATACCTAATATGTTAAAAATCAAACTATAGGTGATTATATGACAAAAAAATTTAGTAAATTAGTTAATAAACTAAAGTTGGTACTATTTTAGGAAAAACAACCCCCAAAGTTGGTATTATTCATGGTTAATTAAAAGTTCGTATTATTGTAGGGAAAATAACAAAAGGTTGTATTATTCGCGTTAATTTTTGCTTTAATTTATACAAATTGTTGTGAGAGACGGTCTCTCACAAGAGTAGCTGTTTAATTTAACTTTTTGAACTTTTTGGTTGTTGTTGTGAATAATTTTGTTTTGGATTATTTCGTGATAATTTAATATTTGTCTTTGCTCTTTGGTTCTCTGTGGATAATCCAAAACTTTGTATTAATTTGTTGAGAGCATATTGTATGATTAACCATTATGATTAGTAATACGGTACGTTGTAGGTAAATTTATGACAACGATTAGATTTAATGGAAAATATTCTAAAGGTGGGATTATTCACGATTGATGGATGTAATGTTGGATTATTAAGATCAATCTTTCTTTTTTTTAAAATCATCATTAATTTAAAAAATAATAGATTTTACGGTCTGTTTGATTTATAGTAATAAATACTCTGAATTATAATTAAAAAATTATTAACTTTGATTATGTTTGTTCTACTTTATTCATTTCATTTTTTCTTTAAAATCATTTTAATATTTTAGCATTTGGAGTAGTAATAGAAAATTGTGAAAAAAAAACTTTTATGATTAAAGTTTCATCACTATGTAAATGATATGGTGCAATTTATGAAATATTTATATTTTTTTGTTTCATTATACTTACTGTTGGTGATGATATTTTCTCACACAACAAGTTATAATCGGGTGCGAGTATTTCGGAATGGAGAAAGTAGTAACAAACCATTTGCATTACCATGATTTGCATCAATTTGCATTTTGGGTTGGAATATTAACTTACTATGTCCACAATATGCATTATCTCAAAAAAAAAATGTCCTCAATATGCATCAATTTTTATTTTGTTGTCACGCTTATTTTGCATCATTTTCTTATTTAAAATTTTATTTTACTATCTTCTTTTAATCTCTTTTTATACAATTTAATTTTTCTTTTCATTTTATATCACATTTGTGACATTTCATGACTATTACTCATTTCTAAACTATCCTTAAAAATTAACTTTATTTAAGTATTTTATATATATAATTTTCTTTTATTTTTTGTAATGAACTTTTCATATACTCCACATTGAATGACATTATTATAGTAACATTTTTCTCTGTGAAATTTGAAAATTTTGCATTATTCTTTTCATATTTAGTGACATCTAATGTGTAATTATAATGTATTTTGGTTTGTTTTTTAAAAATAAATTTCAAATGTTAATATAAAAAGAACAAGGAGAGTAGTTATTATTATATTCTCTATCTTATTTAATTTACACCAAATTTTGAGAATTTCCGGTTTAACTCTCACATAGTTTTCTTTTTCCCTTAATCGACCGGTTGATCATAAACACTTGATTTAAAATTAACCCAATAATTCGAATAAATATCTCTAAAAATTTTATATATCGAGATAAATTTAACAAGACTTACATTAATGTATAACTCAAAAAAAAAAAGGGAAGTTAAATGTTTGTTTTTTTAGAAATGGAGAAAGTATTTAGTAGAAGTAGCACAAAAAGGTGTGAATGGAATCACGGTTGAAGAACTTTAATGTAGGTAAATAGGTAATGCAAGAAAGAAGACGTCATTAAATACGCAATTATAAGAGTTATGTGGATCTTGTGACTCGTTACATCAATCAAAAGGCCAAAGGGAGTTGTCATTCATATGCTCCTCAATCCTTCATTTATCATTTATTATACTCCCTCTCATTCTATTTAGTTGTGACTTTTGTTTTTTCACACTATTCATCAATTCCGTTTAATTTATTATATTTATTCTTAATTCATAAGGAAAAACATAGTCGTGTGAGATCTTATTTGATTCCTCTTAATGCAAGGATTATTTTTATCAACTTTTCATAATTTTTAACTAAGCATAATTAGAAATATTAAGAATCGAAATATTACCTTAATAAGTGTGTCCAAATAAATGAGACAATTAAATAAAATCGGACCGAGTATTTGATATTCATCTCTTCCCTTGCTATTCTAATTTTTTTAAGTATAATCCAACCTCATTTTGACAATTGCTTTGGCCCACCATGTGCCTTATTTGGGTTTTAACAATGCATGAAGTATTATCTTGTTTTGAAATACTAGTACAAAACTTACCATAATACTTGCTACTGATAATGAAATTTAATTTTTCCACACATTATATCACATTTAGTAGCAAGTATAATGGAACGGAGGAAGTAAGTGATTGCAACATGTTACATGGAAATGGGTCTATATTAGTTATAAGTATTATGAAACAGAGGAAGTATTACTAATGCCCCTTTGAATTGTTCTAATTAATTAAAAAAACTCTCATAAAAAATGTTGCAAACTCAAAAGGATAAATTAGTGTTTACAATACTAATACTATTTTTTAAGAAAAAATTAATATTTAATACTAAATATATATGGAATAAAAAGAAGATGATAAGGTGGTGAGTCTATTTTCAGATAAAAAATAATATAAAATGACTAACAACTCAAAAAAGATGATGAAAACTGAGTTGAAGAGAGGTTGTATTCTAAAACTTAGCAAAATAAAGGTAAAAATTTGGTCTAAGTGTCTAACGGTTTTCATAAAATTAAACTAAATTATCTTTAATTTGTTTTTATTTTTAAATTATATTTAAAGAAAATCAAAAGTAAATTAATTTGATTATAATTTTTTAATCCAATCTAAACCTAATTAATCAAATATTCAACTATAAAACAAGTAATATAAATCGAAACAAGAAACTAAAATAGTGGTTTAGCCCAATTTACAAAGAGAGATAATGTTTAAATTCAATATAAGATTTATGTTTTTAGTCAGCTCGGTTTCAACTTAATCTAAACTAAAATATTTTGATGTAGGGTTACAATGAGGTGTCGTTTTAGATAATTGAGTTTAAGGATCATTGACCTAATCCTAACTTAATTAATTGGTGGCTTATATGTAAGCATCCATAATAATAGGGTTATTAATTAGGATCATCCAATAGAAGACAGCTTATTCTATGATTGATTTTATTTGATTTTAGTGTTTTGCAATAATTGTTCTTCCATTATGAAATTTGATGTTAGATTCATTTGGCTGTTTGAAATTGTCATTTTGTTGATGGGATTGGGACCTTATTGTCATTCAATTATTCACAATTTTTTTATGCATTTAGAAGTTTATGATAAGCACTCTTGAGGAATAGTTTTGACATGTGCAAGGCTCTTGACCTAGGGCCGGTTCTTAGCCTATTTCGGGTAACCGACCGTTTGGGGTTTTAAAAATATAAAGCGTCTTAAATATTAAATAATGTTATTTAAGTTCGGTCTTAAGCGATATTTTTTAAGTGATTTGTTTGTAAACTTTTATATTTGAAGTAATCTTAGAATATAACATTACAATACATTACGTCTTAATTAATTTTTCTTGGAGTGAAATTTTTTTATCTTTTGATATAATAAAGGACCTCATTTTAACACTACAATAAATTTAACTTTTTGCGACATTGAATTTAGTGGCATTAAAAATGGATTTAGTGGCATCAAAAATATGTCACTAATTCATATTTTTAATGTAATAATTATCGATTTTTATTTAAAGTTCCACCATAAAGTGATTTAGCGACACTTTATTTGATCTTTAGTGGCATATGTAATTGTTACTATAGTCTATAGTGACATTTGTGAGAAATGTCACTAGATCCTATGTCGCAAAACGTTTTAGTGTGATTTTTTTAATCTGCTGCTAAAAAGTCTAATAAATGTCATTAAATCCTCTATATATACTATTAGCAATTTGAAATACCGACATTTAAATTAATTAATGTCGCTAAATATATCCTACTAAAAGCAAAATTATGTTGTATTGTAAAGACATTGTTAAAATAAATAGGACCTCCAAAATCTTTACTCCGCCATGTCTTCACCGTATTGCATTGACATCTCTAAATTAAAAACTTAAGTATGATCTTCAAAAAAAAAAAAAGGAAAAATTACCCTGAATAATACGACCTTTTACTGATTTCCCAAGATTAATACGAACTTTCAATTAATCACGAATAATACGAAGTTTAACCTGTGTTTTTCGCTGGTATAACTGACTAGTTTGTAACCGGTAAAACAGGTCATTTATGACCGTTGCAAATCAGATTGCATCCCCAACCTCTATTTCATTCTTTTTTTCCAGATTTTTCACCTCATTTCTTTACTTCATCTTTCATTTTGATTACTTCCTTATATCTTCAAAAAAATTACTTCTTACATTTTCATTTAAACTAATTTGATGTTTTATTACTTCCTTCAATCTTCAAAAAAATTATTTCTTCCATTTTCATTTTAGTTACTTCCTTCGATCTTCAAAAAGACATTTTATCTTGGTCTATGAAAATGGTTTTACACATCTCACACAAATACTCAAACCCTACAACTTATTTTTTTAATACCCCACCATACCAAAACTTCAAAGTAATTGAATCATACACATTAGCCTAAAAACAAGCAAAAAACACTAAATTACATACAATTTCGAGTAAGAACAAGTATTAATCGAATAACAATGAATGCCAAACTAAAATTTTGGGTTTTTAGAACCCTAATTTTTTGGTGTTAGTAAAGTTTAAGGATAAATAATGCAATTGAGAACTATAAACTAACCATTATATGCGTTTATGTAGCCTGAGTGTTATCGTCTTCTTCAATTTGTGCCTTCGAAGCTTGGGAGCAGTGGTCTTTAATGGTGTAATTTAACGGGAGAGAAGAAGAAATTTTTGAGAGCTAACATACAGTAGCATCAGTAAAAGAAGAGTAAAAGTTATGCTTTCTCACTCATAAAATACTTTTTCTTAAAAAAAATTAGCTAACACCATATTTAACCGGTTATAGGTAAAAAATTATACCAACGAAAACACATGTTAAACTTCGTATCATTCGTGGTTAATTGAAAGTTCGTATTATTGTTGGGAAATCAATGAAAGGTCGTATTATTCAGGGTAATTTTTCCAAAAAAAAACTCTTAAGATTAGCTTGCATTACATTTATTTTACTTTTAAGTATTGTTTGTATGGAGTTAGAGTCAGGGTTCAAGGGGAGGAGAGTAACAGACAGATCATACTCATGTAGTCTCTCAAGAGAGGACAAGGGGAAATGTGTGCTCTTAATTTATCTTCTAAATAGATAGGTTCCTGCAAAGAGAAAGTTAAGTGGCACACAACACATTTAAAAAAACAGCTACAGCTTACAACACACATTAAACCTATAATTGAGAATTATTATTTATATGTAAGTCTCAAAATATAAAAAAAAAATGAATTAATTAAAATATATTTTGAGCGCATTGTTGCTTGGCCTCGATGTCTAACTATGGTCTATTAAAAACATGTATTTTTGGCTAAGGGAAAGTACTTTTGTTACATCAGCTACCTCATATATGTTTGTGAAATTTTCTTATATAATATATAGGTAAATAATAGTTATTTAAGAAAGTAGTAAATTATATTTATGTGTCCCTATTTTATAGGAGGACTTTTGAAAATTTTATTTTATCTTTTTCTTATTTTATTTAATAATATTAATTATTTTGTCCTACAGTTATTATTTAAGATATTATTTAAGATTTTCTACTAGTGAAATGATCAAATAAGATCTCATCAACAAAAAATTTATTTAATATATTTTTATGCAAAGACAATGAACAAAAAATTTTAAATAACCTTTAATTGTAATTGGTCCACTTACACATTAACACTAGTGAAAGAGCTCATCAATCCAACATGTGATATAATGTTGTGTCTTAGATACTTTATATGTATTTAATATATTTTTGATGTTTTTATAATTTTACATATATATCAATATTTATAATTTAAAGGAGAGTTTTTTATTTATTTTCGTTTTCATGATTTATTTATTGATAGGAAAAAACTGATTTACGTACACAAACAATGGGTTGTACTTTATAGTTAGTTTATTTTCATCGGCTATTTTTTCTAAAATAAAAAAAAGTTAATATTAAAAAATAAGAAGATAACCTTAAACCTAAAACTTATTACCTATAACCTCTTAATAACAATTTAATTTTTAAAAAATAAAAAAATTTCATATTATAAAATACGAAGCTAAATAAATTTTTTTTCAAACACAACCTTAAATCTAAAAATTTTCCGCAAAATACTCTTTTGTTCATTATTTTCTCATTAAGGTTACAAATTATTAAAAATACAATATAAAGATCAAAAATAATTCTGTAGTAGTGTTAAAGAATAGATCCACATATTAATAGAAAATTGACTGTTTAACTTTCGTAGTTTTAATTATTTTCCTACATAAATGCATTATAATTTGGAGTTTTTTAAAATTCCTTTACTTTCAAGATTGATACTATTACTACATTTCTTTATCAGATTCTGTTTGGTTTGTAGTCAGTTCAATGTAGTTTCCTTCACTCGATTTTAGTAAGAAACAAAAGGTTTGACATATAGATCATTCTCATTATCACTAATCAAACAGGCCGTAAGAGTTGCAAAATCCCTAATTCTATAAGTTTGAGAGGCTAAAATCCCTAACCAGTTACCATTAGAGTCGGCTCTATCACATAAGCGGCATGAGTGTTGGTTTATGGCCCATTATTTATGGGCCCAATAATTCAATTTATCTGATTTTGAATTAAATATTAAACAATATAATATTTTTAGTTTCTGACTAGCAGATGGTATTTAATTTATTTATTTTTCTTTGATAATTATTCAATTTAGGTAACTAATAAGTAATTAATTCTATTATTCCAATAAAAAAGTGCTTCTATTATTATTTTGTTGTATTTTCTTCTTTAATAAAATTAGTTGTAAAATCAATACCTTATTTAATTAATAAAAGTAAAATAGTACTTTATTATTACAAATGGACATACATGTTTGTACTCATATTTAATTTTCGCTTAAAACCCTTAAAATTTCAGGAACCGCCCTAATCACTCCAACTTGAAAACTCTCAACTAGACGCCTCCAATTTGTGCTCTATAAATGCTCCCCTTCGTTGGCAAGTATATATGGAGCATAAATTCCATAAATTAACAGCAAAAGGTTTTTTTTTTCTCACACATTTTTTTTTTTTTGAGGATTTCTCACACAAATGTTTAGGAAATGCGAACAATGTAGTTTTTCTCATGAAAATCCTAAACAAAGTAGATACAAAAGCAATCTCTCATTAGGTGTCATCCAAACTCTTTATAGACGTAGATGATTCTCATATACCGACTACTGCTAATATACTCCCTCCTCCTTCTGAAATACTCGCTATATTTCTATTATTGACAGTATTTATTGTTCAAGCTTATTTTATATATTGCGGATAATGTATAAGAAAAAATATAGTCAAGTGAAATCTTGTTTGAATCGTCTAATCACATAATTATATAATTAACTTTTTTATAATTATTAGACGTGTATAATTTTATATATATATATATATATATATATATATATATATATATATATATATATATATATATATATATATATATATATATATATATATATATATATATATAAATGACCAAAATTAACGAATTGGAGTACATAAAATGTCAAATGCAACAAGTTTAGTGGAAAGGAGGAAAGTATGATAATTCTCAATTATTTAAATCCAGGTGATCTTGGGAGAGACCGTCTTAAAATAAGACAGCCCAATATTCCAGCCTATCGCGCTCCATACATGCTTTATCTCTTCCTTTTCATTTTCTAGGCATTTTTCAATTTTAATCTTAAAGATATCAATTTTTGACCTTAAAGATATCAATTTCAATTTAGGTAGAAATTGATCAGTTTAACGTCACAATTGATCACTTATAGGTTCAAATTGAAATTTTTACTTGAATTGATATGTTTAAGTACTAATTTACGTTGAAATTGATATCTTTAAGGTCCAAATTGAAAAATGCCCAGAAAATAAAAAAAACAAAAAAATAAGTTGATCAACTTCAAAAAAATAGGCGCGCGTGTAGAATACGTGCCTGCAATGGGCCGGCCCAGTTGTGGTCTTAGAATAGGACGGTCTTACACAAGTTTTTGTGATTTAAATCTAGTTTGATATGATTAAGTTCCAATAAGAATAATAAGTTGATCAACTTTGATTTGATTTGACTTGATATGATCTTCTGTTTGGGGTAAAATCGATTGTTTTCCTCTAGTCCTCCTTATAAAAGGGTACGGGTATAGATTGTCCGTCAACTTCCTTCACCCAGACCATGCTCTCGAGCGGAATATTGGTTATGATGATGATGACGACTTGATATGATCTATACCAACAAAATGAGTAATAAGTGAAAACTTTATTACTTCCTCCGTTCTCAAATGTTTTCCTATTTGGCATATTTCATCTTAAGAGAAAGAAATTTAATTAATGTTTTTGACACATATTTAGAAGATAAAATATATTCATGTGAGATCTCGTTAGATTCGTCTTTATATATACTTTTTTATTATGTATTTTTTATAATTTTTTATTATGTATATTTAGAGATATTAATGTTTAAAATTTGCACTGAAAAGTACTGTGCAAAAAGTAAATAGAAAAAACAAAAATAAACGGATGAAGTATTTAATAAAATAATATATTTACTATCTAAAAGTATCTATATATCTTAAAAGTATCTATATATCTTGATTATCGTGAATAGAAATTTTATTAAGAAATGGAGGGAATAGTTAACACCCATTGGGTTTTGAAATTTTAATTTGTCTACTTACAAAATAGTCTCAACTCTGTAAGTGATGGAAAATTTGTTATTAGTTCATATGCTTGTGCTTTGTTTTAAGATTATTAAGTTTGTTCTTATAAATTTATAGATTCAACCAAACATTTAAACCTCTCAACATTGCCATCAAAAAAGGCTTCACCAACCCATATCCTCTTCAAGTCACTACAACCCCCACTTTGAGCATTTAGTTAGAGAGATAGAAATGCAAATATATTGCTACCATCTCTCACAAGAATTTGTGTAGATGCAAACCAACAGGAGTTTAACAATCTATCTGGCCTAAAAAGTAACCCGATAAATCTAAGCATCATTATTATAATCATTCATCGTACCCGGTATGATGCATAGACAAGAAAAAAAATACTTGGTGGATGAACTAAAGAAAAATAAAAGCAAACATTACTTTTCACATGATGATAATAAAGGATTTCAGGTACTACACTTCTCTGTCCAAGTTTGCACTAGTGCAATGACAATAGATAAACTACACTACTACAGGATACAACATACAGAGGAAAGAAAATATAGAAAAAAAATACATCCACCAACTACACTTTCGTCTCCGCCGCTCTTCAGCGATCTCTCCTAATCAGCCATGAACAGTTACAACATCTACTAACTTGAGTACATTATCAGATTGACCTTTCTATCAACAATTTACAGACAAAAAAGCACATTGGCAGTGAGAACAAGTAAACCACGCAGAGGCAGCACTCCAGCTACAAGGATTGCTCACTTGCTCGAGCTGAGAAAATTATATAGGAATGCCTCCAGAAATTGAGACCAAGTTTTTGCTCAAGGTAATCCGCAGGATCTCGCTTGTCAACCGGCAAAAAACATTTATGTGTGTCATTTCAATGTTTAGGTCCTTGTAGGGTGCATCAAATTATGTTCATACGGTCGCCTCACGTGCTCCGGAATCAACTTGTTAATTAGATCTGGTGAAGCTCCAGACAGCTGCAACAAGATTAAGCAACAAGGATTTGATGACTCATTTTATGTTAGATTCTCCAATTATAATGAGAAGAATTCATCACAAATGCAAATATTAGAAGGAAGGTAAGTGCCCATTAGATGTTTTACAGATGCGATGACCGGAAGCCCATATAATGCGTGCGAGATGAGATGATAAACTTGAGTCTAAACAATGCAGAAGAACATGAACAGCAAGCCTATGTTAAACCAACTATGTGAGAGATCGCTGTGATACCCCAGATTTAGCTTGAAAAGGGATTGATAGACTACTCGTATCAACAAGGTGCATCTTCTTTTCATGGGAGTCCATTTGCTAAGAGCTCCACAGTTAAGCGTGCTTGGTGGGGAGCAATCTTAGGATGGGTGACCTCCTGGGAAGTTTTCTCAGGTGCGCATGAGTGAGGCCAAAGTGCGCTGGAAAGACTTGTGTTAGTCTGTGGGGCCAGTCTACAGTCTCCATGAGTAGTCACCAGTGGTCCGTTGGGCCGAGGTGTTACAATCGCAACATGGATTATTTGATTTAATTCAGTTAATCTCAGGATATCAACATGGCCAACTACACACAACAGCTAGCCACCAAAGGAAGTCATAAGAGTTGTATACTTATAACATTCTATGCAATAGCTCAAAATTCATTGTGTTTATCTATATTCCCATTCCAAAAAAAAGGAGAAAGTTCACCACATCCAAAAACTTAATGACCTCAAATAGACTTGCCACCCTAAAATATTTCTGAACAGTACAAAAAATAATTTTGGAGCAATACATTTTACATAAGCATAAAAATGATGAACTTAAATGTAATGAACTAAGCATAATGTATAGCAAACTTACTTCCTGTTTGAAATTAAAAAGAGGGGGCAACGGGCGACCATTAGGTAGGCGAGCATTTGGTTCTCGGAGTTCATCAAAGAAAGGATGCGCGCATGCTTCCAACTATACAAAATGGATAAGATTCACAATCATCACCAAAAAAAACTTCAAATTTCACGGAAATACAATTACGGCAGACCATATAGCATCAATAGATTTTGTTCATATAAACATTCAAACTTACAGCAGTGCAGCGCAAACTTGGTGAGTATTGAAGCAGCCTTGAAGCCAGATCAATGGCCTCTGGAGGCATACGCTTGTGGAAAACCTGAAACCAACAAAAAAGTTTGGAACTGCTCAGAACTCAGACCTAACAAATCAACTGAGGGGATCAAGCTTTAAAGCAATAAGCTGCTCTAAACTCCCTATCAATTCATCAATCATATGTGGCAATGTCGCCAATATGCAAGGAAAAACTAAAAACATCCACAGAAATCATTACACAAGCATGTATCATCAACGAACTATTATGTCTCCCAACTATCTCAACAACAAATGTAAAGTGAAACAGACAAAAGTGAAATACCTTGTGCCAGGGAGTTGCTTTTATTTGTGGAAACCTAAAGTCAGAATAATTTGGATTCATGCATCGTATCTCTTCCCGTGTTGGTGTACCAAGAACCTTCAAGAGCAAGCAATGAGTTTTCATCAAAATCACAATTTAAAAGAGACAAATGCAACATGACTGCTCCAGTTTTCTCAAGCGTACCTTGATGATCTCAACAAGCTGATCTACAGCATTTTCTCCAGGAAACAACGGCTAAAAAAAGGAAGAACATAAACCAATGAGCATGCTCCAATGCTTGACAAATAGATTACCCCTCTCTTTTAGAGCTCTTAAATTGTAGCAAAGCTAAAACAATCTTTAAAAAAGTAGGCTCACCTGACCCAGCAAAAGTTCAGCGAGAACACAACCAGCAGACCATATATCAATCGATGATGTATATTCACAAGCACCAAAAATGAGCTCCGGAGCCCGATAGAACCTAGAGCATATGTATGAGATGTTGGCTTCACCCTTAACCTGTTTGAAGAATGTACTAGGTCAAAAATCTTTACTTGCTTGATGAATTGACCATTATCATTCCTCGTTATTAAACAAGCGTCTAGAGCAAATGAATGAAAACGAGGCAAAAGCACTGTAAGTGCAACTTAACCAATGAATATTTGCAGTACAGAGAAGCATGCCCCTAACTAAGGCCACTACAACTAAAAAATTGAAACTTTAAACACACGATGACTGTAGATAGTAAACAAAGGGAAAAGGAAGTTTACATACAAGGACTTTTGCGCTTCCAAAATCACATATTTTGACTTGATGGGTGAGGGGATCAACCTGCAACAATCAGATACTTCAAATTCCGCTCTATTGAGCAAAATTTAATCAATAAATACATAAATAATCAAATAACATACTAAAACATTCTGAGGCTTCAAATCTCTATGGCAAACTCCAGGAACATTATGCAAATACGCCAAGCCTCTAAAAATCTGCAAAGCAATGGTTTGTTAAAAAGATTGATGGTACCTACATAGAAAATTGACTTTTTTAGACAATGAACAATCTATACCTGATAAGTGTACAGCTTAATGTAGATGAGTGGCATTCTCTGATTAGCACTACTATAGTGCTTTAGAACTTTAAACATGGTCTCAGGAACATACTCCATCACCAAGTTGAGGAAAAGCTCATCTTTAATAGTGGTTGAGAAGAAGCAGTGTTTGAGCGAGATTACGTTCGGATGATCTAGCACTCTCATCAACTGTAACTCACGGTTCTTATACCTTCTATCTTGCAACACCTTCTTAATTGCCACTGTTTCTCCGTTTTCCAAGCATTTAGCCTGTAAACAAAGGCAAAATCAGAAAAAGACTAGAAACAATTTGGTACTACAAAACACTTCAATTGATGATGTGTTCACCTGAAATACAATTCCGAAAGATCCATTTCCCACAACTCTTTCAGCCATATAACTGATGGTCTATAAGGATTAAAAATTGCGTTAGCATCACATCACGAAGACATAGACCAGCTTAATAACACACAATTCAAATCATAAGGCATTGAAACGTCAGTCAAACACCTTCAATTCCAAGTTTGGAAAAACGAGCAAGAAGTTGGTGTATTTCCCACTATATTACACCAAATGACAACCAACCCTAATAGCTTGAAGACACTAAAACCCCTATCTCGGATGAAATCAAGCAGGGCTTTCAAGCATACAATATATATGCCTAACGCCTTAATCCCGAATATACGGGGTCAGCTTCATGAACCAGAACCAAATCAACATACAAGCATAGAAGTCAAAAAAAATGGCATAGGTAAACAAAAAACCAAACAAAGTGAATACATTTTATCCACTTAGCCACTCGATCAAATAAGAAGAAATTCACTAAAACCTAACAAGGACAAGAGATAGAAAATCCAGCACAGAGCATACAACATACTTGCTTAGGTTCTCCATTTTTGCCCCCGATTGTCGTGGAAATAATGTGGCCAGTGACGGATTCATTGTTGTCTACCACAGTGGAAGATAGCTCCTGTAAGCAATTGGACATTAGCCGTTGAAACCAATCATTAGTACACACTATACCACAAAAGAAAAGTAAATCTGAGAACCTACAATCAACAGCTATAAGAAACTAAACTGAAGAAAACAAAAGGCAGGATAATGAATTGTAAGCCAAAACTACAAGAATATGCAAATGAACTTGTTGAGTGCTGTTAGGGTAGTACTTAGGATCCAAAGACTTAAGAGTAAAGATTAATACAAGAGATTCTGCAGCAGTGACCTAAATCAAGCGCATTTTCAGATCTAGTAAGCTATAAGTTAGCAAAAACCAAGTATATTACAGCTCGAAACAACAGAAAAGCAAGCTTCAACCAATCAATTGAAAACAAAACTTCGAGAAATAAGTTCAGAATGAACAAAATCAAGCTCCGAAAAACAGACAAACAAAAAATTAAGATTCATTTATAGATCAGACAATAAAATTAACATTGTATGCGAAATTAAGCAAGATAACGGTAGGATCAAAAGAGGAGATTAAACTCACCGACCTAGATCTACAAACAACGAAAAGACAAGGAAAAAAAGAGAGAAAAGAGAAGAACAAGAAGAAGACGAATACCTTGTCGTCGGCCATGGAAGAGGAAGAGAGAGAAAGGAGGAGTTACAAAAGCATGGATATGAAAATGGAGTTAGAGAGAGAGGAAGGGAAGAGAGAGAAAAGGAGAAGACCCCAGTTACGACACTACCATGTGAATACAGCTCTTCAGTTTTCCCCCTTCAATTCTGAGACCCCATTTTTCCTTTTTCTTTTTAATTTATTATAATTGTTTTTGTAATAAAAAATAAAATGAAAATGGTAAAGACGAAAAGTAAAAGTATGTTTGGACTTTCATTATCCCGTTGTCTGCTGTGGACTGTGGAGTGTGGTGTGTTGCTACTTTCTACTTTCTACTTTCTACTTTCTTTTGGTTAAGAGTCAAATTCTGTTAAATTCCCCAAAACACCCTCAATTGCTTCCTTTATTTACAAAATGGAATTAGTAATAGAAAAAAATACCTAAAATAAAATAATTCAACTTAGATTATCCTACAATAATCTCACCAATTGACTAACTATGAATAATCTCAACTTTAAGGGGTATTTTTCTAGAGTATACTTTAGTAACTCGATGACCTGCATAGTAGGTAATCCACCAAAAAAGTAAACTGAAAATTAATTTAAAATTAGAGAATAATTTTAAAATTTTACATAAAAAATTCTAAATAATAAATAAATCATAAATTTTTTAAAACATTTTTTAGAAATTTTTTCGACATTTTATTTTAATTTATCTTTATTTTGAAAAACATAAAAATTGCTATAACAAGTCATCCAGTAATCGTGGTTTACTTTAGGAAAATACCCCTCAAAGTTGTGATTATTCATGGTTAATCAATAGGTGGGATTATTGTAGGAAAATCACGAATATGTTGGATTATTTATTCTAGGTAATTTTTCCTTAGTAGTATGGTCGAATCACCCGACTTAAAAAAAAGTGGGTTGGGACAATATTTTTTAAACACAAAAAACTTGGGTGAGACCGTCTCACTTGTGAGACGCGTATTATTGGGCCGGCCCAATTATATATATTTTTTATCAATTTTACAAATTAAAATGTCAATTTTAAGAGTAAAAAAACCAATTTAAAGACTTAAAATAATAATTTCAAAGATTTAAAATTAACATTTTAAATCATGAAATTTGAAAATTTTAAGACATAAAAGTTTAATTTTAATACTTAAGAAATCAATTTTAACACTTAAAAGATCAATTGCTAGACTTAAAATTCTCACTTCAGCTTTAAAATACTCAAACATTAATGTTGATATTATAAACCTTGAAATTGACTTTTTAAATCTTAAAATTGGATTTTTAAGTCTTAAAATTGTCCTTTTAAGTCTTAAATTAGTATATTAAAATATTCTAAAAACTTATTGGGTCTTGGGCCGATTGTTCGAATAAAGCGGTCTCACAGGAGAGTTTTTGTTTTTTAAATAATTTAGTATAATAGATGGGTGATAATCATTCCCTAAGATGAACAGGTGGATAGTGACACAAAAACAATACCCGTTGATAAACCTATTCCCCGCTTATTTTATAAATATATAATTTACTATTTTTTAACACAAGTTTTTAAATGAGATGGTCTTAACAAGAAATGTACTAACTAATAATTATATGAGCTTGTTTTATGATAAAACAGTCTCATATATGATCACCATTTTTTTAAATCATATGAGAAGATAAAATACTCTCTCTAGACTCTAATAGTGCAAATTCTAAGTCCATATTCAAGTGTCTCGTCTTTTGAGAATGTTTGAGTTTTTTGAATACTGCATTGAATTGTTTTCAATTTAGTTTTAGACTTTTTTTATTGTGATTATATTTCTTGTGTGAATGTTTGTTTATATTTTTAAGATTAAGATTATTTTAAAAAAATTTATTGGTCATGCCCATTTACCTACGAGTCCAGTCCACTAAGAAAAAGGGCGAAAAGCAGCAAAGTTATTAAGTCTGTATTGAAGGACGAAATTTTATAAATTCAAGTCTACCAATTCACTGACTAACCCAACTGATCAAATTTTAGCATGATCCATATTTTGAACCTCTGACAAATTATATTTTTGTGAAGATTGTATGTGTAAATTCGAATTGCACTCATCTTGTTTTCTTCTGTTTGTTTTTTTATTGTTGATTTTTGTACTTGAAAGTTGTAATTGAAGTTTTTATGTGATAATTTAAGTTGCAATTGGAGTTTTTATGTGACAATTTTGAAGTACAAAACTTTTTTTAAGAGGATAAATTTTTTTATCAGCAACTTCATAGTAAATTACTTACAACAATTATTAATTAGCTTTATATGAAATAGGAGCAATAATAACCTCCTTAATTAAATATTCAAAAATTATTGAGATATGTTAGAAAAATTATGAAACACCAACAACTGTCTTATTTAACAAGGATAGATTAGATAATCCATATGAAAATGACAGAAAAAATAATTATTTATATAGGTTATTAGAATTGAACTCATATAATAAGAATTCTTGATCACTAAACTAACTCGTGATTCTCATAAACATTAACAATTTGTTATAGGCTCTAACATATTATTACAAGTATGAAGTATAAGATAAGGTCAATATGTACATGCTCAACATGAATGAACTTGTTGTGTACATATATAGAAACCATATGAACAATTTACGGGCATACTCTATTTGATACGATGGGATCATAACCTTTAAGTCACCTACTTACCTTTTGAGTTTTGCGGCATCCTTGTATCGGTTGTAAAATGTAATCCAAATGAAATAAGTGTGCCAGAAATTATTTTGTTGCACAATATTTATACGTTGGATAATATTTTTTGTTTAGTTTTTACATTTCTTGTAAAATAAACTAAATAACTGAATGCGATGGAACTTTTGTAAATAACTTTCAAGTTCAAAAATAAAAAAAAAATAGAAATAGAAATTTTATGTAATTATAACTTTCATAATCTCAAAATAATTAACATACACATTAGTGATGACCCTTATTCAATTTTTTTTAATTTTCAATTTGAACATTTAAATTCTTTCAAAATGTGGATTTTTTGTTGGATTTTTATTTTTAGAAATAATTGTAAGTTGATTAGTAAAAATTATTTCTTTTGAAAAAGTAAAAAAATTCAGACAAATGCATGTATATATTATGGAGCTCAATGGGTAACGAACTTAGAAGAGGTTGTTTATTATTCCCGCCAATTGCTTCCATTTGTTTGGTACGTCGATTCAACCCTCCCCCAAAAAAGTTCTATAATTTGATTGCTTAATTTCATAACCCTAATTCATTTTCCCCATATCAAATTGTAAAATGACTAAATTTCTAGGGTTTCCTTCTTGTATTTCGTTCTTTATCGTCGCCTTCATCGCGATCAATCTCGAAATGGACGGTCAAAGCAACTCAACTAACCACTAACATTTGGAGTTCGGTGAGTAGCAGTTTTTTTCTGATGTGATTGTTAAACTTATTTATTATAATTTATCAATTCATGGTTATTGCAACTCAGAAATTTAATATATATTGCTTTTGTTTCACTCACATATCATTGTCTTGCTTCACTTTGAATTCTTTTGTTGGTGTATTGACGTTTCTATTTTAGCTAATTTGACCCTTTTAAATGAATAATTCCATCGAATTAAATATGTGAAACGTCTTCTGATGATTTGGCATGTTGATTGTGTCAACTTATTTGAGATATGGTAGAAATTTGTTGGCTGATCTTTTAATTTAAATAATCATGTGGAAAAAGAGGTTGCTTGTTTGATTATATTTTGGGGAGAGAATTCTGAATTCTTGTTAAGGTAGTTGGAGTTATAGGGAGAGATTGAAATTTTGATGGGGAAGCTTGGTTCTCCTAAAAGTCCACATCCTCATCCTGCTAATGTTGATTTCTTGTTTGGGATGAGAGATTGTCCATCAAGATGTTTCGGGACTACTACCAATAGTGATTATTCTTCAGGTAGGAGGATGTCCGGGGCTTATCATTATTGGAGCAAGACTTTTTTGTTTGGTAGCTTAAAGGGTCATAGTGCTAATAATATTGTTGCAAAACAAGCAAATGGTAAGGGTGCGTATGGTGGAAAAAGGCAAAATTGGTTCCATAAGCATTTAAGGTGGATTAGTTTTGCTATTGGGTTGACAGGTTTTTTGTTCTGGTTGGATTCTTTCATGTTTGTGGAGTTTGATGCTGTGAATTTTCACAAAAGTTCCGTGTTAGAAACAAGCATGTGGAAGGTATGGGACTGTATATTTTGGTTCTGTTTCAGCTGTCAGCTTTTTGTATGAGTCTTGACTAGTGGTGCAAGTCATTAAGATAGGATTAAAACTTTAGTTTATTATGGGAAATTACTTTGAATTATCCGTGCTTGATTTAAAAAGGTTCATACTTCTTTTAGTTAATTTATGTTAATAAGGATGCATCCATTCTTGATGGAGCCAATGATTCGTTCCTTGGTTTCTTTCATGGGTCAATACAAAACAACCTCTTTGTTTTTACTAGGGTTAGCTCCCCGTACGTTCGAATCCTTTGTAGGTGGGAGCCTATATCGGAGTCACTTAATGGCTTTGGTGTGAAGAAATGTTGTGTGTTGATAAAGAAAAATGCACCTAGGACTTTACAATTTACATATAAACTTCACTTCGTACTTTAGGCTGAAAAAGGTATTCAACAGACCAATTTATGTTTTAGAGCTACTAGGAAATCAAAATCCATATGAGGGGTAGTTTATGCTTCTCCCATGAAATGTTCTGCATTCCCTTCCAGGAAGATTTTATTACAAATTACAACTATTGTGGGTGAATCTTTGGTATTGGATGGGGTATGTATATTTAATACCCTTAATCTAACAAAGCAAGAATAGTAGAAATGTGCTTTCGTCAAAAAACTCCTGTCAAAAACAACTTGAACTTTTGATAGGATTAATAGAGACTTTTAGACCAATGCACAAATCTCAGTGCACCTCATAGTCCTTTCAAACACACATCTTCTGCCAATATGTGGTCATGTAGATTGTTGTTTCAAGTCTACGAAGCCAGATAATACTTTGGTATACACTTACTATAGAAACAACCTTTGTTGCTTGGACTCTCATTTTACCTTGAGTACCTGAGTTAGACCCCTGATGCTCTGGCATGGGTAGGACAGACTCTTCGACGTGGTTCAAAAATGATGGGAGTTTTTAATATAAGCTAAGTCGGACATGGGCATACTAGTCCGACTTTTATCAACAGATGTGTAACTAGTTTTTTTCAGCTAGTAGTTTCGAACTGCTAGTAGATACATGGATTGTATTTCTTTGGTGTTCACCAGTGTCACATGATTCGCTACTTAATTTGCATGTCTCGATTCGAGATTCGCTCAAAATGGACCAAAAATAGCCCAAAACCGACCAAAATTCGCTTTTTTCGATTCGCGATTCGCAGAGAGATTAGCGAATCATGTGACAGTGGTGTTCACTGTACTTGGCAATAGTGTGCCACAAATTTCTTTAAGGGTGTATTTTTGGAAATCCTGTCTCATCACGTACCCTCAATATTTATTGGCGTTTCTCAACTTCTCTTACAAGTTGCAGCTGTGCATTTGATAACTCTATTACAACCTCATTGATCTTCTTAACTCAATAATGCTTCTCTTTATTTCTGACTTTTTTAGGTCTAGCTTCTTACATATCTTATCTCCTTCATGTGGCCATTCCGTTCTATTTTGGCAGATCACTTCATTCTTATACTATGTGTCTCCTAGATGGATTACGTATTTGACAAAACATCCTAGTATTAGCCTATTAACAAGTTCACTTAAAAACATTGATGTAGTGTGAACACTTGGTAAAATTAAGCAAAGCTAGTCTAATGGCTACCTGATTGTGTTTTACATTGAGTTTAGTTTGATACGGGACAAAATATATCTACTTGCAGCCTTCCTCATGGACCTCATCCATGGGCCTCTCATAATTCAAAGATTTCATATAGTGTGAGTGTCCCACCTGGTTTGTGTTGATATGTCATATGCTTTATTAATATAGTGTCCCACTTGGTTTGTATTTCTGATTTGGTTCTTGTCAAGGTACTGCAATAACATCAGAGGGCTTTATGGTTATTGACTATTTGTTCACTTTTTTAAACATCTTTGAGAATGTAGCACGCTTATCTGTGTCCCTTGTCTTTTCTTTGCTAAAATATGTCGACTGTCTGCAACACTATTTTATGAGGATGGATTTGATGATATTATGGAAGACTTTTCTATGACAGAAATACGAACATTGATAGCAAACTTAACTAAGGTCTTTGAGTCTATAATCTTGAACCACAGTCCATGAACCACACTACATTAAGCAGGGTTAAGGATGACTGTCATACCGTTGTGATTGTACAAGTATATTTTTCCATCGATACTTTTTTGAACTTCACCCTTTAAAATATTAGCATTCTTTGGCTATCATGCAGCTGCTTATGTTTTTTCACATTTTGGGTTTTGTGAAAATCACTTCTATGCTTAAGGATATAAATGGTAGAGATTCTCATTGACTGATTATAAGTTTACATATTTTGATGGAAAGGATATTAGAGGTATTTCTAACAAGAAAGAAAGCTCTTCGTTGCTTATGTATGGTCGTCTTCTGAAATTGGCATCTAGCTCTCCTGCACAGGTTTTCATTTAGTGCATACACAAACTCCTACATTTTGTTTCCTTTTTCATACGATTTCCTTTCTGTGTTTCTGTATGCATTTTTGGTTAATTATGTGTTTCAATATCAATGATGCAGGATGGACGTGATTCAATTAATCCATGGAAAGAACCTTCTTCACAAGCATCAGTGTGGAAACCTTGTGCGGATAGGCCAGGGCCAAAAGATAAAGGTAATTACACATTTCTCTTATGCCGGCTTATTACTGCCTCCTTTTTTGGCTGAAAAAAAAATTCCTTTTCAAGACTTTTGCTTCAGCCACATACTTTGACAACTTGGCAACAAATCGAGCTAGGTGAATTGCATGTGTTGTAATCAGAGGACTTGACCATAGGATTAAATACACTTGTAACACAAATCACCTTCTCTACTTCAATCAGCAGTAATTAGTTTTTTTCTCCTTTCTTGTTCATGTTGCAGGAAGATTTAAAAAAAGTAATGGATACATACTAGTTAGTGCAAATGGTGGTCTCAATCAACAACGAGTCGCCGTAAGTTCACAACTCTTCTTATTTTCTCTATTCCATCAAGCTTCTATTCCTGTTAGAATACAACTATCATGATTAATGCAATTTCTTTTGGATGCTAAGAAAAATTCCCCCGGTTACTTTAAAAACCCTTTGAACATTCCATTATCTCAATGCCATTAATGGCTCCCACATAAGGTGGGTTAGGAGGGTCTTGTGTACGCAATATTGCCCTTATTAGTGATAACACTAACAACAAGGTTGTTTTTGATAGACCCTTGGTAGCAAACATCGTGTGCAACTTCACATAGATAAGAAGTGCACATGATATGATGAGTCATTTTACTATAATCCATTATAAGAAGTGAAAACAATCTTTGATTGAGTAAATTACACATATTTTGTCCTCCTAAGAGATAGGATTTTCGTAGAGTCATTTATCTTTTTAATTGTTGGAATTGAGGCTTTGTTGAAATTAAATTTTTTTTTTTTGTCATTGCATGATTGACATTTAAAGGATTTGAAATAATCCTTTAGCAGTAACTGGTTGTTCTGATTTGATTATGCACTATAGGGCCTTTGCCATACTAACCTCTTTCATGGATTTTTAATTCAACAACATTTCATTAGCTGAGTGCCATTATGTGATTTCCATCCAGGAGGCGAATGCAAGCAACCTTACTCTTATTAGTGATAACATAGAGTTTGTTTCCGTTTGACCCTTGGTAGAAAACATCACTTTAAATGATTAAGAAGTGCACAAGATATTGTCCATTATAATCTGAAAACAAAGAAATATGATTCTTTGACCCCATCAATAATGGACACACATGTTACAATTAGTATTAATGAAAACAATTATAACTCATTGCTATATCAAGAAAATAGGAGTACAAACCCAATATATCAATATAAGACAGGAAAATTATAAGAGATCATCAACCTTTAATGGTAACTCTTGAGGGACAACTATGAAAGTTGAGGCATATCATTGTTATGATTAGTACCCCAAGTAAATAGATATTATCACCCCCTAAATCTACTCCTAGTACAAATCATGGGCATCTTTTCTAAATCAAGTTTATCCATCCCATGTTTATAAAATTTGATGTTAGATAACATAATTGCTAAATTTTAGAAAATTATGAGTAATTTTTTATTATCAAATAGCGTTTATATCATAGTAATCAATAAATTTTATATAAGAAATCAATAACATATATTATAAAAAATTAATGTTAATTTTTTTGAAAAATTTCAACAAATTTTGTATATACATAAAAACCATCTTGGATGGACCCCCCTTCACACCATAACATCAACTTGGCCAAAGAAAATTACAATATCTAATCACACGGGACAATCAAATGAAAGATAATCTGTCCCATGATCTATCCTTTATGGTTCAAATAAAGAAAAAGCAATCCTTCATTTTAACTTTAACTTTATTGTATAAATTGCTTGACACTAAATCCGCTCTACAATATCATGTATAGTATGCACATTTTGCTTCCACAAGCTTGTGTTCTGTTCCTCCAAATTTCGTAGATCAGATGCATGTTTTAGTTTTGAACATCTAGTTTTTGCTTAGAATAGTACAATTCGGAGCTAAATTGCTAAATTTATTCACAAAGTTATCAAGGCTACAAGTATATGGGAAAGATTGAAAGGAGAAGTTATCAAGGCTACAATTTTATACTTAGAAGTCAATTATGAAAGCTGGAGCCAGAAAGAAAATGAGTTCCTATTACTTAGGGTCTAGGGATAAGTTCGTTTTGGTCGAGATGGACCTCTCTGACATTAGCTACGCATTTTTGTGATATGCTGTTGCTGTTGACCTGTTGTTGCTTTGAGCATAGTAAATTAACTAGTTCTTTTCTATAGTCTGTAGCCTGAGCCGTAATTATTTTTCTGCACAATGGACTAATGTCAGGGACTGTTGAGTTATTTATAGCTCTCAATCTCATCTCTTATGAATAGTTGAGCATGCACAAACATTGGATCTACCTTACACATTGACTTCACCTCATGAAGCAAGGTTAAGAAAACTTGTTTAGTGCTTGAATTCATAGTGATCAAATTAGTATAACAAATTAGTCGACCCGAACACAAGCCAGAATGTGCATATCGCTTATTTCCTTTGTAGTTAGATGCTTATATTTGTTCTGTCAATGCTTTGTTTCTTTCAAATCTGCTGTTGAACCTTCTGTTTCAGAATTCAGAAATCTAAGGAGATTTTTTTGATGTACAGGTCTGCAATGCGGTTGCAGTAGCATCATTACTCAATGCAACACTAGTAGTTCCAAGATTTTTATATAGCAGCGTTTGGAAAGATCCAAGGTGTGGTTATGTAGTACTTCACAAAATAGTATTTTTGGTGCATTAGCAATTATACACTTTCCAATCTTCACTTACCTATCTAAACCCCACTCTGCACTAAGGAATAAGAAAAGAAAATCATAAAACAAGAGAGAATAAGGAAGAATTGGAGAGTAGCATTTCAAAATCGGTGTCTTCTTCAACATTAAGATGTAAAATTCGCTTGATTTCTTTTTTTATTGTTTTCTTTCTTTTTCCCTTTTTAGTAACTTCTTAATTCAGTCTGATATCTCAGACACAAGGGGCATTAATATCCGGAAAAACAGGATATTATGCTCTGAGGATTCAAGAGCAGTGTGTCATGACCTCTGCTATATGTGTACACCAGGGTTTTCATGGAGATTTGCTATTGTTATTCACTAATTTGAGACAAAACCTATTGTGAAGTTGGAAAATCTATCTTATGCTTCTGTAGGCACCATTACTGATAAAAGTGTTCGATTGTAGTCACCATTGCTGCATTACAGAAGAATGTTAATGTTTGTTGCTAATATGTACAATGGTATAAACAAAAAACTGCAGCCAGTTTGGTGATATATATCAGGAAGAGCATTTCATGAACACGTTGGAGGATGACGTAACCATTACAAAGGAACTTCCTCAACATCTAAGGTCCATAGACCTTGAAGCAGTTGGCAGTGTTGTAAGTTATTTTACTAGTAGCTACTAGAAATGTTTGACCTCTGATAACGAACTAGATATGTGTGCACTTTTACTGACTAGTTGGTCATGTTTTAAATGTTTTTTAGATCACTGATGCACAACTTGTGAAGGAGGCACAGCCAACTGATTTTACAAGAATTGTACTTCCTGTCCTTCTACAAAATGGCGTTGTACATCTTCTTGGATTCGGAAACCGTTTTGGGTTTGATCCAATGCCTCCCCACCTTCAGGTTGAGGATATTCTTCCCTTAACATATTGTGCAAGCTTAAATGTGAAGATGTTATATTTGAGTACCATACTTTTTTTCATCCAGTGTTGTAGGTCGATGTCACCCTTTGTTTTGAAAAAATAGATTTTCTTTCATGGACCATTTTTTTTCATATCAGCTACAAGCATTGAAGCTCTTTAGAAATTGAATCCCTTCTGCTCCTCTGGTCAATGATCTGGAGTCCATTAGAGACCATGCACTCCCAAGAACTCTTTATCAATAGTGAATGTAGTTGTTATTTCTTTGCTGTTCGTGTAAAATTTGATACAGATTGGAATTCTAAATACAGCCCATTATGAACATTCTGTAAACCGATTGTTTTGAACTTTCTTTCAACTGTTTGCAGTTTCCATCCCTGATCATTGGTGTTAAGTGGTTCACTGTACTAGTTCATTTAATGATATGAATTTCCTTCATACTGATTGGTCATTTTTATTTCAGAAACTGAGATGTAAATGCAATTTCCATGCTTTGAAGTTTGTACCAAAAATTCAAAAAATTGGATCACTATTATTAAGAAGGATAAGAGAATATGATTCATCGAGAAATAGGATAGACCGAGAACTGCTAGGAGACTTTATGCCAAGTAATGATTCACAAAGAAATGATATGAGCAATAGTCCGATCAAGTATCTTGCTCTACATTTGAGATTTGAAGTTGATATGGTGGCTTATTCCCATTGTCAATTTGGTGGAGGGGAAAGTGAGAGGAAAGAGTTACAAGCTTACCGAGAAACTCATTTCCCATTGCTCCTTCAACGACTTAAAAATTTGAGGTGTGATGGTGTTCTTGTTCTCTTAGATGTGTTTTTGGACTTCAACATAAACTGTCTATTGCTAATTTTAATGTGAAACATTTGTGCATATAGGCCTGTGTCCCCTCAAGAATTGAGAATCTCTGGAAGATGTCCCTTGACACCGGAGGAGGCTGGCCTTCTTCTTGCGGGCCTTGGTTTAGAGCGTGATACTTACATATATCTTGCTGGCTCTCAAATATATGGTGGAAAAACAAGGATGGATCCTTTCACCAGCCTTTATCCAAATGTAGTTACCAAAGAAGATCTTCTGACGCCCAGTGAACTTGAGCCTTTTAGGAATTTCTCTTCTCAGGTAAGCTGTTACATGAATTCTGTAATTCAGCAAGTATCCTTGTGTTTTTACCCAACTTCTCTTGCTGCATTCTTTATTGAGAAGTCATGACATGTTTTCATGTACTGAAGTGACTTTCTAAAATTGACAATATCAACATGCAATCAAAATAAATATAATTGTAACTCTCTGGCATTATTACAGTGCTTGCAAGTTGAAATATATATCTTTCCAACACATTCAGTTTTACTATGCATAGTATACGAAACTACTCTGTAGGGAACTCGTCTTGAAATTACTCCCTTATTTACTCATTGCAAAATTGCTCGTAGCTTCACTCATCATGTGCTTCTGAAAAGGCGATTACATCTTTTTAGTAAACAAAGATAACCATTTGAAGCACTCTTCTGTCATACACTGAGGATAACAATCTTTCACACACATCTTCCGGTCCAAACATCTTCTGATATTGGTGTTGGTAGTCAATAAAATTTAAAATATTGTTGATTTTTGATAGTCAACCTCGACTTAATAAGTTACAAGGAGGTGAAAATCACTTTTATTAACTAGAGGTTGACTCATTCAAATTGGTACTACACTTTGTTTGGATAGAGGGAATGGAAGGGGTGGGATTTGGAGGGATATACTATCCTTTGTTAAGATACCAATTTTGAAGGGAATAGATTAAGAAAGAAGGGATTTGGAGGGATATAGTCCCTTAATTTTGTCACTAATCAAATCTCTTCAAATGTGAAAATATTTGGAATGAAAATGCTATTTTTTCTTCCTCTCCTAAGCAAACAACAAAGACTTTCATATCATTGTCTCCCCTTCCTTTCTCTTCCCTCCCTTCCACGTCCCTTCCATTCCTTTCCTTTCCCTCCTAAATTGTTATCCATACGAAGTGTGAATGACTTAACATATCATGTGAGCTGATAATTTTAAAGTAGAACACTCTTGAGCAACTGCAATGGTATAACTATAAATGAGATATAAGATGACTATGGTTGAAAATTAAAATATAGGCTACATAGAGTATGCAAGGGAGTATAAGACAAAGGACCACACTAAGGGTATGTTTGGATGGAAGGAAATGGAGGGAAAGGAAGGGAAGAGATTTGGGGGAGGAAGAATCCCTTGTTTGGATAGCAAAATGGGAGGGAAGGGATTTGGAGACGAGGGAATTGGAAGGATTTGATTGATACTTTTTGTTTAGGTTCCAATCTCTCCAAAGTTGAAAGATTTGAAGGGAAAACTCTCATCTCTCTTCCTTTCTCTTCCATTCCCTTCTATACAACCAAGAGCTATTTCCCTTCCATTTCTCTTCCCTTTCTTTCCCTTCCTTTCCTTCCCCTTCCCTCTCTTTCTTTTCTCTCTAAAATTGTTACCCAAACATAGTGTAAAAGCAGAGGCGGCAAAGGAGTTAGACAAAGAGCACATTATAGAGAATTCATCTAGGAGGGTAGACTGGTAGTAAAAGGCCAGGTAATTTCTTTGTCGCTTGCATGCGCTATAAATCAATAAATGTGACTAGAAATGAGAAGTCAATGCCCATAAGAAAAGAAATTAGAATTTAGAACCCTACCTTTTGTTTTATGAAATATTCTAAACATTTAAGTATAATTTTTTTGCAGCTAGCTGCATTGGACTTCATTGCATGTGCAACTGCTGATGTTTTTGCCATGACTGATTCGGGAAGCCAACTATCTTCACTGGTATCTGGTTTTCGTACATATTTTGGAGGTGGTCATGCTCCTACATTACGGCCGAATAGAAAGAGGATTTCTGCAATATTGTTGGAAAATGACACCATCGAATGGAGCAGCTTTCAGCAAAGGGTAAAGAAAATGTTTGATGAAGGTCAAAAAGTTCATGTGAGACGCTATGGACAAAGCATTTATCGACAACCTAGGAGTCCTAAATGCATGTGTAAATCTCGATAGACTTCACCCCTTCCACTCTCTTTCATATTTTCCGTCTTATTTCTTATATAGGATAAAGTGAATGTACAGTCTACAGATACAGAGTAGGAGGCAGAAAAAGTACAGTTCCTGTGAGTTTGCTCCATATAGCATTACCTTTTCACAACGTGTCGTCGACAAGGGCAAACCCATGGGTTAGAAAGGAGTTTAGTATCAATTTTTTTGACATTCATACCAGATTATTGATGTATATGTATTTGATTTGTTTCAATCATAATTGTCATCTAGTTCTTGACAAGGATGTCATGTATGCTTTGTGCTCTTGTCCTGAATGAATCTTCTTCGTTGTGGCATCTCACCAGTATTAGCATAATCCACCAGCTAATTCAATTTTTGAATTCGGCGTCCCATCAAAATGGTCCAAAAATAGTCTATAACCGGCTATAATTCTTTTTTTAATTTGCGATTCACCAGATTGTCGAATTTTGTGACATTGATCTGACTTGTAACTATATTTTTAAAAAAGAACAAATAAATAATTTTGTTATTAAAAATAACCCGAAATACCGAGTTGAGATATACATAAAGAGCAAAACTTGATTTACTCCACTTCATCACCAGAATTGTGACTATCACAATGCCATAAAACTAATCTCAAGGTGTTGTACAGGAGCTAAAATCTGATGCCTTTATCAAGGGCTGTTAACGATCGACACTTTACGATGGAGGAAAAAACCGGTTGAGGTTGAAGGGAAGGGTGTAGAACTCTTCATTACGGCTGTCTCCTTTAAACGTTCGAAATTTGACCCACCATGGCATTCCTCTGTCTCGTGCACTGTCCTTGTAGTCAAGGGTGTTATCCAGGAGAACCGCCACGATCAGTGCCACTGCCGGTGATGACGAGAAGATTGTATTCAAGAAATCATTGAACTGCAATTATTGCAGAGTCACACTTCAGTCCTTGCAGTATAACGAGAAGTTAAATTAATATTACCCCGTTCTGATACTTGCAACTGATTGTGACATGTCATATCTCGTGTGGGAAAATATCAGAAGTTAAATATCAGTTGCAAGTATAACGGAACGGAGGAAGTACGTAGAAGAAGCATATATAGGACTTATGTTCTCACCCATCCTGCTCTGGTGTGTGAAGGTCCATGTAAAGCACCAGCTGAGTACTCTCTAAAATAATCAGGAATAGACAGACCAAGAAACATGGCTACACCTGTTATGAAAAGATTTCTCATGGAGTTCATATTTGTGAACTGCAAGAACGATAGCCCTACCGAACCTGAACAAGCATCATCCGAATTACAAAACAGTTTTGCCCTTTCCTTCGACTAATCCATATTTAACCCGAAAATTTTTAGAACTCACCGACAAGGCCAAAGAAGACGCAATACATTGCAGCAAATATTGTAAATGGTATTGAAGCAAAGAGAGCCCCGAATTTTCCTGCAAATATCGGTCAGAAAAGGTGAGAATCTTATCAGCGATTTTCTAAATCAAAGAGAGGTAAAGAAGGAAGTTATGCTGACCTAACATCGAGAAAAAGATCATAAAACCCGCTGAAATTTGGATAACTCTACGACTTCCTACACGAGTGCTTCCAAGCAAGCCTACATTTTCTCTGAAATTCGACAATGTTAATGTTAGTTTCATGTCGTCGTGCTGCTACATTTATTAGGATTTCAGGGCGTATGTATAATGTAATACTCACATGGAGACTGCAGAGCCACTTAGTGTTCCGAATAGTCCACTGAGTAGAATCCCGATACCCTACAGGCAGAATTACGAATCTCAATTTTTCGGGGGGATTTACACTTGCTTTTTCAATGCAGAGCCATAAATTAACAGAATCATACATACCTGCCATCCTATACCGCGACTTAGAACATGAGCCGGAGGGGGTGTTGCACTTGCTAAACGAGCTGCAGCTTTAAAAGCTCCGGTGGACTATAGCAACATGTCAAACACATAAGTAAACTAATAGTCTCATACTCGAGTCTTGAAATATGGCGACTCAAAACGCACACTACCTCAATCAGCGAGACGAGTACAGCAGCCATCATTCCAAATGCATGACCTGCATCGAAAGAAGGCGCACCCCATTGCAATGGGTACGGGATCTTTATCCTACACAAGTGAATCCAAGGGATGATCAGTCGCTCCTTGATTTCTCGTCTAAGCATAACAATATCATCACACTTCCTGTGATCAGCTTACCATGGTGCAGTCGAGATAAGGTTAGCCTTATCAGTTCGGCAGTTCATCTGAGTTTTCTCAGGGCGGTGTTTGTAGGCCCCACTAGCCGTCAAAAGATGTGCATAAGCCCATATAACTGTAACTGATAGAAGAAGTGCAAAGCGCTCCAGCATAGGCAGCTGCCTGATCTGAAAGTGTTTCAGATACTGCACATACATGGTTTAAACAGGAAATAATTAACGTCTTTGACAAATGGGTATTTTCTCTGTCCCTTTGATAAAACTACACTACTTTAAAAAGGTCAATTTTTTGCATAACGGAGCAAAACCAAAGGGACTTTGGGAGTATTTTGTTATTCTGGAACAATCCGGTTTTTATGAGTGGAATCTATAATTAATAACTAATACTAAAACAAAACACCGTTCATGTCATCATTTTTTAAAATGCGTACGTGTCACAATCTCAATAAAAATTTTCCCTCTAAAACACAATGTTGATGTCAATGCATTTATTACTGATATTCATAGCTTTGACTTTTTTATTTTCTAATTATGACTAATATTATCAATATTGATTATTTTTTTACTTTTTAGGTGTTAATATAAAATAAAATCATATATTTTATTTTATTTTCTTTAAATTATTTATAATATCTTTATAATGTTATTTATTGAATGAGTATAGGATATTTTGAGATGGTTAAAACATAAATCCATCAATTTTATCATTTTTTTATTTAAATAAATATATTAAAAAATTTAATAAAACCGTGCATCGCACGGGCATTATCTAGTCTACTACTAAAATACAAATCTTCCTTAACCCAATAAGGTTCACTAAAGATTACAATTTTGTAATATTAATATTCTAGACTTTTAAATAAATAAAAAGTTTAAAATAATACTCTCTCTATCCCCATGACAATAACAAGCAACACATTCTATTTTTGTTTGTCCCTTAATAATATTTTCTTTTATGCAACTGATCGTGTCATTTTCTTTATTTCTCATCTATACATTTTCTTAATTTTCTAATCTAAATGTCCCCACCAAATCTTTGTGCCGTTTTATACTCCCACTATTACAAATTACAAAAAGAATAAAATATGATAAGAGTATAATTTTTGGTGACAATAGTAAATTAGTAATGACAGATACCTGTGAGAAGACAACAAATAATATAAGCATTGGAATGCCAATTTCTACACATCTTCCGACCTGGAAACCAAACAGGCCAATATTAAATGATTTATGTATAGAAAGATATGCCACTTACAACCTAAATAAATGTTTATTTTATTATAGAGCACGGTGAGGAAAGGTGAGAGCTATGTGAGAATCAAACTCGAAAACCCGAATAAAATAAACATTAGAATTGAACTCAAAAACCTGCTTAAAGAAGGTGATAATAGCTCCAACTGATATAAAACCCGATTCTCAAAACTCGAATAAATGTTTCTTATTTGCGGAAGTATGAAAATTAAATTTAATTGAACCAGACTCGAAAACCTGCCTAAAGAAGGTGATAATTACTCCAGAGATAAGACCCGATTCTAAAACCTTATAAATGTCACTGCATAATATAGATACAATATTTAATTGCAAAGGAGACGGCAACGGTCTCCAATAAAGATTAAAAACAAAATATTTAAATTATTTGCAGAAGTATGAAAATTAAATTTAATTGATTGTGCTTACCACTGGGAATCCTCTATCAAGCAAGCCAAATCCCACCAATGATATAACTGGAACCATACCAACTGGGCTAAAAAACCTGAAAAAATCATACATATTGTAACACAAATTCTTGTGAGAGACGGACTCTTTGAGAGATATCTCTTATTGGGTCGGCCCATAAATTAAAATGTAGAATAAGAGTAGACATTAAGCTTTAATGGACTGGACTTAAGACATGTCTCTCAGAAAGACGGTCTCTCAGCAGATTGATTGATTACATAATAAATCTTTGTTACTTTCTAGTATAGTGAAGCTGTGTTGTTCAATGAGCTTTGTTTCAACGAAACAAACGAAATAAACGTTCTAAGGCCGAAAATCGTTGCACTTTACAATACTTTTTATCGAATCTTACGATTAGCTTGTGTCTCATTTACTTCAATTTGTGTTTTTGTGTTCTAAAACACTGAATTATTTGATGTAAGTCCTAAGGAGCCTAGATTTTGTAGTGGGCCACGAGCATTTTATGTTTTTCACGAGTTTTGAAAAATAACCCACATAACACATGGTCCGCAGTAAAGTAAAAAATTAATAAATTAGTGATTTGGCATGTTGCATGGCCCGACACGGCTTACAAGCTCGCATGCTCATGTCGTGTCATGAGCCATTGACCATTGTTTAGTGAAATTGAGCACGACGCGCATTGCACAACACGACCCGATATTGTTTTGAGTTGTATGGTGGACTAACTTGGTGGCACTTTGGTAGAAAAGTCTAGTGGGTCCATACTAGACCCAATTCAAGGAAAATGATACTCATACTAGGAAAAAACATGACATTGAAAGTGACACCATTATGGGTCATATAAAGAGGAAATTGAGTTGACCTTGAACAAATTGCCCATAATTGGCTGTATCCCAGTATTATTTGTAGACTTGAAGCCACTATTAAAGCTCCTTGAACTGCCCTCATGGTGCTATTAAACCTCTGTAAATTACACAACCAATTATTATAATAAATGATGAAACTTATAAACTAATTAATCCCCACAAAATGAGCAAATAAATTTACAAAACCGTAAATCAATAGAGAATGTTTGACAAATAATTAGTTTAGTTGACTTGTTTAACACGGTGATACCATTGATTTTTAGTAAAAGTTAATTTAATTATTAGTTTGTTGGCTGTTTTATTAGAAAAAGATTGTTCAAAAAATCAAGTCAATAAAAATAATAGTTTTTTTTGGCTTTTAAGTCGATTTCTGGCATAAAAGTCCTTTAACAAATTTTTTTGTCATTTGACCAACTAATTGATCAAAAATTAAAAATGGTAGGTTCGAAAAGAATGACGTTTTTACCCTATTTGATTACTCCCAGGGGTATTGGTATGGTTTATCCCACATCGACATAAAATGGAATGCACACTTTATAAGCTATTGAAACCCTAGTAGCTTCTTCCCATTGACATATCTTTGACTTATGAAATATGTGCACCTCATGTTTCCCCGTTAATATACTGACATTCACAATGAATCTAGCCTAACTCAACAAAATCAAAAGAATCACCCACATACACACCCAAATCTCATTTCCTTTGTAAGTTAATGATGTTGAAAAAGCATTAAAAACATTGGACTTTACTTTTCAAAAAGCATACATTGAAGATAAGTATCACAATTTTTAAGGTATAAAAAATGGAATCAAGTGTGCATATTCATACATTGATAGTGATATTATTCACTTTTACTCTCAAAAACTTAAAGGTGGTATCTTTACCAAAAGCCAATAAGAAAGGAAAGGTGGGGTCAAAAGTTGAAAACCAGCTTTTTCTTTGCTTCTTTTTAGGTCTCAATCAACTCAATTTAACACTGGCTGTGACATATTGTGTGAGAAAATATCACTATCAGTAGCGAGTATTATGAAACGGAGGAAGTATAAAGCTTAAATTGAACCAAAATGAGTGAAATTACCATATGAGGATCTTCAATCCTTGTGAAAGATGAATCATGTATGATGGAGATGATAGGGACCATGTATGCATAAGATGCCCCAATCACGGTTGGAAGCCGGGTACCAAATAGAGTTTGTAGTAGAGTATTTATTCCTTGTACAAATAGCAATGTTTGCACTACCCTTGCTTTATCACCCTACATTTTTCACATTTTTACAAATTAATACTCACATGTTATGGGTGCTTGAATGAAGTAATCTACGTTTTCACAAGGATAATATTGTGTACATCTGATTTTGAATATTATAGTCGGGATCCATTTGATGTTACTAGGATATAAAATATTATGATAAAATCATGTCAATAATGCATTTGTATTCAATATGAATTCGGTTAAGCTCGTCAAAGTAGCTACATATACCGTATTAGTTCGTCATTTTAACTTTGAATTATTGATTTTGGTTGTTAATATTCTCGATAATCTTATTCACAAACTCATTCTTTCTATCAATGATATCTATACTTGCATTTATTTTTTGTCTTATACCAATTCTTGAAGAACTAATTAATTGTATGTCTATTCATAGCAAATTAAGGAAAGAAGAAGATACTTCAATTAATAAATGTTTCAAAGTTAAACAATTGCTACAAACTGCCCTCATATGATTCTACTTCTAACATTTCATCACCCTAATGTCAGAAGGTGATTTAGAGTTTTTGAAGTCGGATGTACACAACTTTAGTCCTTAACCCTTGTTATAATACGTTTGTTAGTCATAATAAACATCATATATAATTTATAATGTCACATAGATAAAAAGTGCACGTGATTATATCAATTTGTAAAATTTTAATCAGCTTTTTAGATAGAATTGAAGAAACAAAATAAAAGCATAAAAATAAGGAGCTGAAAATGAAAGGACTCACATCAGAACCACCCATCAAAGGAACAAGAAAAGTAGGAATCATAACAGCAGTTCCTAATGCCAAAATGTAATGCTGAAAACCCAATGCAACTGCCTCCCCTGTAATCATCCAATTTCAGTTCAACCAAAACTTGTTAATAAAACATGAATTTGCTTAAAATCTGTCATTTTATAAACAAAAATGGTTAAAAAAAAGATTGAAAATTCTCTATTTTATAAAAGTAATGTCCTTTTTTTAAAAAGCTTTGATAATCAACTAATTCACCAAACACGGCATCAGAACATTGAACCATGCTATCAAGTAACCAATTCAAGCTAAAAGTTTAAACTGATGATTGAGGCCCAAGATACGTTATATACTCTAACACGCCCCTCACACGAGAGCCCATTGGGGGTTCGAAGTGTGGATGCACATAGGCGCTAAATATTCCGCTTTTAAATGAAGAGTAATTGAGATTCGAACCAGTGACTTTTTATTACGTTGGCTTCTGATACCATGTCAAAAACCAACTCAACCAAAAACTTAAGCCGATGATTGAAGCCCGAGCATATAATCAACATATCCAAACATCAAAATATTTAACCAAAAACCCCTCAAAAAAAGAAAGTGGGAAAATTACCCCAAGAAGGATTAGAGTCAATACAATACTCTAAACCTTGCAATTGTTCCATGGGTGGATGACTAATCTCTTCAGGTTTTAAAGGCTCCATTTCTTAATCTCTTCAGAATCAAACCACCCAGAAATCTAATCCTTTTCTTAAACTTATAAAAAATGATAAAATTGCATATAATGATAAAAAAAAAAGAGATTTAGAAGAAGAAAAATGGAAGGAAAAGAAATGAAAAAATGAGACAGTCCAGTTGTAGAAAAAGTAGACTTAAACTAAATAGTAAATAGTAGTTCCAGTTTATATACATAGAGATTAAAGAGTGTTGATTGGTAAAGTTTCCGTTAGGTTTAAAAATACCGAAAATACCCTCTAAGGAACTGCCAGACACCTGCTCAGTGGCCACTGATCCCACTAGTTACCGTTACTTTTACTGCTTTTTTCACATTTATGTTTAATATTTATTATATCTCAGCTGTTTAGTACTAATTTGTAACTACTACTAATCACACTTTAAATCTGACAGGATTTATTAACTTAACAACATAATTGTATATTATAGGAGTATTAGTTTAGTAATTAGTATATAATCACCTTCTTTGGGATGGGAGGGAGTGTTACAAGGGTCCTGATTTTACTCCTCAAAAGAGGTGACATGGCAAATAAACTACTCCATTAATGTATGCGAGGGATTATATGTTTATTTATGTCTTTTTTTGGTTATTAGACTAAAAATCTTAATAATATTAAACTGTGTAACGATATAAGAAAATGTTATTTAAATTGGTTCGACGCATATGCAATGGCGGATCCAAAATAAAATCCAATGATGTCAATGTAATGTTGATAGAACGGCTTGAACTTGAGACAATGTTGTTACACAACAATGTTTAATTAACTTAGTTGGTACACTATTTAGTATATTTAGAGATATAACTTGTTAAATGCTGTCAGTTGACAACATTAATAAAAGGCTGCATCCGCCCTTGCGCATAGGTAGAGATGAATATTTGATTTATTTTATACTAGTGTTAGAATTACTTGCTATGTTGATGTTAAAACTGTTTTTGAGATTAATATTCGATGTGCTGAATGGAGTTTTAACTTTTTTCTGTAAGATTTTATATTGGTTCGTCTAACCTATGTCATAAGGTAATATGATGATAAGGTTTATTACCTCATTTAATCAACTTAATCTAAGACGATTTCCTTATTATTCTATAGGAGATAGTGATTTATCATCAATATTAGTAATTAATATAGGTAAAAAAATAATATTTTATTAAATATAATTAAATAAAGTTAGTTAAGGTAAAAGTAAAACTATATCATATAGATGTATTTTAATTTTTAATTCATAGTCAATTTCTTTTATAGTGGTAGGATAAAAACTTTGATGTCATTGATGGTAGTCATAATTTTTTGCAATTTTATTTGACAAAATAGTCAAACTACAAATAGTTAAAAGTCAAGAGTCCATTACAATAATGACTTAATGCATTTTGTGGGGTATGTGATATGTCTTGATACTTTTCCCTGACCACTTTTAATGTAGTTCCTTTAGTTTTGTTTTTATTTTGTTTTGTTTTTTGTTGGTTGGTGTTATTGTAGCTCTCAAATCTCAAAAAAATGGAAAAGCCTATAGGTTGGCAACTTGGCACTCTATAAAGTTAGGTTTAGATCAACTCATAATTCTATAAAAAAAAATATTTAGAGTTAGTCATAGAGTTTTTTTTAAATTACAATGTGTGATTGAATGTAAATTTATAAAGTAATTTATATTGAAAATATTATACTTCTATTTATGTTGATCTATATTAACTTTTCAAATTCAATATGAATAAATGGACATTTAACAATTGATTGTTGATTGGTACGTTCCTTAGTTTCGTCATACACCCATCCATGAAATCATTGACGGACCTACTAAGTAACAATGGGTAGCATAGTCTACCCATGATTTTTTTAGAAAAATTATTTTTTTTTATAATGTATTTCCTTCGTTTTACTATACTTGTTAAATTTGACTTTTTACGCTATTCAATATGTTACTCTAATCAGTTATGTACACATCTAAAAATTGTATAAAAAGTTAATTTTATGATAGTATGCGATTAGACGAATTAAACAAGATCTCACTTGCATATATTTTTACTTAAATATAGTTGTTCAAAACAGACTTAATGACCCGGTATTATTCCGACCTTGAAACCAAACCTGATTTGACCCGACTTAATAATGGGTTTACAATTACAGAAAAAACCAATATAGACACAAAGCCCAATTTTGAACTAAACACCTAATAAGAAATCAAACCAATGACCCAAATAAACACTACGGCGGTCGTAATAAGCTTAAGGGAAGAATAGTATCAATAATTGTAATGTAGCAAGTAGTTTAGAAGAAGTATTTCACTATGTCAAACTTTGATCTCGTTGTAACTTGTAATTTGTACTATGCGGTGTTAATGACATATTTCACCTTTTCATTTTATACTAGTAGTGACATGAGATTATTATTGCGATATTTGCAGTAATGAAAAAATTTTTGGTTGTTCATTTTACCAACAAAAATTCTACCGAAATTTTTATTAATTTAGTTCAACACGTTGGTGTTACCCATGATTTATAGGTCTGGGTCCGCCACTGCATGAAATAGAGCATTCGAAACAAAAACCATGAATAAGAATTCTTGGCTATTAAAACCCCTCTGCACCCTAAAATAATACTTCTTTTTTTTCAAAAAAGAGCAATAAATTGGAGAGCAGGAGAGGAAAAATTCTTACTAGATGTAAAAGAAAAAGTTGTACTCCATTTAGTTGGAGCAGTTTGAGAAAATTACACCAAAAATTAGAATCTCAATCAAAGCATACATAAATGGTGTACTTCTAAAACATTAGACTGCTGCAGACGTTGATAAATACTCCGCTCACAAGCATAAGTTCCAAATCAACCATGAGCCCCTGTAACTTCAGACCATCATGCATCCCTTCGGACGAAAGGTGTGTTAACTATCGAGAGCACCAAGTGCTTTCATGTCCTCCAAGAAGGCCATATAAGAGTCGTCAATGCTCTGTGGTTTAGGTGCGGGTGCACTTGTAACTGATTCTGGTTTTGGAACTGGCACCACAGGCGGCTGACTGACAGCTGTGCTTGTAGATGCTTTTGGTTTTGACTTCGGAAGAGCAGACTCTCTTTTAACACGTACAGATGCAGGCACCTGAGTATCACAAAAATATAAATAAGTATTGTCCACGAAAACCATATTATACCACCCTCACTATACCAAATCAATAGAATAAGAATGACTGAAGAAAATAGGAAATATAACACGAAACTACCTTCAGTATACCACCCTCTATTCTCAAACCTAATCGATTAAGTTTACTTCTGGTAAATCCTCAATTCATGAAGAGTTCAACAACACCCCAAAAACCGTGTTCTCTCTCTCCTTCAACTCTTATCATCCTAAATCCCTTTCATTATCTCAACACAAAAATGCAGAGATGGTGGCAAGCTCTGTCAACTGTGCAATGATGCAAGAGTAGAAGTTTGGTCGTGTTCTCAAGCATGCCGAAGTGGAAAAGGAAATTGGAGTGCCAAAATGCAATCACAACTAGCCACTTACTACCTGGTAAGATCAGACGAGGAACAAGCATTTCATGTTGTGGTGAACTTAAAATTAAATGCTGATCTAAGATCTTACGAGTTATAAAAATGTTACTACGAGCCAAAAACAAGATATTTACTCAACAAATCATCCAAAAATAACCTCCAAATTCCTCCCACCCATCTCCTCCAGAAGCCCAATGAAAAGAAACAACAACTTCCAACACAAACAATCGCCACGTCTACTTTCACCCCTACACTAGTAGGCACCCTTTCTCTTGCTCCAGCCTCCACCACTAAATACCTTCCAAATTAAGGAAAAGGATAGTTTTGAAGCAGAAACAGTGGCTAAAGTTGTGTAGGCCCCACAAATAACCCTCAAGAGATTGAGATTTGAGCAATAGCTTTTATTTTTGGTAGTCACAAGAGAAAGAGCCCAATTCAACCTATAGTAATAAGGGGTGATTTGACAAATTTTGTCATAAATCGATGGAAATCTTATATAATACATGATTCCTTGGAACCAAAAAAAGACATGAGTTGGGTTTTCAAATTTTTTGGAAGTTATAATAGATGGTCAACTTGAGGGAAGGTGTTAAAAAAATTCAAGAACTACTGAGCAAGACGGTAACAGGAAGACAATTTTGGGTGATTATTGCATAAAACTATCGCAATAGATAAGTGACTAGAAAACAAATGAGATGAAACAAATGCAAACCGAAGGATTGTAGTAATTCAATGTGACCAGGGTGACAATATATAAGGAGTATACAAGCTAACGTTGCTTTTCTTATGGATTTTCAAGAAGATATCATAAACTTCATGCACAACAGGTGTAAACTAAACTCTCTCAAAAGCTTTACGGCTACTTTAAGAAATTAGAGTCGGGTGGAAAAGATATAAAGGAAAGGAAATAAGTAACTTATTCATGTTTGACTATAAAAATTATATGTAAAGGGAGTGATACGGGAAAAGGACAATTAAAGCCAAATGATATGACATCTTGCAGTTCATCAAACCAAACACTGGACAATATTACTTTACTAGGAGTAAAATAAATAATACTAAATGATCTCACGTTTAGCAGCAGCACTCAGCAAGAGTTTATACATATGTGATATGACAAATCATAAAGACCACACTTAGGTCTATTACTGTCCATCACACATTGTGTAGAAAAATAATACATATTAATTAATCTTCGTGTAAACTGTTATAAAATATCCCAAAATTGTCTCTGCTGATCAGATACCAAAAAATCTGTGAACTGCAATTGCACATTCAATTTGTCACACAAAACCTTTTAAATTCAGCACCTTTTTCACATTTGAAGTCTTTGAAAACACGTTTCATTTAAAAAGCGAAAAATATCTTCATGTGAGCATTACAATAGAAAGCATCACTTCAAATCACGATGTGCCATCAAAAATTAGAAGAATCATTCAAAATAAAATAAATTCATGTTTAGAAAAAGCATTTTATAACACGAAGTAATGTGAAGCCAAAAGGTAAAACTTCAAATAGCACATTTCAAAAATACTGCAATGATTGATGCAATAACTATTTCAAGCATGAGATGAACATACCATAGCTGTAAGCTCAGGGGTATGCTGAGCTAGAGGTCTCTTTACGACTGTGGGTGCAGCTGACTTAACATAAGACGGCTTTTGTGGAACAGTTGGTCTCATTGCAGTTACTTCCTCCTGTAGCATCATTGGTGGTGGACCTGGTGGAAGTGGAGGTCTCATCATAGGCGGTGGTCCAGGGGGAGGGCCAAATGGTGGCCTTGGCATAAGTGGTACCATACCAGGGGGTGCAGGTGGCCCAGGAACCCCAGAAGCAGATAATGGTGGCCTCATTTCTGGTGGAGGAGGTGGAGGGAATCTTGATATACCTGGAGGTAATACATCAGGCTGTAATGCAGGGAGTGCTACAGGTCCTGGAGGCTGCCTTGGTGGGGGAGGAGGAATCAGTTTTAGAGGTTCTTTTCCCATTTCAAAATTTTTGTTATCACGTTCAGCACCAGACTGACTTTCATGTGACTTAGGAGGGAATCCAGGCGGTGGAGGTGGTGGTGGGAGCATATTTGAGACCTGCAACAAAGTACAGACATCCAATCACTTATTTCTCTTTGATGATATTCACAGTAAATACACAATTAGGTACTCGTGAGACAAAGAAAGAGCTAAATTTGAAGTCAATGAAATTTAAGCCAAAAGAAATAAGGTAAGAATTATGAGCATAAGGTTTAATAACACTGGATTTTGATTTATTACCCAATTTGATTACAAAATTAGCCAGAGGAACACAAGTTCATTAGTTTTCTCAGAAAGGGAGTGTAATCCCAAATGCCGACCAAAAAAAAGCCGTGGGGGTTGGAGCAAGAGCCAAAAGCATAATTGTAATTTGTAAGTACAGTGAGATGCTTACGAAGCCAAAGATGAGGTACCTGCATATCTTTTGAAGAAGCCCCATCCGGAACTAAATTTCTATTACTATCCCTCTCACTATCAGAAGTGCCTGGTGGTGGAGGCGGTATGGACTGATGGGGTGGAGGCGGCGGGGGAAGACGAATCCCTATTTGTTCTCTAGGAGGACCAGGTGGTGGTGGTGGAGGCGGAGGTGGAGGCAATGCAGAAGCCAAGTTTGAACCTGCAGGCTTGGGAGGCATTGGTGGGGGAGGAGGTAAGGGTAGAGAAACAGGCTTATCAATAGTATTTATGGCGTCAGGATCACCAACTTGTGGTAAAGGAGGAGGTGGAGGTGGCGCAGGCAACTCAACATCATCAGGACCTGCTGAAGGCCCAGCATCTGTAGATGTGGAAGCTTCTGAAAACGGAATTGGAGGCCCTGCATTTAAGTCGGAATGTTAACCAAACAAGGGCAGATAACATAAGAAAATGGCAATAAGCAGAACAAGAGATACATCAGATAAAAGAACTATAAGGACATGAGTAGAAAACCTATAGAAGACTTGTACATAGGAGGTTTCCCTGGGGGAGGTGCTCCAGTGGGATTCAGTGTTGGATGATAATATACAGAGTCCTGTAGGGTAACACCAAAAAAACAAAAGACAAATATGAAAATGAATATGTATATATAATTTTTAAAAAGGCAAATACACGTCACAGTTGCAAGTCAAAAACATGCTCCAGAGTGTAAATAGTTGCATTTATATATTAAGCATGATCTCCTATACAAGGCCTTCAAAGTGGAGCAAAGAGTATTACAAAGGACAAAAAGGATCAGGGATGGTTTACTTCAGGCTGTGGGTGATTTGCTCTATCATCTTCTTCAGCCGATGTCCGTCTACGTACAGGTCCCAAATGGCTGCACGAGATTCACCTTGTATCAGAAAAAAAGAAATTCAATGTAGAAATGTTATCAAATAAGATAAAATTCAAGTTAAAATACCTGAACATTACTGGTTCCTCGCCCTTCTCCTTCATTTTTTCTTCATACTCCTGTCAAACAAAAGCATAGATTATCACATAACCAAGCATTGATCTAAATTAATGAGCTGCTTCTTGCAGAATTTAGGATTCATGAAAAAATTAATTACCAAAAAAAAGGTGAATGTTTAATTGCACAGAAAATAGATGTATCCCATAAAACACCAAACATAATCAGCATGTGCAGACTTGCGACAAAGCAAAATACCCACAGGAAATAAAGACGGAGAAAGCGAACAAAAATGATGATATGCATTGAAAATATACAAGTATTGTCGGTGTAAGTAATACAATCTTCCCAACTGGAGCCTTTAACCCCAATCCAAGTAACTCTCATCCAAACTATCTTATCTCAAATCGTTCTAACACATATGATCATGACAGAGGTGTTGTAAAGTTAGGTACAAAAGAGCTCTTTTTAAATAAGTGTTTCAAGCACCTTGGATCAGGTTTTGACATAAGATATTAATCAAGTAAAGCATAGGATCTTGTGTGGGTGGCTCAAATGCATAGTTAGCGACCGAAATATTAGGCAAGCAAGGTGTGTCACAAAGGTTAAAGGGAAACCTTCTACCAAACTCACATCAGACCAACACTAATATATGGGTCTGTTGGGAGTAACTAATATGCGTATGTTAAGATGCGCGAGGGAGTAGGCACCACATGCTATAGAATAGGGTTTTGAACTCGACATTATTGAAGAAAAAAATTAGAGAAAAGCATTTATATTGGGTTGGCAAAAAAACCAAAAGATACACCAATTGTAAAAGTGAACAGTTGGAACTTTGAAAAGATTAGAAGGGAAAGTGGTTGACTAAAATTCATCTAGATAACGAGTGAAAAATAAAATGAATTAGGATTTACTGGAGCATATAAATGGAGAAGAATTATGAAGCTTAGAATTATGAAGAGAATGCAGTGAACTAAAATTTATCTAGAATAATGAAGTTTAGCATTTAAATGATACTCAAGGGATTTGTTGCATTGCAGTTCATGTAGTGCAACCTATATAGTGGGATCTAGGTTTTGCCATTTTAGTTATTGTGTAGGAGTGAGCAACTAAAAAAGATCAGTAAGACCTAATGCATATGGTAGGTGAAATCGGACAACACGAGCATTTTAATGCACATGTTTACAAATGATCTATAATCTTAATCTGCAAGAGCCAAGAAGTGAAAAAATGTCCATCCACTCAAAGAGGATTAGAGAATTAGAGTTCCCAACTATTAGCTCTAAACCTCACAGGAAATTCAAGGGCTTAGGTCCAGCCCTAGCTTCATACACATAAATTTTACATTAACACATAAAATGATATTCTCTGATACTCATTATCAAATTCTCATTTAGTCATTCCACCCCTGAGTGCGTGTATCATTAAAGGTAGCTGAATGGTTGAATGGTGTTTCAAACACAACATTTTCAGCGGAATCCAATAAAACTCCTTTAGTTCCACAAAAAACATCCATTAAAGATAGTGGCATTGTACAATAGCATTTAAAGAAACACAAGTTCAGACACTTACTTCCCTTGGTCATAGTAGTTAATTGAAAGCACAAGTGTATAATTTAGAGTGGACTATATCAAGTCAGATAAGTATGACTTTCTACATATGATACATGCATCAAAGGCAAGACAAATAACTTGATTCAAAAAAATATACATACATACCTTTCTCTTCTTCATAACAAGATTTAAAGTGTCCTCAAGCTGCCTTTTCTTATGCTTCCTTGCCTTGTCGAGTGCACCTTCAGCCTCTGTATATTACAAATGGAGTGAATACATACACTCAAATTAAAGAATACAAAATTATCTAATAATATAAAATAGAAATGGCACAACAAAAAGGACAAATTTTGATGATTTCAATGGCGTTGCGACAACCATATATGTCTACCACTAGAAAAGGAAAAAAATTGACATAAAGAAACGCTTGATCAATCTCACCTCATTGTGGTGATGGAACTAAATTTTTTAAAGTTTCATTCCTTTACATTCAACACAACATTCTTCTCAAAGAATAGCATCTTATGACCACTTGAGATAGCCTCTAACTAACGATTTGCCGGCAACATAGTTTAAAGCTAATAATCTGTATGACTATCTGTACTACCACCTTCTCATACCTAAAAATAACATTAACCGTGAAGTAAAGACTTATACTAGTTAAGTAAGAACTAAGAACAATGCCCCCTTCTTGCATAGAAAGAAGACCCCCACATAGCAAGTATAGCAACAACACCAAAGCCGTAATCACAAAACATATACATTATTCAGCCTTATCTAAAACTTATCTACAACAAAAAAAATCAATTTCACAATTACAATGATCACCCACATACATTCTCCTCCACACACTAATTCCTATTAATCGTCATATACTCCTATGAATCTCAATTCTTATATCATTGCAACCAAAAGATTATTATTTGTTAAAGGTAACAAGTTAGAAAGAACTATGATATATGTAAGCTATTACCAAAGAAATCAAATCTTGTCTAGTTAAAAAAGAACTAGTTGAGTCGATAAAGCAACTAAAAAATACACAAGCAAGCCATCAAAATCTATAAGGTAAAGCAAAAAAATATTAGAATGGAGCCAACTTACTCATCACCTCCAATTTTTGAATCTGATCTTTGATCTGGTCAGGATCCTTCTTCAACAGGCCCACCTCCCTGACCTTTTTTCTCTCTTTCTTGTTCTGACCAAGTCAATGACATAATGATCATATATGAGAATTCTCCAAACAATAAAATTAAATCAAGGAAGTTGTTCAAGGAAAACATAAAAAATATCAAGATAAATCAAACTCAAGCATTGTTTTTAACTTTTTATACAAACAAATCATCAAAACATATTAATATAATTCTCAATAATATATACATAACACATCTAAAACCAACATAGAATAGAAAAGGCATTGTGAGCATAAATCAACTAAATGAAATACATGATACCCAACATTAAAAGCATATAAGAACACGCCTTATCATAAAACACAAAGGGTAAAACAACACCTATTGTTACTTTATCCATTGCATAACAACTAGAGTGGGCAATGGATTGAAGGTGGATCAGATGAACCTCGACTTACCTCCATCCACTAAAAAACCATCCACCAGCTGCCCACACTCAAACAACATCCACTTCTAGCACAGTCATCACCCATGAGTTGAAAAATTAACACGAATAAGTACTTATAGTCATATCATATAGCACGTGATTAGCCAATGATGATTCACAATATTGAGTGTTAGAATTTAGAAAACTATTAAATCTACAATTCTACATCTCACTACTAAAGTACTTAATAATAGCAAAACAAGCTCAGAATGGTTCAAGTTGTTAATGATGCAAGAATATGGAATAGGTGTAGAAAAATATCGAGAATAAGAGGTTAAACGGGAATATTGAGATCAACAACTCACTATAGTTCTTTAAATTATAGTGGTCTTATTTGTAAATAAATTCAAGATAAAGATTAACAAAGGATGAGGAACACCATATTAATAAATTGCTTCACTTGAAGGCATGGGTAAGGGTTCATTTGCTAGTCAGTTAATGTATTAGGTGGATTTATAATACAATTTTAGAGATTATAATTATTCATAGAAATCGACTCAATATGTTAACTCATTTTATGAGGGATATGTAAAGAACACTCATACTACTTAGAACTTGGAAGGACATACTATAATTTAAGAAGAAATAATCCTAGCTATCCCAATTCCCACATGACTATTTAATTAATAGAAAAACAAAAATAAAAAAAGGACATGAAATAGAATGAACTACCAACCTTTGCGCAAAAACAACAAAAATAAAAAGAGGACATGAAATAGAATGAACTACCAACCTTTGCGCCTTGCCTTCACGAACAAAAACCCAAAAAAATCAAATCTTTTTTTCTAAAATTTACATCTATTGACAAATTTTAAGTGTAACCATTAAAAGACTTTTGTTGATTTTAGAGGTTTTCTTGGCAATCGATTTACATAATGGCGACAAAGAGTTAGCGTTAGAGGATGGGTATACTAATTTGATCAATATGGATCGGAAACCACCCCTCAATTGAAACACTAGTACACTGCATTTGGAAATCGTCGAGCTGAATCTCAACAAGGAGCAAAGATACATGTTCAAACGAGTTTTCATCAACAAGATCAGATATGGTGAATCACAATAGCATTAGGGTGATATATCGAACCTAACAACTATAACACCAAGTGATGAACTACGACAAACATTGTTGAAACATTGCCTTCAACACGAATGACTAGACTTAACATTCAGCAAACTAACTTTACAATAACTACAAACATATTTCATGACAACCAAAAATCTAGCAAACAACGTCATAAGCAACCTTTACCATCAACAAGCAAGAGAAATTAGGATGAAGGAAGATCAAAATAGGAGCTTCTAAGAATGAGAACGACTCTTCCGTAATATTTAAGAAACTAATCTCTACAAAAGAGAGAGTTCAAAGGAAAACTCCTGACTCTTCAGAGTTCAGTCTTCTCTCTCCTCCCTTCTCTTCCTTTCCCCTGTTTATCCTTCTTAGAGAGTTACCCAAAACAAGCTATAAAGAAAATCTAAGTATACCTACTAACCATAAATATTTCAACAAGAAAATTCTTTGCCTTCTCCTTTTATGATTTGAACATGATGGTGCTCCATTTTTTTGAAATATAATATATATATATATATATATATATATATATATATGCTTTGGATCATGTGAAAACCAATTAAAGTGGTGAAAACTGAAAACAAACGTACATAAAAGCTTAAATGGTATACATATTCTGGTGGCAATTTTGTAAATAATTAGAAATTTGCTACAAGGTATACATACATTCTTAAAAGGTGCACATATTCGGATGGCAGTTTTGTAATTAGTATGAACTTTTTCCTTTACAAAAATATGTACACCCTATAATACAGTATGTATATCTTTTGCCACAATATGTATATCTTAGTTTGGTTTTCAGTTTTCACCACTTTAGTGGTTTTCACCTGATCTTACCCCTATATATACATATATACTATATATATAATGACACATTTAAAAATCATAAAACTCGTAATAATGGTAGCCTTAGTGGTGTAAGTTGTAACTAATCTTTTTACAAATAGGAGGTCAAGAGTTTAAACATTTGCTCCCTCATTTTTAAATTCTAGTTTGTGTCTAATAAAGTTTATCCCCCTCGAATTATCTCTCAAGTATTGCCAGTGGTAATCACTGTTAACAACGGGGCTAAGGAGTCTCCAAAGTTTTAGCACAATAGATCTCAGTAATATAGCTTCAAGCAGTTCATAAATTTCATTGATTCACCAAAGAGAAGGTGAATAATTTTTTTGAGCCTATAAGCCCTTGTCCAATCAAAGTTATATTTTCAATAACCCGTATCAAATAAACCTTTGGTCAACTAGCATCATCGGTACTCAATAAATTCATAACCACTATCAAAATTCAAAAGTGATATAGATGATTCCTACCATAATACCACGCTGTTCAATTACATCTTATAGATTAGTGATGGTCATTTTATTAAAAATTTCAAATATTAAAAAAAAAATTCATAGCTAACTCAATTCTTGAATCTTGAGCATAATAGTTAAAAAAAAAACAAGTAATTATAATTTTATTCTGCTAAAACCCAGCATACTGAGCAATCGATTTGCTCTCCCCATTGCTTTGTAACATTTCCATCAATACTTGTGTGGTACTCGTATCCCAGTTAGTTTAAATTTGAGAATAATTCAAGAATGGACAATTGAGCTACATTGATCCCAGTCAGTTCAAGTAAGAACCAATTTAACACTACAGAAAAATTAAAGAAAGTATATAAATGCTTAATCCAACAAAAGATTCCACAACAATTAACAAGAACAAAGAATTTTGCATAAGAACAAACGAAACCCTAGAATTCAAAACAGAAAGAAAACACATTAAAAATTAATCGAAAAGCTGAAAATGAAAAGGGATAAACAAAACCGAACCCTTTTTAATTCCTTTTTGCGGAGTTCCTTGCGGTAAGCATCAGTAGGATTCATGACTTTGCCTCCTTTCGTTGTCTTCACCATTTTTGCCGATCTGCTAAAAACTTCTTCCTCTTATTTCCTTTTCTTCTTCTCTCGCTGTTCGATAACTTAGTGTAGTGAAAAACCCTCGATTGAATTCCTGCGGGAATTCGCTCGCCCAAACTTCTTCCTTTTCTGTTTATGCGTCCACTTTTTTTTATCACTACGAAAATCATAAACTTTACGGTAACTTATAGTCTCTCCCACCCCACTAATTTTCAATTTGTTTAGTTAATTTATACTTCGTCCCTTTTTTATTAGGTGTAGCTAAACGTTATTTAATTTTCATATTGTTGTTAATCTATAAATTAAATGTAATCACGTGAAATTTTATTAGTATCGTTTCAATGTGTATTTTTATTGATTTTTAGTTTTTATAACTTTTTGATGTTTATAATTAGAGACATTAACGATTGAATTAGTGCATTGGGGCGTGTAAAGGTGTCCTTGGGTGCAAGTAAATAAAAACGGAGGAAGTAAACGTTAGAATATAATTATATGTGATTATCTCGGGATAAATTATAATATCAATTTATTTTTTGAAAGTATTTTATTTTTTAATTATGTTCATTCAAAGATATTGACGATTAAAATAGTGTGTTGATATATATGCAAAACAAATGGAAATATGACACTAGGATGGAGATAGTGGACGATTGCCATTTTTCAAGGCCCAAGGGTGGGTTTGGCTTATTCGACTAGAAGTAAATCCGTTTGTTTTGTGAGTCAAGTTTATATAATTTGAAAATTGTGTATTTCTTATCACACCGTCATTTTTGAATATTTAAAATCTATCTAGATCTAAAATATATCTATGGTTGATTGATTGAGCCTAAATATAAAATGGATCTAAATGAAATTGAAAATATAAAATGACCTAACCGATCGAAATCCGACCTGATGTTGACCGAACTGACATGTACCAATATTTTAGACCCATAATCGAGACACCGACTCGAGAATAACCTACACGATATGAACCGATGATGTGGTTAACTGAACTCGATTTGCACCCGACCTGTTACAACTCGAACCCGTTTTTAACCCAATAGGTACTCGACATAATCCTACTCGAAATGACCCACAATCAACACCCGAGGAATATCTAAATCTGCAAAAATGAGGGAGAAAAATCGAGTACCTATTAGGATCGAATTGTGAGAATACTTGAGCAATCGAGTACCAGAGGTTTTAGAAGGTCACTGAAGGTGGTTTCTATTCTAATTTTGAGAAGGAAGTGATACTGGTGGGTATGTATAATGGGAGACGTGGCGGGATGGTAAATGTAAATGGTACTCAAATTCTTAGAAGGTGGTTTGCAATTCCGAATATTTTTATTATTATTATTATTATTATTATTATTATTATTATTATTATTATTATTATTATTATTATTATTATTATTACACAAATTCTTACTTAGCACGTCATTTGTAAAGACGGCTCTCAAAAGCCCAATCTAATACTTAATAAATATTGTTACAACTCTAAAGATAGGTTTGAGCTGGACTTTTAAGAGTCGTCTTTAAAAAAGACGGTCTCTTAAGAGAGCACTTGTTATTATTATTATTATTATTATTATTATAATAAACCACATTCTATTTCACGGAAACGAATTTACAAGAAGTTGGTAAAGAGTCGAGCGACAAGCTGAACACCCACATTCTATTATTATTATTATTATTGACTTTGTCTCTAGTCTTATAAGCTTTTAGCACAAAGACAATAACCATAATGAATTATAATAGTGGATATTTATAAATAAACGAAAATATATAAAAGCAAAATTGGTGGTATCATATACGGTAAAAGAATTGCTAATTTATATTTTATAAATTTGTCTAGCTGAACCAAGTGTAGTTTAGGAAAAATATATGTTTGATTCAATTGAATCAAAATTTTTTTGAGTTGATACAGCTGCATTAAGTTTTGTTAATCTAAAAAGTAGTTCAATTCAACAACATTAAGTGTAGTTTAGCTAAAGATAAGTTTGATTTAGCTGAATTAAGTTTAGTTTAGCAAAAATAAATGTTTTGATTCGGCTGAATCAAGTTTAGTTTGATAAAATAAGTTTGATTACTTAATTAACCGACTACAACTCGTGATGCTCCAATCACAAATAATTTCAACTTGAATAAATTGTATAATAAACATAAAGTGCATTCAACATAAAACTCAACTGAATTGGACTTTAACCGACCGGAGTACGAAGAATAACCGAATGGAATACTCAAAAATGATATGATTGATTCGGAGTCAACCCGAACCCAATATAACCCGACTTGACATGGATGACTCGACCCATAGTCTAACCGAACTCGATTCGACTTGCAGTATAATCGATCTGGATCTGAACTGTATTAACAGAAACCGATACAAACTGAACTCGATTTGACGTGGTGTTGACCCGATATAGACCCCGTGAATGTTTGATCGACTCGAGCTAAAACGATAAAGTACTCGAAAAAACCCGAACCCGAGAATATCCGAACCCGATTAAATCCGACCCAAAACCCGACCGAGTAACCGAATTTACACCCCTACTCATCCTAGGGTGAACCTAGATCTGAAATGTGAAATTTAAAATTCATCCATTTATAACGTTGGAAGTAGATTCATTGATTTTCGAAAAAAATAAATTCAAGCCCAAATTATGTTTAGGTGTAGATCAATACTAATAATACACCTTTTTAATTTTTTATGGTGTTCACTGTTCAATCAGATGTGGGTTTTATTGTTCAATTTGTTGGTTGAATATAGGATACGTGACTGGCGATGCTCAGTTCAAATCAATTTAGATATTGATCCATCAGAGACCGGTTATACGCATGACTATATAGGCATCAGTGCAATCGATACACAAGCTGCACTGCACGGAGTGAATAGTGAGACGTTTCGCTAGATCATGGTGATGACATTGTAGACATTTTGTGGTAAATCAGTTGGACAGAGATTGGGTGTCCGATCAATTACTCGTACTCGACCTCTTATCATCATAACATTTGATATAATACCGCTTGCAGCAATGAAACTGGAGTAACACTACTATCAAGCTATCATAAAACAAAAGGTGCTCCATGGATCTAAAGAGTTTAAATAAGATACATAAATTCATTTCAGTCACAAGCTAATTCAAATAATCAAACCACCAAATATGTCTACAACCGAAGCACTGAAAACAGAAACGTAACTCTCAAAACTGCTTTCTGCAAAGACACTGAAACAAAAATCTACCTAAAGACTAAATGTTTAGTGATCACCAGGCATGCTTTTGATAATATCTGAATCACCTGGATCGATAATGCTGAGACAGCACACCCTATAGTACTTTCCGCAAGCAGTTCCAAGATCAACGTTGTCTGAAAAAATAATGGCAGTAGAGTTCAGCACAATTGATATCTTAAATCCAAATGACATTTAAGTGGGACATGCTCTGTTCTTGTCATACGCTCAGAAATCAGAGCATTTAGAACAAAGACAGAGTTCATAACCAACCTTGGCTAAAATGTAGAAGTATACAAAACAATGCAAGCTTTCATGTTTCTTGCAGAAACTATCTATGGTACCTTGGTAGTTGGTTCATATAAACTAAAAAGTCTTCACCAAGCATCTAAATCTGAAGTATAAGACATTGTTTCTACAATTGCTAGTAGAAACTCTAAGTAGACCTGTGCCGATAGGGCGGTTTCAAGTCGGGTTATTTTTGGGCGGGTTGATTTCGTGTTGAGTTCAGGTCAACCCAAGGCATTGGAAACAAGGAGGAGCTCAAAATTTGTGAAAATGTCGTTGATATTCAATTCTTTGGTCTCTTTGATCGTTTCTTACCATTGGAAATCATTTGGGTGATATCTAAGTTCTTAGCATCTCTATGGGAAAAATCAAATGGTCTTTTTGAGCATTGTACTCTAAATGATCTTTGTAGGAGTAATTGGAGGGACTAATAGCAGATTTTTTAGGGATTTTTCATCCCTAACGTATACCTTAACATCAATATAATTTTCTTTATCCAAATTATAGATGTGAAAAGCACATTTTGTTCAGTTTCTCTGTCTTGTATTTTACGTAATGATCTATTCCCCCATATCCCTATTTATATTTTATTCTTATGACTTGTTTAGTTACTAAATTTGATAGTCATAAGACTAAACGTAAGAGGCACACTACCAATAATATGGAGAAATGGGATGGCTTATTCAAATGTGGCCATTAGACTAAAACAAAATGCCAACATAGTATAACACAAGGCAACCTACTTTAAGCGTCTTCAACAGTGGCCACTGAATAAACTGAATTAAAACCCTATTCTACAGCTATTTCACAAGATAACTAATTGAATGACTGGGCATAAGCCATCGCAAGTGTAGTATCTCTAAAGCATATCTGAAAGAAATTATGTACAACATTGTTTCAATTACAACATAAATGTCTAAGAAATAATACTCCATTTCATGTTCATAAGTCACAACACTCCCCCATGCAGCTACAATGAATCTATATACTGAATGTCATTACTACAAATAAATTACACCTATTTGCTACCAAAATAGTGTACATATCATATGAAGCAATAGTGAAGATAACACAAACAAAAATTCAAGGTCGAGAGCTAGAACACTTACTTCCATTGTAATGGTGAACTCCAACCTTAGCCAACATAGCATAATACTCTATCTCAGACTTCCTCAACGGTGGGCAATTGTTTGAGATGATCACCAATTTTGCTAAAATAAAAAAAAATGTAATATCATCAATAATCAGACAAGTTTGAAAGCACCATTGGAAATCTACAAAACAGCAAGCTCTAACCGTAGATAGGCATACCATACAACATAAACCACGTAATTCATGACCGGAAAATCAAGCCCATGAATCAAAAGCATCTAGGAACTAAACATTACACCAACGATGCATTTGATTATTGATATCAAATGGTGATATTAAAAATAGATTTCATTGTTAGTTTTCATTATCATTCACACCATTTACTACTGATAACAAAACTGACTGTCAATGCAGATCTATTCACCAAAATTATTAAAAAAATCGAAAATCAGCTAAAATGCGGAAAAATCACAGCAAAGATCTTTGAATTTAACCTTTGGAAGTTCTGAGTGTTTTGAGAACAGTTTTGTAACCCAGAGTGTACTTGCCACTCTTCATCACAAGAGCCAATCTATTGTTGATGCTCTCATGAGTCTTCTTCTGCGAATATCGCACAAAAACAAAATTCATCTAAAATCAAACAGATAATCAACAGATAATAGAGGTGATTGAGAGGAGATAATTACCGTCTTCTTGGAAGAAACCATGATGAACGATTCTGGAGGAGACGCTACGATCGGCTGGAACCCTTAAAGAATTAGAATTAGGTTTATACGTTGGAATTTGGGAAATGAACTGAACTAAGGAGTGAAAGGCCACATAAACTGTTCATAGATCTTCGTCTAACCAATGGGCCTAGAGTTATTTTGGAAAGCCTAAGCTAAATTTTTGTTTTTTTTTTGAGAAATGGTTTTTAGGGAAGACGTGGTGAAAGCAAGAAGCTCATATATAGTAATTAGTGTAGAATTCTGTATAATGTACGATTTTTTTTAACATCGACACATATAAACATATGATATTAAAAAAAAAACTAGAAATATTATGCAGTAAAAATACTCAATTTTGACAGTTATATGTATGAATTAAATTTGTAATTTTGAAACATTCCAAGAAAATATATTAAGTAGTATATTATATTCTCTAATTTACTCAAATTAACTATAAATAAATGTTTGTCAATAGATACTTTAATGGTAGATATATTATTCAAGACCAATTGCCATATCATTAGTCTTTAGTCAATAAGTGAATTTTGACAAGAAACTTATTTGAAGACAATTGTAATAATTGTAGCTAGTCAACCAAGAATACTTCTCAAAATACTCTAGATTCAATTTAATTGTTGACTTGAGAAAATAAACGTGCTAAAAATTTTTTTAGAGAAGTGATTTCGACGGGAAACGAATCATTGTGGTAGTGACACGTGTCACATTAAAATCTTGCTTTAGTTTAGTTTATGATTATTTTAGTTGGCTATTACCCCATGTATAAAGAACGTCATATGGTGAGATCATCTTACATAATATTTTGTGTATTTTTTGAGTTATTCGAAGTATACATAAAAGGATTTCCACGCTTGGTACTAAATAGGTAATAGTTGATGGCCTATCAACATTGTTAAAAGTATATTGACTCTAGTATGTGAACTAAGGTAGTGCAAAAAAATCAACTTTGCTCGCCCTAAGGGTTTAATGGCCACTTGTACAGCTCCCAATGCCTTGAGGTTGACCTTCAACATGTCCTCGAAGATGACTCCTCCAATCCTCAACATCTGCACCGTATGTGGTTGATAAGAATCAATCATCTCTTACATGGTCAAGAACAAAACTACATACTTAACCTAAGGTACTAGGCTACTAGCCTTACAAGCCTCACTCTCTATCAACATGATCTTTAACTCGACACTAGACCCAATAATACACCCCTATTATAAGGTTACCTTTAATATGCCAATATTTATGTTCCCCTAAAACGCACCTACCAAATTATTATTATCAACCATCTTCAAAATAATAATGAGTACAAACTTAAAACATACTTTAATAAAAATATATCTTTTCAACAATCACATTTTTTTAATGCGACAAAACAATTGCAAATTAAATAAACAATCATTCAATTAAAAATTAAATAGTAGTTATAAGTAAGTATTTCTTTTGAGAAGGGCAATATTGTGGTTTTGCAAAGTTATTTTCGAGAACATCTTCCATACAGTCACAAGTAAGTATTTCTTTTTAATTGTTTGATTAAGCGTTGCAATGTTGCTTTAAATGGTTTGAATTTTGCTTAGAAATTGGGTTTTCCTCAATTTACGGTGCAATGTTGATTTTGTACATATACAATTTAGTATTTTTAGGGTTTTATTTCAATTTAAGAACACAATGAAGCTTAGTGTGTCTATTAGAATTTTGTATGAGGTTAAATTTCAGGAATGTACTATTTTGTATGTTAGAGGTTTTGGTAGAATATTTGTAATAGACCCCAATTATTTGTCCATGAAATATTCGGTGAAATACAAAGAGAAAGAAAGCCAAAGTACAAAGGAAGTAGAGTGAAAGATGTTACGCGATAATAGTGGACTCCGATACCTATTTATAAACCTTTAGGTAATTAAAATGGAAACTGATTATTATAGGTAGCAATGTATCATATACCTAAAAACCCTTTATTTACAACAATCCTAAGAGACATCTCTCAACCCGAACAATTAAAACTAAATGCATAGTCTATTAAAATAAATGTATACTCTTATTTTATATGGACTACCTTATTACAAATGGTCTTTCACAATAATTTGTATATTTGATGAATAAACTAAAAGTCCGACATGCAGTTAAATCGCAAATTCCTGGGCACTCAAATCGCAAATTCTCTTCATCATTTACCTATACTCAATTTCTAGGGTTTCTCTACAAAACCTAAATTTCTCCGTTTCTCTATCCATAGCCCTAATCTCAGCTACTTAAATTCTAGGGTTTCATAAATGGCGTCGAAGAAGAAAGAACCAGAAGTTTTCAATTTGTTGAACTTATACCAGGACGACGACGACGAAGACGACGACATGGAGGATACTGAAAAAAACGAACACGGAAACAATGAGAGATATTTCGAGCATCAAGATAGAGAAGATGAATTACGTGGTACGAATAACGACGAAGATTTGATGTTAGGTGAGGAGCTTGATGTTTCTACTAATGCTCCTTCTACGCAGATAAACCCTAATTCCACTCCGAAGTGGACCAATTTGCGGTCTCCAACACCCCAACAGGGGCAAATTTTGGCGCTGGATTCAGATGTGTCTAGACCTAGGAGAGATAAACCTAGTATTGTTGATTATGCGCATGATGATGCTGCTATGTCTCCTGAGCATGAGGTATTTTGATGAATTTTATATGATTTGTTTTGTTGTATGTTTGCTTTTATGAGGATACGTGTTATAACTATATTTGGTAGTAGAATGTAATTAGTTATAAATGGGTGTTTGTTATAGTCTTAGTAGTATAAAAGGGACATAATGTTGTATTAGAGTTGATGAAATAAAATGATTTAAAACTTCTAGATTTCTTCTCCCCTCCTAAAAATTACATTGGTATCAAGAGCCATTCTTTCCTTGACACTAATATTTCTCTTCCATTCTTTTTCTTTTTTTATCCTATTGAAACATTCATTTCTTGACATCAAACACTACAATTAAATTGCATACAACCTATTTGTGAAAAGTATTGCCATGGTCATTTGTGTTCTTAGAGTTTTTCCCAAATTAGTGATTTACAAAATCATACAATTTGAAGAACCAATTTTCCCACAGCTTGAAGAAGCCAAACAAAAGAATGTTATTAAATCTTTTTAAAAACATTTGAAAGATGAATGTTTTGATAGTTGAGATAAAGGATTATGTGAATGGTGTAATGAACCTATTAGTGATCATAATTGCCAATATAATAGTGATAATTGGGGATTTATTGTAGTATATGACGAAGCAAATAATTATGTGATTGCATTAGAGATGTTCGATAGCATGATTGAAGTAAATACCATTCAAGAATTAGCAACATGTGATTTAAAAATTGGTACTCAAGAATCTTTAAATGTTGATCATATGAATTCATGTGCAAAAAGTAAGTTGGGTTCATATGGATGGTGATTTGGTTAATTGTGATTGATGACATGAGTGAACATGATTTAGATAAAAGTCATGAATGTTTTGGGACAATTGAACATGAAAATTTATTTTCGACATATGGGGAAATTCTCGAAGTTCATTCAATTGGAATTTCTATTCTCCAAACTAAGAATCTGCTAAGAGAAACTCATCAATGGGGTACTTTGTCAAGAGTGCAATCAAGCTCCAAGATGGTTAAAAGAAGATATGAGACGTACAAGAAAAAGAGAAAAGTTTGGGCAAAATATACTAAAGTAGTGCTTGACCCACCTTGGTTGTTAAAAATCAAGAAATAAATGATTTCTATGCATGTTTTTAGTTTTATTCATGAAGTGGTAGATAAGTACAATAAAAATGCCTTGTTACTTGATTATTATCAACAATTCGAGTCTCAAAATCACAATCTTACTCTTAAAATTTAAGCAAGAGTAGGGAAAATGAAAGTACTGTAGCACAAATTTCAACGCAAAAGATGCTGCTTGCTCATATATTGGCAAAGAAGATTCGACCAATAGTGAGTTTCAAATCTGGTGCTCGAACTCATTTGGTATGGAATCAGAAATTACCAATATTGATCTTACTTCATTTCTCACTATTTTGGGCTACTTTTGTAGTGTTTAGTTTTAGTTAAAGTTGTCTTGTATTTTTAACATAGATTTTTAACAGACTTGCGGACAAGTCTCTTGAAGGGGGAAAGTATGTTATAGGTATATTTGGTAGTAAAATGTAATTAGTTATAAATGGGTGTTTGTTATAGTCTTAGTAGTATAAAAGGGGACATAATGTTGTATCAGAGTTGATGAAATAAAACTTCTCTTCTAGATTTCTTCTCCCCTACTAAAAATTCTTATCTTCTTCCTCTTTTTGCTATTCACATGGTTGTTAAGTTTTAACAACCATAACAATATGATGTCAATTAGCTTAGTTTTCATGAAGGGTTATTAAGTGGAGGATGAATTGGTTTATATGGAATTGTCTGTTGGTAATTTAAAGATGGTTAATTTTAAATTTTATGAAAATTGTATTGTTTCTTATGATGTTATGGTTATTGGTCGATGAGCAGTTTAATTTTCTTGTAGGAGGGAGAATTTGTGGAGACGAGTGCTGGCCGAGTAATGTATGGTGACGAAATTGGGGGTAGTCGTGGTAAGGATGTTGTTTTCTTTACTTCATGGTATTGTTTTTTACATGTACGATTTTCAATGCTACTAGATTTTCTTTTGTTTAATTTGCTACACTTGATAATGGACATGGGTAGAGGTCCAGACTTCAGACTACTAACTATGATCAATCAAGTAATATAATGTACTGATATTAAGTATGTTAATGTTGAGAAGTCTATAAAATCGTGGTTTTGTTAATAAGTATCCTTAATAAGTTTGTTAGAAAGTTGTTAGACCTATTTATGTTGTTAGAAGGTCCTTAGAATTCTTTTATTATTTTCGTACAAATAGGCATATACTTCAACACTGATTTTTTACGCATTTACACACAACTGGATCTTCCCATTAATTCAGATTGCCATAATTATTATTTGGATGGTATTAGTAGCATTAACTGGTAATTTGAGCTACATAATTTGTAGGCTAGAAACTAATTCAAAGTATGAAAGAGTGTTTCAATAATTCAGGATATTGATAAATCATAAATTAAGGATTCTTTTACCTCTTAGATACATAACAAATATGGGCTAAAACTTTCCACCTATTTTGGTGATATTCACTTTTTCCTTGCATTTTTGTATGAAGCTTATTCATTGTAGAACCATCACTTATAAGAGTTGCCTGTGGTTTCTAATTCTATTATTAGCTGTTTTCGTATAGTTAAATCAATATATTGGGCGTACTGTTGCAGATTTTCCACAGAGGACACCTACAACTAATGTGCAAACCGTTACGCCAAACAATCAGATGGACTCTCCACAGAATATGCAGATATATGTTCCTGAACATAATGCAATGAAAGAAACAGAAATTGACGACATAGAAGGTGTAAATAGCTCTGGTAAAGAAGATATAGATCTTGACCCAGTACACAAATTTCTTCCACCATCACCGGAAGAGAAATGCTCAGATGAATTGCAGGTATTTCTTATGATTTATGATCCTTGAAAAATCAATATTATAGATGTTTGATGTTATTCTGTTTGAGATTTCATTTTCTCGTAATTAAGCCATGACAACATTTGTCGTGATGTGTATCCATCATTGTCTGCTCCAATTTGAGAGTTTGTGATGTTACTTGGAAATGATCCGTCTTTATTAGAGATACATCGTTGTTTGAAGGTGCCCAGTGATATTCAAATAGAGGAAGAGGGATATCCCATGACCATGGTTAGGAATTGAACACCTGTTATGTTGGATGGAAGCCACACACTGATTTTCATTAGACTTTAGACCTAATTATCAAAATGGTTTCAAATTAGGTAAGAGGGCCAAGCTTTTATTTTGGGGTTTTTATTGGGTGGATTTGTTCTTTTGGGTAATTATAAGGTTGAAGTTGATTTTTATAGGCAAATCATAAATAATTGTATCAGTGATTGAACGAGGTAGTTCAAGTCTTTCTCAATTTACCCATCTTCCATATCAACTTGTTTTATGTCCAAAAAAATAAAATAAGAAAATGGAAGAATAATTCTCCGCTACAAGCTTATTAGCTTTAAATGGTGTAAGGGCAATGCAAGCTTTTCTTTGAGGCCCACTTTTTTCCTCAAAAGTTTTAAATACAAAGCATATGTGTGCTGAAACATATATGATAATCATATTATATAATTGCGTAAAAGATATATTCGTTATCAATGTGCTAAACTTGATTGTGTAAGCTCCAAATATAGCCTAAATTGCACAGTTGAGTATTTAAATTTACATTGAAAACATCGTGTCAAAAAGTGCATTGTCAATTTGTCATAATGTTACCAGAGAAGAGAAGACAAAAATATGAGATTCCAAAAGAAGAGAAGAGATGAAGAATCTATTAAAAAAAGAGAAACCAAATAAGAGGAAAATTTAAAGAATAATAAAGGAAATTAAAGAATTAAAATAAAGTTAAAGAAGTAATTAAAAGAATATAGTAAATTTAAGAAGAGGAATTCATAAAAAAAACAAAAGAAAGAACATAAAATTAACGAAGCTCGAGGAAGAGAAGAATAAAATAAAGAATCTAGTCTAGAACACAAAAGATGAAGAATCCAAAACAATTAAGAAAAAGGAAAAATTACATAAAATAATCTAAATTTAATCTAAATTTTTACTGATTTTCCTACAATAATCCCAACTTTTGATTAACCATGAATAATTCTAAGTATAGGGTCATTTAACTTGTAGCATTTTTATTATTGTTTTAACCGGTTCTAGCAGGTCATTTTACCATTGGAAATTCTATCTTTTTACTTTTGTTTCTCCAATTACACTAGTATAGAGCTCCATTTTAAATCACTTTTATCCCATGTGTTCTCTTTTTCATATATATCTTTTAAACATGTGTCTCTCTCCTACCATGAAACAAAATACTTCATTTCTTTTAAACACCCCACGATACCACCATTTTAATTTAGAAGAATTAGAAAACTAGCCTACAACACAACATATATAGAGAAAATTAACAAGCAAATTTAGAAAAGATCAAGGGTTATTTGAAACCCAAAAATTACAAAAAGTTTTTTTGTTAAATAGATATTAATTATGCGAGTTATTTTTCATTGCTTAAGTGTTAATTGCACCTGCAAATCCACC